>VWPU01012712.1:0-581243 GCA_013398955.1 Callaeas wilsoni
CTCTGGACAACCTGTGCCAGTATTGCCATAGAGAGAAACTTTGATTAAACCCATGCTGATGAAACAGAGCCAATTTCTTGTAGCCAAAGAGCATTGTTTTGTTACAGATAATCATACTGTGGAAAGATTAGCCCATGATTTAACAATGAGAGGAAGAGCAGACTGTACATCCTCTGAGGTGCAATCACTCATTTGTCTGTCAAGTTCAGTCATTTTGAATAGTCAGGGCTTTTGCCCTTTTTCTCTGAGTATATAAACAATTCTGAGTTATCTTTTGAATGCTTTTGGATAAGTTCCCAGGAGAACTTAAATCTTGGATAGATTTGTAACATGCCTGTAGGCAGCTGTCTTCTCCAGTACTGGTGTGTGGTTACTCCTCCTGTGACCAGTGGAAAATTTGGTTATGTGTACATAAGGAGCACTGGAACAGCCCCACGTGTCTGAGCCAGACTGTTTGGGCGCATTTCTTTTGTTGCTTGCTCACAGCTTCATCTAAAAGCACATATTTCTACAAGTCTTACAAACAGCCATCATTCCTTGGAAGGAAAATGGAACAAAGGAATGTGCAAAAATTGTTGTCATGATTATCAGTTGCATCACAAATGGGGCTTCTGTTGCCTCCTTAGATTTATTACCTAAACCTGAAGCATACAAATTATCAGGCTCCTCTGGGAGAAGCAGTTTTATGGACAATGTGACTTTCCTGCACAGCATTCTTGTGGATATTCCTCCTCAGCAATTTGGGCTTAAGAATTCCCTGGCCTGTCATGTGGTCTAGCTTGAAGGGTGGCACTGGTTTTGCCTGGATGGTGTATGTGAGCCTTATGGATTCCCTGCAGAATTCTCACCCTGGGAGGCAGTGATGTGCTTACAGCTGAGATTTCCAGCACTGAGAAGGACCTGATGGATGGTTTGATTTGCTGTGATGGACCATCTCACAAAGTCTCAGCAGAATCTGGGCTGGAGCTGTGCAGACTGCATCCCTCATGTGTAATTCCTCTTTTGGCAACTGCTGATGCTGAAGATGAGAGACAACTTCTGCTTTCAGGAAGTACGAGTTGGGGGCAAAATGTTCTGGAGTTTTCATTCCAGGCAAAATATGAGAAAATGAACACTTCTGTAATAATGAAAAAAGCCTTTGATATTCAGTGGGGGAAGCCTTGGTGTCTCAGTCTCACTCAGCCTGTGTCTCAAGTACGTTAGATGTAACTCATTTCTGTGACATTCCCTTTGCTGCTTCTCAGCACGTCTGCAAACACCTCAGGGACAGGCACAGATCTCCTTTCCTGCTCCGTTCCTGCTATTCTGCTCTTATTGCCCAGCAGGACTTTCAGTTCACAGCGTAAAATCATAGACTCATTAAGGCTGGAAGAGAACTCTGAGATCATAGAGTTCAACCCTTAACCTGAATTAGCACTGAATTCACCACTAAACCATGTCCCCAAGTGCCACATGCCTTTTGAACACTTCCAGGGAGGGAGATTCCACCACTGCCCTGAGCAGCCTGTTCTGGTGCCTGACCATCCTTCCTGTGAAGAAAATGTTCACAATATCCAGGCTAAATTTCTCCTGGCACAACTTGAGGCCAGCCAAACATCTCCCATTTGATTTATTAGGGGAATTTGCTCCTTCAAAACTATTCTATCTCCTCTCTCTGCCTTGAATCAGCATTCACCTGTGTCTTAGTAAAATAAAAAACTGTAACATGACAAGTTCATCTCACAGCTGTATCACTCACGTTTTGCCTGTGTGTAATCTTGTTCTCTCTTATTTAAAACTCCACTATATTTTTGGTCTTTTGTTGCACTGCTGTGTGGATCCTTTCTTTCTCAAATCCATTTTTTCGGTATTTTACAATTAAACTAGTGTAATCTAAAAGTGTCTTCTGTATCATGAGATTGGTCAAATGATACGTAATCTGCGCTTTCTGAATGCCTCAGTGATGGTTTTGTTGATTTCCCAATCTTTGGGGAGTGCTGATTCTGCACCTGGATGCACCAAGTCGCTGGTGTTGTGGAGCCTTTTGCCAGGTTACATGTTTTTCATCATCCTCCATCCCACAGAAATGTAATTCTGTGCCTTTAGGTGTTTCAGAAGAGGAATGAATGGTACGTACTTTCCAACAAGCTGCTGAGGCCATCTGAGGTGGAGTGAACTCCACTGAGGATCCTGCTCATGGATGACTGTGGATGGACAATGAAGGAACATGGGTGCAAGGAGACACTGAATAAGCTCTGGCAGAAAGTGGAGGGTGTTGCAGCTAAAGAATGTCGAGAATCAGTGAATTTGAAATGTTTAGTGGTGTGGAGAGGTCAGAATTCTTTCCCAGAGGGGTTGGTGACCATGTGCACCACCACCAACACACTGCAAGCAAACCAGGATTGGGGAAATGGAAAAGGGAGTGATGGCTCAAAGAGCCATTCACGATGGGATAGCCAAAAAGAGGAGGTGTTTCTTGGGGCAAAGAACAGAAATTCAATATCCTCCAGGGAATTTGTTTGTTCCGTGGATAAAACTGTTTTATTCATGTAGCAAGCTTGCTCACTGCTCAAAGTGCCTGGCAGAAAAGCTAGACAGAGGTGCCTCTTTTTGCTAAGCCACCACCACAGGACACCTGCTGTTGAGTGGGATTTCTCCCTGTAGGGAGGGAGAGTTTGTATTTTAAGATATTTTGTATGTGAGCAGGGCTGAGTCACCCACACAGTTTAGATAAAGGTAGGTTGAAGATAAGTGATGTGTTTGGTTATGCTGCAGTGAATGGAAGGGGTGTGCCAGGGGAGTTTTCATCCTGAAACACTTCCAAGGTTGGGACATCCACAGCTTCTCTGGGAAACCTGTGCCAGGGCCTCACCACTCTCACAGACAGGAATTCCTTCCCAATATCCCATCTCTCCCTGCTCTCTGGCACTGGGAAGCCATTCCCTGTGTCCTGTCCCTCCATCCCTTGTCCCAATCCCTCTCCAGCCCTCCTGGAGCCCCTTTAGGCACTGGCAGGGGCTCTGAGCTCCCCGCGGAGCCTTCTCTTGTGCAGGGGAACACCCCCAGCTCTCCCAGCCTGGCTCCAGAGCAGAGGGGCTCCCGCCCTGGGAGCATCTCCGTGGCCTCCTCTGGACTTGCACTTTCCTACAGAGAGTCACGCCCTCCCCCACCAAAACTATACATTACAATGAGTTTTGTAGGTGCTTTGCAATTGAGGCACAAGGACTGTTTGCTGGAAAATTCCACTTGAAAATATTCTTTCTTCTCCTTCTCTGTGCACCAGTTCAGGGCCACACTTTTCCTAGAATTAATTCTCTAAGTGTTCTAATTAGCAAATCTGATCCTTAACCTCCCACTGATCTCAGCCTTATCCGATTAAACTGATGACCAATCCAAGAATGTTTAATCTAAAGTGAGGGGACTTGTAGTTAGTCGGTTTCCTAATGCCATGGCTCCTATCCATTTTCTTCTAATCTATATATTTTCATGAGAGGCAAAAGGAAAAAAAACCCCAGACTTTCTAAAAAAATCTTCACATTTGAACTCCCATTTTTGCAACCATGCATATGTAGTTTTATTTTACTCAAAAAATTACTGTTGATGACATCACTGGTCCTAATAGTAGAAGCAATTGTTCCAAGTACAACTGGGCTGTATTTTCCCTCACAGGTGTTTCTGTTTGATCACAGGATTGATTTTGTTACTCCCTTCTAAGAGAATTTGTTGCAGGAAATCCTCATGCCAATTATCTTAAGGGTATATTCCAACCTAAATGGTGAGCAGTATGAGGAGGAGTATTTTTTTAATTTGCTTTGAGGAAACAGCCTCAAGATGTACCAGGGGAGGTTTGGGTTGGATATTATGGAAAAATTTCTTCACTGGCACAGCTGCCCAGGGCAGTGGTGGAGTCCCCAACTCTGGAAGGATTTAAAAGCTGTGTGGATGTGGAACTTGGGGACATAGATTAGTGGTGGTCTTGTCAGTGCTGGGGTGAACTCAATGATGTTTTCTAACCTAAAGAATTCTGTGATTCTGTTCTATGATTCTGCTATGCACTGGAGTGGGCCTCAGCCTCAAGGTAAGTAATTTAACCTTCACAGTCCATTTGCAAGTAAAGCACATTTGGGAACCTAAACTGATCCTTCTGACCCACATCCCTGAAATACTAAGGCTTCCGACTCCTATTTAGACAGTTTCTGTTTCATTACGTGTTAAACTAATTGCCATGGTCTATCTGTGCCTCTGAGAACATGGAGCATGAGGGCCTTAAGTCATTGAGGTGTATTTGCTTTGAGTTACACTGTTTCCTCATCTCACTCCAAATCTGGAAAAAGCTCAGCTGCTGCTAACAAAATAGGCCTTACCACCTGAAGGCGGTTTTCCGTGGCAAGACAAAGAGAAAGCTTCAGAAAGGTGTTAATTTGTGCCTAACTATTCACCTGTCATGGAGTCCTTGCACTCTGAGGGGGAGGGAAACAATCAAGAAATAATCAAGCAATAATCTTTTCAGTGCACAGCCCTGCTTCCTCATGGGTAGCATCTTTCTTACCGGGTGAATTATTCCCAGCTATGGCCAAATTCTGCTTCAATTCCTTCCTAAGTCTCAAGATTAAAAAGATTAGATAATTATCAACACCAGAATTCTTTATACTGTTTATATTTAATGTGCAACACGGTAAAACCAAACAGAACCTGCAGCAGTCCTGGAGGATCAGATAAAGGACATTGCATTGTTGCACTTCCCCAGATTTGAGCACTTGACATGAAACTGGGAGTCTTGGGAAGAATTATGCACATCAGACACCATCAACAAGAGTGGCTTAGGAAGTGGCAGTCGGCCAGTTCATTTGTGTTAGACTTTTGGATAAAATGTGACTTCAAGCAGATGTTTCCAGGTGGTTAGGGTTTTTTTTTCTTTGTTTGTTTTGTTTTGTTTGTTTTTTAATTTTACTTTTATTTCTGTTTTTGCTTGTTTATTTGTTTTTATTAATTCCCTCCCCCTCAAATTATTTTTTAATAGCATTTACATACATATATATGTATTTCTTGTCAGAATTGTAAACATAGTGACATCTCTTTGCTGGCACTGGGAGGCAGGTAGTCCAGGAAAACACTCCAAAATTTCTGCCCAGCATAAGTGTTTCCTACGAGTCTGGTATCACCTGTGTATCAGAAACAACAGTGAAAAAAAGAGTGCTTGAAAAATAAAAAAAGGTGATCTGAATAGTATTTATGTGATGTAAAGACAAAAAAACCCCAAAAACCAAAACAGTTTCAGTAATAAGATAAATTAGTTCTGTTAGCAAAAACAGTGTTTTGAACGATAAAGGGAAAAAGCATAATATGCATGCTCTGACTGACTTACATGTCAAATTTCCAAATAGCTGTTTTTTTCTGAGGGGTGATGGGAAGAATAAATTCACTGGATAGTGTAAAATGTAGAATTAATTCTGAATGATGTGCAAAATCTTTCTAAATGGCTGGGACATGGCCTTCATCTTTTGTTGTTTTTCAGTTCTGTGCATATGATTTCTTTATGGTACTGCCAGAATGTCCCTGTTGCTCAGCAACAGCAGGCTGAAATAGCACCAGTCAGAGGAAATCTGCTGATTTACACTGGACATAACTCGTGTTCTCTTACTCGTGTGCATGTTTTGACATACGAGTGAAAGCAGCCTTTATAGATTTACCTCTCTGGGGCACTGCGTGGGGAGGTCTCAGTTCAGGCATTAAATACCCTTTTACGCTACAGTTTGATAAATCATAGAACCGGAGAACGGTTTGGGTTGTGTTGGACACCCAAAGGTTGTCAGTCCAACCCCCTGCAATCAGCAGGGACGTCTTCCACCGCACCAAGTGGCTCAGAGACCTGTCCAACCAGACCTTGACTTTTTCCAGCGATGGGGCATCCACCATACCTCTGGGCAACCTGTGCCAGTGCCTCACCACCCTACCCATGAAAATTTCTTCTTCTCATCTGGTCAGAATCGATCTTCTTTTAGTTTAAAACCATCACACCTTTTCCCATTGCAACGGGCCCTGATAAAAAGTTTGTCCACATCTTTCTTAAAGAGATCTTTAAGTACTGAAAGGCTGCAATAAGATCTCCCCAGACCCTTCTCTTCTCCAGGTGAACACCTCCAGCTCTCCTAGCCTGGCTCCAGAGCAGAGGGGCTCCAGCCCTGAGGAGATCCCTGTGGCCCTTTGGGCCTGCTCCAGGTATATTCTAGACAGAACATGACCTCATCTAACCACAGTCTGGGGGTCTGTCCAGCATCTCCCTTAGGAATGAATCACTGCTTGGTCTCGAGCAGGTTTTTGTAGCTCTGCCTACAGCTCTGTTGGCCCAGCGCTGTGCCTTGGGATGGCTGTGCATCCTGTACAGAACCAGACTTTGTGCTTGCACGATTATGGAGGTTTGATGCAGCAAAATGCCAAGGGACTGAGACAGCTGGGGCTCTGCATCCTGGAGAAGGCTCTGAGGAGACCTTAGAGCTCCTTCTAGTGCCTAAATGTGCTCCAAGAGACCTGGAGGAGGATTTTGGCTGAGTCCCAGGTGGCAGGACAGGAGGGTATGACTTTACATTCCCAGTGGGCAGGGTTAGATGGAGTATTAGGAATAAATTCTTCCCTGTCAGGGTGGTGAGGCCCTGGCACAGGTTGCCCAGAGAAGCTGGGGCTGCCCGCGGATCCCTGGAAGTGTCCAAGGCCAGGTTGGACAGGTTTTGGAGCAACCTGGGATAGTGGAACTTGTCCTTGCACATGGCAGGGGGGGTGGAACAAGGATGCTTTAACCCAAAAAATTTTGTGATTCTATGATTCTGTGATAAGCACAAAGAGCAGAATTTAAAAGTTTCCTATATATCCCACACACATCGATTTAAAGATTTTATTTTCCAATGTCTTCTACACTACTTGTTTTAGAGGTAACCTATCTTTGGAAGAACTTAATGATAATAAGTAGAGAGAAGCTTATAAAAAGCTCAAAAAAGTATGAATGTTTGTTTTAGAAATTAACTCCACAGAATATTATGTAGATATTTATTAAGTAAATCATGGAAATGCTACATTTTACAAGTGAGTGTCAGTCATACAGAAATACTGCTGAACATCTGAAAACCTAAAACTTCACCAGAAGATACTGCCAACAGTTCATCACAAATATTTTACACTCAGATCTTTGTTTGCAAAAATACATGGTTTGGGGTTTTTCTTTTCCCTTCCCAAACTCAAAAATCGTGCTAGATTTTATTTCATCTGCTACAAGAAAAGCAGATTTTGATTTGCTTTTCCTGTGTGACATTACTGCACGTAGGCTCCTGTCAGCCGAATGACCTGAGCACATGGAATATTTTTGGTGAAGATATCAGCTCCAACATGAGACACAGTATGTCAGTGAAAGGCGAGGCAGAAAGGAGGCTGGATTAATGCCTGTTGAGGTGATCAGCCCTGCTGGGTGCAAGGCCAGCTTCCCTCTTCCCTACCTGCAGACCCTGGGAGCCCGGGCAGAGGTGGCACAGGGCTGGTGTTCTGCAGAGCTCTGCTGGACTGGTCCACAAACATCCCCTTCCCACTGTGGAGCACAGAGAAATGGCAGAGCAGCAGCTTCACAGAATCAGAGAGTTGTTGCCAAGGCCACCACTAACCCATGTCCCCAAGTGCCACATCCACAAGGTCTTTAAAACCCTCCAGGGATGGGGACTCCAACACTGCCCTGGGAGCCTGTTTCTAGGCTTGATAACCATTTCTATGAAGATATTATCCCCAATATCCAGTTTAAACCTGCCGTGGCACAACTTGAGGCCATTTCTTCTCATCCTGTCCCCTATTCCCTGAGAGCAGAGCCCAATTCTCCCTGGCTGCCCTCTCCTGTCAGGGAGTTGTGGAGAGCCAGAAGGTCTCCCCGAGCTTCAGCAGTAGGCTGGGACAGTGCAGCATTTTGCTGTTGGATATTCGTGGGCTGAAAGGGACAGTGTAGGGAGAGAAGTTAAGAAGTTCAGCTCAAATTAGTTCAATTTGTGCATTGACTGAACAGAGCCATTTTATTACATAGGAAAGGGACAGCAATGACTTTCTTGCTGTCTCCTCCTTTGCTAACCCATCACCAAGTTCAAATATTAAGACAAATCATGAGATCAACACAAAAATCACAAAAAATCATGTCCATCTTATGTTTGATGATTAGTAAAGAACATCTCTCTCCACGGGGTTTGAGAAGTCCTCCAGGTAGAATTCTTCGCAACTTATTTTCTACTTGGCAAAAGGTGCTCTTTATTCCATTTCTCTGCTACAATGAAACTCTCTAAGATGCCTCCTATTACTGTCATAAGCTGGTTTTAGCCATGAATTTGAAGTCCCCTCAGATGCTGAGAGATGCTCTTTATTTCTTTGTGTCTGATTGCTGTGTCTTCAATTTCACAGAGATATTTTTTTTTTCAGCTTATAAGTAATTTTCCCATTGCTTATAATTCAAGTGTCTTTTCAGACATATGTGCTTTAAAATCATAACAGATTGATCTTGGGAAAGGCCCTCCCAGCACAGCACAGTCCTATCTAATAGAAATCTTCTTAATAGAACAAACAGATTTGGTAGAAAAAACTCCTCCACACAGAAGGTGGTGTTGGACTTTGTAGCACACAAATCACAGTCTGTTGGGGAAACACTTCGGGCTCTTGCCTTAAAGTCTGCTGAGTTTCTCTCTTCTTGAGTCTCTATGCCTCACAGCAGGACTTCTCGTGTTTCTTCATCATCAGATAATAAGCTCGGTTGGCTTCTGGGTAGGTGACTTTGGAGAGTGGCAGCTTGTAGATCGCAGAGTGGTTCGTGGTCATTAGCAGGAAGGTCAGCGCAGACAAGCAGAAAGGCCAGGTTCCCGATGGCACCCCAAACTGCAAAGAAAAATAACAAATCACCTGTTTACTATGTGTCTCTCTTTTCTTTGAGTAAGACTCTGAGCCAGCCACCTTGGGACAAGGTTTCTGGAGGAAGTCTAGGCTCGGTTTTGCACTGAGTCTTTCCTTAGAGAAGCTGGGTTTCTTGATGCGGTGTTGACATTGTGCATTAGCCTGGAACATCTGCCAGCTCTGGTGAGAGGGCTGCCTGCCCTTTGTGCATCTGCCATGCTCTTGGGTGGACATGAGGCAGGAGAGGGTGGAGATGAGACAGAAGAGTGGATACCAGAAAGATTCTGCTTTTCCCTGGGCTCTTGTACAGACTGACTTTTGGCAATTGAGAAAAGAAGTTAACCCAAATTTAACATTTGCAGAGCCCTTTTTCCAATTGCTTCAGGCATGAAGTAAATATCTGAAAGAGGGGAGATGTTCTAGCAGCCTGCCAGTGCCTAAAGCAGCTCCAGGAGACCTGGAGAGGGACTTCAGGCAAGGGTCTGGACAGGACAAGATGGAATGACTTCCCACTGCCAGAGGACAGGGTTACATGGGATGTGGGGATGAAATTCTTCCCTGTGAGGGTGGTGAGGCTGTGGCTGCCTCACCCCTGGAAGTGTTCAAAGATAGATGGGGCTTGGAGCAACCTGGGATGGTGGAATATGTCCCTGCCCATGACAGAGATTGGAACTGGATGAGGTTTAAGGTGCCTTTCAACCCAAACCATTCCATGATTCTGTGATCTCATAAGAGTCTAGAGCTGAGCTGTGGGAGTTCATGCAAACTGCAAGGATGGAAAATGGTAAGTGATGATTCCAAGTTGCCTGTTACAGTGGGAACCACGCCAACTGCCTTGGCAGATAGTAACCCCTCTCCCAGACCATTTCTGCCTTTGGTGAATTTTTCTCCACATCTTGGTGTTTTGTCTGACAGGCCAGGGAAAAAATTCAGTGTTGGAAATCAGTGCTTAGCTGATACACTACTTACCACAGACAGCATGTGGGTCACCGCTGCTCCCAGGTAGGCACTGAAGAGTGCTGTGAAAAAGAAGGGTAGTTCCAGATGAGTTCAGTTGCTCATGGAGTAGAACAGCAAGGACAAAATCTCTCATTTTGCCTTGGGTAGCTCAATCAATGATTATGACCCCTGTCTGGACAGTACCCTGCTAAACCCCTTCCTGTGTCCCCTCCAACCTGGAGCTTATGGAAAGGGCAGAACAAACAAGCAAACAAGCAAACAAACAAAGAAAACTGAAGCGATGAAAAATGTGCTATGGTATCACAGGCTTTTGAAAAATGCCCTGACATGGAAAGTATGTAGCTTGATGGATGGGGTTAAATATGAAAATAACCCTTCCACCCTTATCTGTCCTGCCTCCAGGGCTTGAAGGGGGATCAATGACATACAGAGGTAAATCTTTCTCATATAAGCACTGAATGAGCAATAGTTTCACTCCAAGCTCGCTCTGATACTGAAATTTCATATACAATTGCCTTATAAATAATTCTTCAATCCTGCTGTGTTGCCCAGCTCATGCCTTTGATCCATTTCAAGAGAATGGGGAATATGTACCGTCTAACTACAGCTGTGGACAGATCTCGAGCTCCACTCTTCTCAAAGATTAGGCATGTCCTTCTTCAAAGAAGGAATTTGAGCTAGTATCTGTGGCTGGAAAAAACCAACATGATTCATCCAGCAATGAACGAACAAACACAACTAATGACTCAAAACAAAGCGTCTGATTTCAAAGACCTTAGTTAACATGTGTCCGCTGATCACAGCTCTTGCTTTAAACACAACTCTTGGCCCAAAATGAAAGCTCAGGGTATGTTAAAGCCGTGGCTCCAACACCCAGCTCCACCGCTCGTCAGCCTCACCTACACCCATCTGCCTGCCTGGAGGTGCCCATCTGGCTCCAGCCCACCTCTGCTGCAAAGGCATCCTGTCTCACTTCAAGGGGAGGTGAAAACCCGCCGGGTACCTACCGCAGGCCATGGCCAGGAGGTGTGTCTGCCAGGTGAGAGCCAAGAACATGCCCCCGATGGCAGCGCAGGACAGGGAGCTGTTGTAGCCCCACAGCCCTGAGTAGATTTGGTTAAATGGTGTTGCTAAGCTCAGGCCTGGAAAATAAAGTCAGAGATGTGTCATTCCTTGGCCAAAGAGATAAAAGCAATGGAGAAGTGGCACGAATTCAGATTTTCAAGGGTTCTAGCCAGCATTTGTACATGGAGCTGTTTGTAGTCATGTTGCTATGGTCTAACAGTCTAAGGGAATCGTGGCGGAATTTTCCTGTTGCTGCTGAGCTGAATGTGGTGATTTGATTTCAACAGAACACATGTGAGTGAAGGCGCCTATGTATGAACCTTAAATGCCTCCCTGAGGCCTGCACATTCAGGCTGATGGCTTTGACTTTCATTGATCTGCCCCTAAACCTGTTAGAAATTAAGTATTTCATGGTAAATGAAATTAAGTATTTCATGGTAAAAATTCATCTCAGCACAAAAGACATTTCTTTCTCCTGAAGTTTTCCACTGTCATAAAACAAGGTAAGAGAATGGGGAAGTCAATCAGAAGAGTTCTTAAAACAGAAGTCTGAGTATATTTTGTTTTCAAGCAGCCATTCTGCAGTGGGTGAAATACTTGTGACTTTGAGTGCTCCACTTATTGTAGCTCCTGTTTTATTCTCCATGCTTTTATATGAATCTGTGACACAAGCCAAATCATTACCTGCCAGCATCCCCACTGCTGAGCCAATCACTGCATGGACACAAATGAGTGGAGAGGAGATAAATAGACCAATCAGGAAAATTCCCCCAGTCCAGGGATTGTCACAACCATAAACCTGGCCCACGCCGACTGGAATGGATTGCAGGAGCTGTAGAAATGAAAAAAACAAACCAAACCAAACAAGACAATTTGTTATCAGCTTTGTAGCTTTTTTTTTAAAACCTATTTTTCTTGGCCAGACTCATGTTTGGCATTTGTTGGATGCAGTCTGTCTTTCTGAATGGAACATTTGGACACGTCTCGGGAGACAGCAGGGCATTTCCACATGGTTTCCCCTTCAATGAAAATGAGTCATGGCTTGTTCCCTAGACCTGAGCTTCTGTGCCAGGATTTTGCTCTAAGATCAAAGGTAATATTTTGTGAAAGGGTGTAATCATCCTCTCTGCACGTGCTGCTGACTTGACTGTTTTTACGTATCCATATTGACCATGAGAGTGAACCAAGGGGATGGTTCCCTGGGGATTCACTAGGAATATGAGCAAGAGTTCCTGGGCTGGTGGGACAGAGCCCAGCTTGGTCACAGCTTAGAGATGGTTTTGAGGCACTTTTCCATATACAGTCCCCTATGTGCCATGGTAAATGTTCTTTGAGAAATATCACTTGCGATTTTCTATTTAGTGTCAATTAACTTCCTTTTTTTAATCATTCCCTAGGAACCCCTAAAAATAGTCAGCTGAACCATAGGAGAAAATAATTACTCTGGTATCTGTATTGTTTATAGTGTAATGCTGGAGAATAAAATGTTTCTTTGGAAAAGTCCCACTTGAATATAAATTAACAATATGTGAATGTGTTCCTACACTCAAGTTTGCAACCATTCTACCACAGTAATATCTGCTTGCTCATGTCTAATCAGAAAGATGCAATCTTATAATCAGCCTCTATCGGAAAAATTAAAAATACCCTGTGAGTTAACTGGAATTCTCAGCACAACCTTAGATATGGGGAGATGATCAGTATATGCTTAGAAATAGAAATGGGTAATTAGATTCAAGAGAGTGTTTGAAGATTATAATATATACACTTAGATCCAACTGCAAATCAAAAGATTCTCATTGTCAAGCTATCAAAAGTGTTCATTCCTAGAGAAAACCCTTATATTTTGGATAATAGCCATCTTATAAATCAAATTTTGTATTGCCAGGCCATAATGCAGTAACAAAGGAGGAGGAGCTGCTGGAATGAATCCAGAGGAGGGTGACAAAGATGCTGTGAGGGGTGGAGCCCCTCTGCTCTGGAGCCAGGCTGGGAGAGCTGGGGGTGTTCCCCTGCACAAGAGAAGGCTCCAGGGAGAGCTCAGAGCCCCTGCCAGTGCCTAAAGGGGCTCCAGGAGAGCTGGAGAGGAACTGGGACAAGGCATGGAGGGACAGGACACAGGGAATGGCTTCCCAGTGCCAGAGGGTAGGGAGAAATGAGATATTGGGAAGGAATTCCTGGCTGTGAGGGTGGTGAGGCCCTGGCACAGGTTTCCCAGAGCAGCTGTGGCTGCCCTGGATCCCTGGAAGTGTCCAAGGCCAGGCTGGGCAGGGCTTGGAGCAACCTGGGATAGTGGAAGTTGTCCCTGCCCATGGCAGGGGTTGGGACTGGATGGCCATTTAAGGTCCCATCCAACCCAAACTATACGAATGTATAAAGGAAGATGGTACATTTCTACAGTGTTTTAAACTGTAAATGAAGGAGGCTGTTGTCCTTAAGACATCCTACCATTGTGATTTCAGCATCTGCCCAGGTGATATTCGGAGTTGCCGTTGCAGCATGAATAGCAGTTGTAGGGAAGAAGAGGTTGTGTGGTCCTGAAGCAGCCAGATAGAGGGTCAAGGCCAGGTTGAAAGGCAAGGTGAGAACTGGCAGGTCCCACTTGGAGAAAACTGCACTTAAAGCGCTGGTGAAAATAGGGCTGAAAGAAGAACAAAATGATTTCACTAGAAACTTCCCTGTGCAGAAACCACAGCAGAACCACATAGAACCAATAAACACAACCGTAGTAAATTTGGTCTGTTTAAAATAAACAAAAAAAACCCCTCCCCTCCTCATAACTATTTAATTTCCTCAATCTTTCTGATCAAATCAGAGATGCAAAAAGTCACTCCATAAATGTCCTACCCCCTCTAAAGGCAGTTATCAATGTGTAGATTCCTGTCATGTCTTGTTATGTCAATATATATGGTGAATTTGGTGAGCAGGAAGGAGACAGGATCCAGTGCTTTAATGGAGTTATTCCTTAGCTCAATCTCAGTGTCTGCCTTTTTTATTTTAACACCCGAAGTGGACTGAGACTCGGACACCCGTGCTGGATCTGAGTGAACTGCGAATGTGGCTGTGTGCCCTTGTTCAAGCTTGTAGATCAGCAGTAAAAGCTGACATCAAAGTGGCTGTAATACCACATGAACTTCAGGCAGACAAATTACATGTGTGGTTTTAGCAATTTGCAAGTAGACATTTTGGGGTCAAAGACTGGGTTTCAAAATTTTTTGCTGTCCAAATACCTAACGGATTATGGAGTCATATATACAAGTAAAATATTATTAGTTGTTTGTTTTGATTAGTGTCAGCCATCATGCCGTGGGACCACTGAACAGCTTCTGTGCCTGGAGAAGTAAATTTTCATGACAGTTTTATATAGTGACTTAAATAGATGAAACACTTGTGGTTGATGATCATAGGAAATGGTGAAAATAATGTTCCTCTTGAAACAGAAGTGAATTGATGCATCACAGCAATACCACTCACATCCAGAATATTGAATTACACATGGTCAGCCATTGATTTCTGTTTTCCCCACTGAGATTATCTGTGATTGTGTGAGCATTTTTACTTGTTTCTGGATTACTTCTGAGTTTAAAAGTGTAAATAACAATGCAGATTTAACAGTACATATGTGTTAGTTGTGTTCCCTTTCCATTGCCGTCTGCATCGAAATGCAGCAGCTCAGCCTCGTGTGTGGGGACTCTGGGGCTGGAAGGAGAAGCAGAGGAGCCATCTGACTTACCAGGTCATGGACACCAGTGCCACTGGCAGGAGGAGCCACCAGTTGTAGTCTCCGTCAGCAGAGAAGATGGCCATCAGCAATCCCACCAAGACCCCGTTGTACCCATACAGGCCTGCCGCTATGGCTGATCTGTGTGGAGAGAACAGATGTCTTGATCTTCTCCCCTGAGGGTGCTTATCTCTCATCAGCCCTCCCTCCCCACCCAGCTGTGGCTCTGTGTGGGGTGACCTGCCTGGACTCATCCACCGGCATTCGATTTCGCACACTTGGGTCAGCACCTACCCCTTCTGCAGGTTTGTCCAGTGTCCCTCTGCACCAGGTGCAGCTGCTGAGAGGATCTGTCTGGTCCTACCAGACCAGATACTTGGCCACCAAAGGCTGGGTGACACAATCATAGAAGGTTTGGGTTGAAAAGAACATTCAAGACCACCTCGTTCCAACCCTATGCCATGGGCAGGGACACCTTCCACGAAATTCAGGCTTCTCATCCACATCACACATTTAACACATAAATCAGCACTGAAGTGGCCACCTGAGGGGGAAAAGGATGGACTTACCTGTCCTGGCCCAGAATAAGTGCTGTTAAAGTTGAGACAACTGTTCCCACACATCCTGTGAGTGTCCACCATGGGTTCTGCAGCAGGAGGCCAGTCAGGATGATCAGACCGCTGAGGGGATTGTTGACAAACATCACCTGGGATATCCCACGCAGCACCCAGTCAAGGAGCTGGATCACGAGAGGTTTGTCTGGAAAAGATCAAATTATGTAATAAAACAAGCCCCCTAAAATCTGCAGATGGTACTGATTTGGGATGTATTTTTGAAACTCATGAAGAGTTTTGGCAGTGGGACTTGGCACCACGACTGAAGCAATGAATCAACAAGACTGTAAAATCTGACAAGGATTTATTATGGTCTACACTGAAGTCTTGCAGCTGGAAAACTGAGATGAACAGTGAGGTTGCCAGAATCCTGTGTTATAAAGTACCCTGGACCAGATTCATATGAACCAGCTAATTTATGATGTCTGTGGCTCAGATGGCAAATCATGTGTGTATCTCACTGCTGATTTATTACAGGGACTAAACACACCTACCTATGTGTAATTTAACTTCGCAGTGGCATTAGGCTTGACAGAAACTGCTCAGCTGAAAGGACATGGAGTGTTATGAAGAATGGCAGAGCACAGAATAACCATCCAGGGTTATGTTCTGTGGGACTAAATTTGCTTTGTACATGGCATGCTGGGAGGTAAATGTCATCTCAGACATTCCCAAGATTTAAGCAGTATGTGGATCTCTGCACAAAGCTGATTTTTCCCCCTACAAAACGGACATAAATTAGGGTAGAGGTAATTTCTGTACTACTCTAACTTGAATCACACTGCTGAGAAGTTAGTTATTACCCCTTTGATGCAATTTTTATTTGGAATCCGCTGTCATTAGTCACGATGAAGTAGGTTTACCTTTTAGCCAGGATCCAAAATCCTTCATGTCTCCAGTGAGGTAACCCACAACTCTGCAGAAACTCTTCCCACCTGTGCTCAGTGGATTCTGCTTCATTGGCATTCTTTCCCCCTTGGTCTCTATCTTGACATCAACACAGTTTTCCATGTTAATGTTCTGAACCTTTGGTAAAATTCAAGAGAAAAGAAAAAAAGAGAGCTCATTACAATGTCTCTTTCTGATCCCTGTTTATTCTCTTTACCACATAACTGCTCACCACATGTTACTTTGGAACCAGAAAGAGGAAAATCCTTATTTCTGAACACCTGATTCTTGTGTCTCCATGAATACATTCCCTCTTCATGTGCTCTGTCCTCTCAGACTTCCATGCAGTTATAAGATGTTTCATTTGTTAAGTTTTTTTGCTGCTTAACCCATATTTCCAGTTTGAATTTAACCATCAGCCAGCAATAATAGGCACTTAAATTCAGTTTCATAATCACCTATTGGGATCAGTTCAACCTTTCTTGTGAGCAGGGGCTTAGCCTGGGGCTGTCCATGGTGCCTTATTCCATTACTCACATGCACTTCTACATTTCTTTTTCTCATTTGAACTGTACTTGAAGCTGCCCTATCTTTAAAAGTACCCAGCATTTATTCAAGAGTTTCGTGCCCAAATTCACAGTTCTTGCTTTCCATTCTGCCTTAGCCATGTTGCCTTCTCTGCTGGGACAAGATAGGGGACCGCATGTTGGAAGCTGCAGTAAGAAACCCTCAGGGACTAATGAAAATACACTTATTAAATTTAGCATGTCCTATAAAAAGTTTAAATAATGTAGGGGACTGTTATAGATGCAGAAAAGGTGTTTAGGTCTAAATAAAGTGTTTGGAGTGCAGGGCTGGGAGATGGGGTCCCCTTTGGGACACACACCCTTTGCATAAGGGGTTGCTGGAATAACCTTTGGCACCTCATACAGCCTAGACAGCATTATTCAGGCACATGGATCAGAGACTCACACTTAACAGTAAAAAGTAGCGCTTATAGTCAAATCATCGTTTGTCTAAGAGCCAATTCTAAATATGAAGTCAGCAAATAAATAAAAAACCCCGTTCCTGGAGCATACTCTGTTTCCTGAACTAATTCTTGGTAATTATCAAGCAAACACCAAAGTGTGTTGTTGCGTGAATACAGAACCAGAGGTGCCTCAGGTCTCACTGGTGAGTAACAGCTTGTGCAAGAAGAAATGAATTTAGGTTGGGAGTTGGTTGTCCAAATAGGATGATACAGACATGTAGGTCTTGTGTTAGTCTTTGACTCACTCAAAAGTTTGCTAAAAGCCTTGTGGGCAGGTGGGGGAGAGAACCCATAGCTCAGAAACACAGGTGCTGAGTACTTAAGCTCCTTCACCCCTGGGCATTGCACTTCCACACGTTCCAGTGTGGTTAAGCAGCTCTGAGTCCATGTAGGGAAATGCCTGGTTAATGCACATCCTGGCCAGTTTCTCACTCTTATGTTATTGGAGTGTTGGTGACGTTTCAGGAAGCAGTAAATAGTTGCACAAATAATAAATGGACATTTTCTACCTTCTGGAGGAGCCCAGCTAATACAAGGATAGGTTCCATATGAGAAGCTGATTACAGGACCAGTATATACAGAAAAGTACTAGTTTGGCTTTTGTAGGACATGAAAGTAAGGATTTTATATAAAAAGGGTTAAGGAAAAAAAGAAAAGGAGGAAAGAGTGTTGCTGGGGATGGTGTCTTGATACAGGAAGGCTTTTTTTGGGTCTGTTATAAGTCATTACCTTAATTCATTAACCTTCACTTTTTTCATACTTTATTCTGGAATAAGTGAATTGAATGTACTTTCAATTAAATCAAAATTTCCAGCCAGGATAAACGCTCTCCATTTGGTGAAAGGGCATTTACACTCTCCTTTTAAAAGATCTCCCTCTTTATCTGACTTGGGCTTTCCCTGTTGCTAACCCGTAAAATGAAGTGCTGCTGCGCTGCAGAGTGATGCTGTGAGACCCATGCTGGCATGCCCTGGGTATTTCCCTGCGTGCTGAGTGAGCAGCTGTTTGCACTGAGGAGTCTGTAGGACGGGGTGTAATGTTCATGGGAAGTACTGGAGTCACTCTCTGCTCCACTTGCACAGTGGAGGAAAGAATGGGTGAAGCTGGGGGCCCGAATTCACCAAGAACTGATGTATTGCTTTGCCATATAAAGGCAGTTAAATGCATACTTAGGGCAGTAATGCAAGTGTGAGCCAGCAGTGCTCCTCTGCTCTGGGTTTCCGTGGGCAGAAATGAAGCCAGCTCACTGCACTTGGCACGACAAAAAGACCAGGTGACCTGGTGAGTCACTTGCACTAACCTGTTTCGAACTTCATACTCAATGAATGCCCAGCGTACAGGAATATTCAGACTCTCAGAGACTGCAGGGTGATCATGGTTACCTTCCGTCCAGCAGTGCTGCTCAAACTCATGTTCATTATGTCACAGAATCATAGAATACTTTGTGCTGGAAGGGACCTTTAAAGCTCATCTCAACCCTGCAGGCAGGCCCATTCGGTCTAGGGATGTGTCTCTCTAGAGAAGGACCACAGGAGCTTCATCAGTTCTGTATTGCATGCAGAGAGTGACAGGACAAGGGGTAGTGGCTTCAAAGTGACAGCGGGCAGGGTTAGATTATATATTAGGACTAAATTTTTCCCTGTCAGAGTGGTGAGACCCTGTCAGAGATTACCCAGAGAAGCTGTGGCTGCCCCTGGATCCCTAGAAGTATTCGAGGCCAGGCTGGATGGGGCTTGGAGCCACCTGGTCTAGTGGAAGGTGTCCCTGCCCATGGCAAGGGGGTGGAACAAGATGACCTTTAAAGATCCCTTCCAACCCAAACCATTCTGTGATTATTTACACAAAGGCAGAATGAAATCAGTATTGAACAACCTCCTCACCTGCAGCGCAGACAGGTGGGAAATGGGTGTAGGCCAAGAGAACCTTTGGCTTCAGATGGGGTCTTCACAACACAGACCCCATGTGCTGTGACCCCCCTTTTTAAAAAGACCCAGATCCAGCCCCATTGGCTTCATGACCTCCCTGAATCCCATCCCAGGCACTGTGTGGGGGCTGCATCCTGTGCGAGGGGGTTTTGTTGTCAGCAGAGCCCTGGGGCTTGTGCAGTCTCTTCAGAAACACAAAGTATGAAGGACTTGTACTACTTCTACTTAGTTGTCCGATGTGAGTATAAAGAAGCAGTGAAACACTTGGAAACTGACACCAGCATAAAATTTTTTAGGCATTTTTAGCGATTTTATGAAGGAGTACCTGCCATACATATGCTTAATTAACGATTTGTTAACACATTATGTTGTTTCAGGGAGTAGGTGATAGCAGGTATTTAAGAAAGGAGAGACTACAAAAGGTGTCTTATCTCAGAATTGTGGATGTGCTCAGAGAATTTTAACAGAGTGATGTCTGAATATTAATGCAGACTGAAGGGTACATGTTCTGATGGGGATTCCATGTGTGCTGGTCTGCAGCATGTCTTTTGAAGACCTGCAATTGAAGTTATGCAAACACATAGATTTCACTGAATGTGCTCTTTTTTCTTAGTGAACAAAGGAAGGAAATGGAAACAATTGCAAAAGGAGTGTTCTGCTGGAACAGACTACTTGGCTTCTGCGGGGGGGCAGGTTTGGTAAATTATTTTTTTTTTATTCCTGATTTCTATTAGTCCAGGAAAAAGTTCTTTTTAAAGACAAAGTCCTGTTCTTAGACAGACAGTTGGAGCACACTGCCTCATCTCACATAAGCTCTGGGGAGGTGTTCCAGCCACGCAGTGCAAGGTCCCAGTACTGGTGTGTAACTGGTGAGATACAGGACTAGCATCAGAACCCAGGCAGAACCAGTTTGAATGCACTTTTTGTCTCAGTGGGGCAAGTGAAAGTGATTTGTAATGTGCTGTAAGTGCAGAGAAACAATTTAAAACTGTTTTCATGGGAAGTGAGAGCTTCCCATGAAACAAAACAGAAAACATAAAAGATGTTTCTCTTTTATGAAGATGAAATCCTCACAGGGCCGAGATGTTAATCTATCGTGTTTTTTTAATCATCCTTTCAGAGTTAATAAATGCACTGTAGCAAAGTACTGACGTTATGCAACCCTGTGTCTCCCTAAATCAATTTTCCTTCCACTTGCGTACGCTTCCTCCCTGTCACGCCATACCCGTGGCATCTCAGTCATGCCTTGTTAAAGCTGCCGTGGAGCACGCGCCGTGCTGGGGCTGCACTCCTGCAGCACCTGGCCCTGCAAACACTCCTTTATTCACCTGCTGGAGGGGAGACAAGCCTGGCCCCACGTTCGTTTTGTGTTGTGCATGGTAAGAGCAGTGTTGTGCTTGCAGCCGGGAGAGGGACAGAGTCTTTAGTTTGGCTAATTAATGCTCCCGGGTAATGGGCGCTTCCAAGCTGGACACTGGGCTTCTACCTGTGAAAATGCAGCAAACTTATCTAGTGCCTTCTCTTCTTTCTGGAATTTTCCTCTTTCCCTGCCAAAATTCAGGTTTCTCTGAGGGTTTAATTTATGGTGAGGTATTTGTTTGTCCAAGGGCCCGAGGACCTGCTACCGCACAATTGCGGCCATTGTACCTTGCATTCTCTGAATTGCTGCTGTGAAGTCTGCGGGCAGCCAAGCTCTGCGTGCAGCCTGTTTTTAGAGGAATTCCTGCATCCAAGCACAATAGGAGGAAAGGGCCAGACTCCCAGCAGCTCTAATTCCATCGCTGCCTGTGTAATGTCACCAGCGGCGTAGTAAAGCTGGATTAATATTGTGTTAGGCATAGGAACACAAGCAAGCACAAGCACAGTCCTTGAAGCAGGTTATAATGCACTTGACCCTCACTGGAAAAAAAATAGTTTGGGTTCTCCCATAGAAGATATATTTCAAAGTATTAGTTCAAAAGAAATCTTACCCCTCAGATTCTAATATGCATTAAGCTCACATGCAATTCAGTTTTCAGAGGTCTGTCTCTCAGGGACAGAGAAATACAGAGACACTATCACATCAACTGTGTATTATTGCTATCTGGATATTTTCATTTGGCAGAATGGAAAGGCAGTAAAAAGAAATGTTAAAGAGTTCTGGTTATTCTTTTTTTGTATATATTTATTTTTTCTTTTTCCTCCAAGTTTCAGCCACCTGGGCTAAGCAGTACTAATAAAACCTCACCCTGCTAGAAGCTTCTTGATAACTGATATTCTTGTGCTCCTCCTGAGCCTCAGCTGTTCTCCCTCACCAGGACTGCTCAAATGCTGTTTGCCAGGTGTTTTGAGGGAGAGGAAAGACCCAGGTAAGTCAGTAACAGGGTGCATGAAAAGGAAAGAACAGAGTGCTCTTACCTCTCTGATGAGCTCAGGAGCAGCTGTAGGTTTGCTAGTTAGGAAAGAAGGAAAGTAGGGAAAAAGAAAATGTCCCACCAGCTTATATAGGCTAGCATGGCTCCTGTCCTGATATTACTGATTTGTTTCTCCTCCCACTCGGTGAGCTCCAAGTGAATGTTAAGAAGGTTCCCTTTGAATTCTCCACCTTTCCTCTTGCTCTGTCCTGGGTTTCTTGCCAACAGTTTAGCCAAATGTCCTCTTCCCTGCTGTTATTTTTTTAAAAAATTATCTCATTTTTACTTTTTTTAAAAAAGTTAATTCTCCTTTAACTCTGTCCTTTCTCCTCCTCTACCAGTTAAAAGGACTGAAGACTTAAAAATGGACTCTCAGTGTACCTGAGCTTGACCTTGCCAGCATTATCCTCCTTATCCAATACAAGTTAGCATCCTTCCCTATCAAAATTTTGACCTGGGAATGTACAACACAGCATTTTGTGTTCAGCAGCCTGTCAAGTAGTCCTTTTTCTGGGTAGTTTTCAGAAGTGTTATTCTGTTAATGAAATGCAGTGGAAGACCTGGTGACCTTCCATTGTTTAATTGCTTTTTATGAATCATTTGAAGAATTCAAGGGTTTTTTTTCCTTCTTTTGTTTTTTTTTTTTAAAAATAAATTTAACCTATCCTCCCCGGCTCACTGGACAAATCTGAAATATCAGAAGTGTGGCATATCTGAGAGGTTTATAAGGCTGTGAAAGTGCAGCAAATGACAGAGAACAGGCTGGAGAGGGAAGACTTGAATAGTGACTAGGAGAAAGGGCAGAGAAGAAGCTGAGGAACTTAAGGGACTTCTTAGGCTAATTTAAGCCATGGTATAATTCACTTTAGGACTCTTTCACAGTGATGGCTGAGAGAAGAAACCTTGCAAATTGAGCTGGGTGCTGGAGAGAATGGTTTATTGTTGAACCAGAACCCATCTAGCTTTATGATTTTGCTTCCTCCAGCCGCATGGAAACAGCCTTAGCATGCACATGAGCTGGAGGGATGTTATTCTCACTGCACTCATTCCCAGGGCACATCTCTGTTGATGGAGAAGTTTTTAACAGCAGACTGGATTTTTTCTCTCCCCTAACAGGAGGGCATCTGATATAAGCTGTCATCTTAGCATTGCTGCAAGATCTAGTCTTCCCCTGATCAAATAGGCAGCAGCCCTTGTGAGCAAGCCAGGCACTGTCATCCTATGCCTTTGCACCAGCAGAACATGAAATTTTGAAGGGGAAGCTGCTTGATTCTAGTGCAGTTAACATATTTTCCCTTTACCATTAATTTCTCCTTGGGCTGCCTTTGCCTTCCTACCGGTGCAATGAATCCTTTCATGTCCAAAGAAGGGAAATGCACTGGGTGATTTGGGTGGGAGAGCCTCACAGGGAGTCAGTTCAGACTGAGTTTTGAGCTTCACACCTCTCATGTTTCAGGGATGCCCAGGCCTGGCTTCATGCCATTTAAAGCGACATCTTTTCAGCTCTTCCTCAAAGGGGTGCAGCACCGGGGGCAGGCAGGGCTCACTCCTGGGCTGTGCTGTCTCCATCTGTGGAGCGGCAGGATATTTCTTTCCTCCAGGGAATCACAGATTCACAGAATATTCTGAGTTGGAAGGGACCCACAAGAATCATCGAGTCCAACTCTTAAGTAAATGGCCTGTACAGGGAATAAGCCCACAACCTTGGTGATATTAACACCATGCTCTGACCAACTGAGCTAACGTTGGGGTCACAGAATCCCAGAATGGTTTGCAAGAGAACTTAAGCTCATCTCATTCCACCCCTGGCCCTGAGCAGGGACACCTTCCACTATCCTAGGTTGCTCCAAGCCCTGCCCAACCTGGCCTGGAACACTTCCAGGGATGGGGCAGCCACAGGCAGGGTGTGTGCCAGGGCCTCCCCACCCTCACAGGGAACAATTTCTTCCTAATATCTAATCTTGACTGCTCTCTGTCAGCATGAAGCCACTCCCACCTGTCCTGTCACCACATATCCTTATACAAAGGAACCAGATTCAGGACCACTCTGTCTGATTCTGGTGCCTTAATGAGGTATTTGACAGGTTGGAGTGACACACAAAAAAGCCAGTGGCTGGCAGGTCAGTGATGGATATCTTGCAGTGGTGCATTGTTTAGATTATCAGAGCTGGTTAATAAGTAATAGGATCACGGTCTGCTGATGCCTGCGTGGGAATGAGGTCCCTGGCAGCAGCCTGCTCTGGACTGGAGGCAGAGCAGTGAAGATCTCCAGTGCCATGTGACAGAATCACCGGATCCCAGGTGCAGCAGGGTGGATGCAGGAATGCCTGCCTGCAGCTGTGTGCCCTCGGCAATGCCCTCCTGGTTGCCTGAGGACTGAGGTTCCCTCTGTACAGGATTGATGTAGAAAGGTGGGAATGATAGAAAACCTCACAGGGGTAAATCAGAACCAATTACAATGCCCATCACTAACCTCCAGTGCTGGCCACTCAAGGATATAGGTATCCTTTGGGGTTCAAGGTGGGAGGACTAAAACTGCAATGGTCATTCCTAGGCAAAAGGATTGAGATGTGCTACGTGCTTGTCACATACCTGTTGGGTATTACCTGCCTGGGAGTGGGCCACCAGCTCTGGGCGACCATGTAAAAGTGTGCAGATTGGTCATGCAGGTAACCCAGGGGACTAGAGAGCTGCCTCTTGGTGTGAAGACCACTTGGTGCTGAGGACAAGGCAGCTGGTGTTGGTGTCTGACAGCTAAGCTCTCTGATTTAGGAGGTCTAAATCTGTGACTTACCTCATCAGCTCTCTGCTGGCAAAGATTCTTAATGTTTCTTCTGTGCTCTGGGGGAAGGTGTCTCTGAGAACATCCCTTGGACCAAGCTCAGTGCGTGACATGGTCAGAACAGAGGTTGGTCATTGGATCTCAACCAGACACAGCACCAGAAAAATGCTGAATGATCCCTGACTGGTTTAGCTAGCCAGGCAGGAGCTGTCTGGCTGCATTAGCTGGGTACAAAGCCTGAACTGGTCAGCTGTGCCAGGAAAGATTCTAATGGCCCTAATTCAGCTTCACACACTTTGGCTTCACTCCTCTCTCAAGCCTCAGTGGCCTTGAAGAGGTGCATTAAAACCACCTGGTAGCAGACTGGCTTTTACTGCTGTTTTTGGCTGCGCTCCTTGATTCAGGTTTTACTGACGGGAATAGGTCTGCTCAGGGAGCTACATCTGCTCTTGGACTACAAAAAGTGCTTTAAAATTGTGTAAATCCATGTATGGAGCTTTGCAAGTTGCTAAACCCCGCGTCCTGGTTTGCCTTTGCTAGACTGGGCTGTGGCTATGTGATATGTGACCAGTGCTTGTGAGTGAAAGGGAGGGATCCCCTCCCTGGAAGTACTGACAACATTCCTCCTAACGCAGCCCACAGATACTGGCTTTCCTGCTGCAAGGACACCTTGCTGGATTGTGGTCACCTTGGTGACCACCAGGACCCTCAGGGCCTCTTCCGCCATGCTGCTTTCCAGCTGGATGGCCACCACCACGTACAGATGGAATTGTTCCTCCCTAGATGTAGGACTCTGCACTTCTTCTGGAACTTCAAGGGGTTCTTCTCAGTCCTTTTTTTTCCAGCCTGCTGAGGGGCCTCTGAATGCCAACACAACCCTCTGGCATGCCATACCAACACTAGTCCCAGTTTTGTGCCTTCCCCAGATTTGCTGAGGCTGCACCCTGCTCCAACATCCTGGTCATTAATTAAGAAGTTAAACTTATTTCACCTGGGTTACGCCACTAATGAATGGCCTCTGTGTAATTCATACCACTGATTATAATCCTTTGAGCCCAACCATTCAGCCGATTTTCAGTCCAGCTTGCTTCCCACTTATCTAGCCTATACTTCATTAACTGGTCTGTGGGGATGTTATGGGACAGAGTGTCAAAATGAGGTGATGCTCCAAATTTACTGCAGTGAGGTAAGGGACCTTTGCAGTTCATCTGGGCTTACTATGACCAAACCTAATGTTTCACTTCCAGAATTATTGCCAGTCTGTGGTTCCTCTGGAGGTGTGTGGAGAGCTGGCAGCGATAAGGGCAGTATGGCAGGAGTGGGAGAGAGCCACGCGGTGTATTGAGGGGGAGTGGTGCTCAGCCCGTATCCTGGCTGAGGACACAGCTCCTCTGGCCAGCTATGGACTGACCTGTCCCACAGGCAGCGTTCCTGGAGGAGCAAGTCAGCCGCCATCAACATCTGTGGCCACATTGCTTTTCATCATCTTGTTTTAATGAGCGAGTGAAGAGTGGAAAAATCTGTTCCAGCACACAGCACCACGGGGTCTGTCGCAACCTTGGACTTGTTTGCCGAGGGCAATAGTTCTGGGTTTATACAGAATGGCCCAGCAGCCGAGCTGCTATGAGAAGCTTCTATCCCTGCATTTTGGCCTGTAAAAATTCTCTAGAGAAAGCTGCTGTTTGCCATTCCTCTGTGTGACGATGGGATGGGGTTGGGTAAGCGGCTGGAGCAGAGCACCGTCTCCTCCGGTGTCCGTCTCCCTCTCGTGGTGTGACTCCAGCACAGCCACACGTGCAGCCATGGAAATCACAGCCAATATTCAGATCTCCAGTTTCAGAGGGCTCACAAACAGCAGTCCCCTGGCCTCGGCACAGTCCAAACTCCTTGTGCTCTGAGCCTATCTGCTGCTCTGCCTACTGCTCTTGATGATGTACGCTCCCAAAATTAACGGTTCTCCTAATGCACACACATCACTTCCCTCCTCTGCCTACGTGCTCTGGAGACCCACTGTCCTTTCTGTCCACCTTGATGCGCTCCCATGACTCACCTCCTCAGTCCATGCAGCTCCAAGCATGCATAAGTGATATCTGGAACCAGCTTATTGATTAGGAGCAACAGCCTCTGTATCCAGGGGTAGGAGAGGGGCAGGAATGTGTGAAGAGCAGGTTGTAGTTGTCTTACAACTAGAGTAGTGTGTAAAAAAGCTCTGCTCTGTCATGGCAAGTAGGTGCCAGCTTTAGGGAGAGGGGCAGACTCTCTTCCTGCAGGCTGATGCTCTGAGTGCTGGGGCAGAAAACAACTCCTCTATTTCAGTTGCAAGTTTTTCAAGGTATTTGTTCAAAATGCTGCTGCTAGTGGGAGTGGGGAATTGTTTGGAAACGCACTGGTTAGCCAAGGCCAACACATGCCAAAGATAGCATGGTGGTTCAGCAGCTTGGTGATGAAGACCTACCCCCTGGCACCATCCCACTTACCAATGTTGAGATGCCCATGGTGTCCAGCTCGGGAAATGTGTCTGAGGCTCCAGAAAGGACCAGACAGTCATGTGTGTCATGAAACCCAGTGAAACACAGGTAAGAGAAAAGCCCAGTGCATTGGTCTGGCTGGTTCCCCTTGTTTGGTTTTGTGTGCCCTTCTCTTTTTCCAGTTAGCTGGATCATTTTTCCTGCCAGCAATGGACCTTTCTCCAGGCTGGCCTGGATGTCTGTGGAGATGAGATTGAGTCAAGAAGCTGAGAGGCAGAAAAGCTCTCTGGTTCATGCCAGAGTCTGAACCATGAGGCTGCTTGTTTTTCTGGTCACCTCTAAAGTGGCAGACTGGATCATCCATATTAGAATCATAGCATTATAGAATAGGTGTTCAGAGAAGACCTTTGATTGAGTCCAGCCATTATATTGAAACAATCTGAAATACTGGAGGGGTTTGGAAGCCTGAGGTTGACTGTATTGCTGTATTTCAGTAAAGATGGGAAACTGAAACTCAAATAATTCTAAGTTTCAACTTCAAACCTGTTCTCCTGGCTCCAAGGAAAAGCCCAAATTTAAAAAGGTTCTTTTTCAGAACCTACCTCAAGGCAGCAGGATCCTGTTAGAGATGACAAAGCTGGCCAGACCTGCCTCTTTTTTATGACACAAGACAAGGTGTTTCTCTGCTTCTTCATTAGCTTTTGCAATTTAAGAGTCAATTCACTTAACTTCCCTGCATCTACTCTCAGCTTAGTAAATTTCCCTGTCCTTTCTGCTTCCCTTGCCCTGATGGTAGGGCTGTGAGTCTCACCCAGGGTATGGCTGCTTCCAAGGAAATAATCCATTCTCACAAACCTGTATGTTGTAGGAGATGAATGTGTTAGGCCTTAACACAGAGCAGAATACTATAATTCTTCCCAGCAGGAACTCTTTCAGCTTATAAATCCCAGTGATTACTACTTTCTTGCCAAGTAGTTCTTACTAGACGTGAAAGATGCTATACGTAGCATGGGTTGCTGATCAACAAGAGAAAGAGGACTGGTAGCATCCAGAAATGAACCATCAGACGGTAGAAACAACTGAAAATTGATAGTCAGTGCAATGGATAGAGGGAGAGTTACCCTGGATGTGGGTGGCTAAGGGATTTTACAAGCAGTACTGCAGAGTGACGTTTTCATGCACAAGCACGCAGAGGTATAAATCCATTTGCAGTAGAGATGCACATTTAGGGGCAGGCAAAAGAAAAAAAAAATGTAATATCTATTGGATAACTCAGTTTCTGCAAAGGGAAAATGCCCTAAACATGACTTAATTTCCACAAGTGAATTAAGATGACTTGGCTACAGTAAGAAACCATTGCTGGCTGACAGTTTGTCATCACCTCTGACTTCTTTGTTTTCTCCAAAGACAGGAAGTCTCTACCTGATTTCTGGCTGAGTAGTTCTGCAGAGCAGAGATTTTTGTAAGATAGAGCAACAGAGCTGTCAGCACTTGGTTGAAATGAGGAAAGTGTGGAAAAGAAGTGTCAGGTACAGGATGGGGTGTGCAGGGGAAAAAGACTCCAGACCATCCTAAGCTGCACAAGTCAAGGATGCCTCCGTCTCTCTGCCTTTGCTTTTTGCAATTCAATGCACAGCACAACTTAATTTGCAGGCGCTGGGATGTGCTAACCAGCCCCAACACCTGTGCATTTTGGGTGGTGAGATAGTTGGATGTTTTTGGAAGGGCTTCTGCACACACTTGGTGCTTCAAGCCTGCTGTGCTGTGTGAAGATGCACGTTTTGGGAGCAGGGATTTGGGTCTGCCTCAACGGTCTACGTAAAAAGCTGCCCCTGAAGATGGATGTGAGGATGCAGTTCCATGAGCCCTTAAGCTATTGGATGCACAGAGGTTACTGCGTGCACTCAGGAGCTGCTGAATGAGAAGTCGGAGATACACAGACTCATTGCCAGGCACAACGTGGTGGAAGAAACCTTTGCTTCCTACCGAGCCATCCCACATCTTATCCCACCACTGGGATGTGTGAATTCCAGCTGTGGCAACAGCTGTAGGAGTTTGTAAGAGACCCCCTGAGAACTGTAAAATCAACTGCAATCAAAGGCTTGTTTCCTGTTTGAACTACTTCCATCTCCCAAATTAAAACATGTAGAGAAAGAGGGCATAAGGGAACAGCGTTCAGCAAACCGTGCTGAATATCCGAGTGGTGATATTTCTGTAGCCCCGGCAAATGTGATCTACAAAAACCCTAAATCATTCTGCAGTGTTGGGCAATATGTCTGTCATTGCTGGAGATGGCATGGACAGAGCACAGAGCAACTCCCCAGCAGCTGGATATTTTAGGGACTTATCTTATTCGGACAAGTTTTAGAGTTTTGGGGTTTTCAGCTTGTAGGGAGGCCCCATGTTGCTGGAGTG
The DNA here is from genome assembly GCA_013398955.1 of Callaeas wilsoni. NCBI lineage: Eukaryota > Metazoa > Chordata > Aves > Passeriformes > Callaeidae > Callaeas > Callaeas wilsoni. The sequence continues at coordinate 29,145 of VWPU01012712.1, forward strand.
CCCCTCTGGAACACAGAGTCCTTCCTGGTATTTTCTGGTTCCTGCTGGGATGCTGGCTGGCTCCGTGTGCCAGCAGCCTAGGGGCTGGGGAGAGCAGCATACTCTCCCTGTGTCTGATGATTTCAGGCTCCTCTCTACACTGATCACTTGCAAATATGGGAAGAAGAGATATTGCATTGCAGAAAAGCCAAAAAAAAAAGACAATTTTTATTTTAAGCTCACAGCAATGTCGAATGGAACAAGGAGTAGGGCCCAGGATCTGCTGCAAAACAGCTGTGGTTGCTTGAGAGTAGAGGCCAACAGGGAAATCTGTTCATCAGCCTTTAACCCACTACGCTTTGCGTGGCCTGTGAGTGCCATGCAGTGCTGCAGCCACTTCTCCCCATCACTGTTTGGAAGCACAGCACTGGGTTTTCCAGCTCTGCAGCTTTGGGCGCCCTCCGTGGTGTCACCACCTCCTGTGGTGGTCTCCCTCTGTGCTGCTCTTCCCACCTGCTCTTCACCCCTGTGGCATGTGAGGAGGCGATTGGCTCTCAAAGAAGATCAGATGATGGAAACCAGTTTTAGAGTGGATATCAGGAAAAATTTCATTATGGAAAGGGCCTTCAAACTCTGACAGGCTGCGCAAGGCATTGATGGAGCCCCCATCCCTGGAAGGATTTAAAAGCTGTGTGGATGTGGCACCTGGGGACATGAGTTAGTGGCAAGTTTAGCAGTGCCGGGGGAGTGGTTGGACTCGAGGATCTTAGAAGGCTTTTCCAGTCTAAAGGATTCTGTGCTGCTATGAATCAGGCGGGAAATTCGTGCCCAGCAACCAGGATGCTCCAGTGCAGGTGGCAGCGTGGCTCTGACCTCTGCTATAAATAACATCCACTGGGAAAGCAAATCCCTTCCCTCCACGTTCCCTCTGTGCAGCTTTGCTAATCATTCATGAGGAGTCATTAACAGGTAAGTCATCCTGGAGCCACCAATACCCAAGCCAGGACATCTAAAGGGCTTGCCCCAGCTTTTTCTGTATGAGTTCTGTGACTGATCTTATCAACGTTATCACCTATGTCTATGGGAGAAGAGTTGAGAACCTCCTCTCAAAGAGCAAAGTTGCATTGTTTTTTTCTTTTAGGGGGTATGAAGCTACAAGAGTAAGAAAAATAATATTTGGAGCAATAAAGTAAGTATTTTTCACACTGAGCTCCACTTAGAACAGAATTGCCTTAACTCACTGGGAAGCTCTCTTGCAATTCCTTCACTTTGCTTAGTCTGTTCTGCTTTTTAATTTTTGAAGGCAAATTTTTAGGAGGTTTTTTTTTTCATGTGCTATGGCTAGGCCAGATGTTGGTTTGTACAGGAACATTTATTTAATGCAATTTAAGGTGGAGGGATGGCTCTAACTGTACAAGAGGCTTCTTTTTTTTCCTCCTTTAATGGTCATATTTGTTTTATGTTAGATCTCTGGGAGCTGTCTTAACATTATTAGTCCCACTGAAAACTGTACATTTTATCTCTCTTAATGAAAATTTTTATAGAACTCTGTAGGTATCAGGCTTCTGGGCTACCACTGATAGCTTCAGTTAGTGCTTTTATTGTCTGCTGTTCCCTTGCAGGAGACCCTTGATTTGTCTTTCCTGTTTTCAAGAATTATTAGTACTGGCAACAGTTACTCAAATCTTTTGATTAGCTAGAGACTTAAAAAAGCTGTTTATACTCTATTTTTTATGGAAGGCTTCAACTCTAGAAATTGCTTTACTAATTGATTTCAGGATGGAATTTCTTGTGGCTGAGGAATTAATGCCTGCAGTGGCACTTACATGAAAAATCCTTTCCAATAGCCATACTGTGCCTGGGCTTCACTCTTATTTTCAGGAAAACAAACAATATGTTGGGCATAACTAACTACAGTTGCAGTTTTTCTTCATGTGTATGGTTCTAGCATTATTTTGCAGTATTTTTTGCAGTAGTTTTGCATTGCTACCTATTCAAATGTTTCTCTAACGCTGGACTGTGCATGAGCTAAAGAATAGGCTCTCCTAGCTTCTGTGTGATTCGTATTTCATTGTCTGCTGTAGAGGGAAGTTCTTCAGACAGTTGTGTGTCACCTCTTGTGTTATTCTGCCTCTCTTTGTCTCTCTACAGCAGCAGCAACAGGAGGGTGTCCCTGATGTTGCAGTTTGTAGTGACCACGGGAGACTGTTTTGGTCCTAGCATTGGTTTGGTGGCATCATGACCCAAAGGGTGTCTTGGAAGAGAGGGGAGGAAGTGGGACCTAAATTTTACCAGAGTTCCTGGAATGGCCTCCCCTGTTTGAAAAAACCATCTGAACATAAACAACACCATGTTTTTGTCTCCTGGGAAAAATTCAGTCTTGGATGCTGCTTCTAGGGAACATTTAGAGGGACAGGCAGATGCTGGTGTTGCTAGATTTTTGGTGATAAAGGCACAAATAATCCCATGAGTAACACCCAGGCTCACCTTTTCAAAAAGTGGGTTTTGGAGCTGGGATCTCACCTGCTTAAAAATGCTCACGTGGATCTGCAAAACAGCCCAACATCAGGAGGCAGAGAGGACAGCGTCTGATCTGAGTGTTTGTGGTCACGTAGTCCTTTGGATTTCAAATCTTCATATCCCTTGGGTCTGTGATTTTAAACTGACCTCATGAAACAACTTTAGAATGAGGAAGCCTTTCTGTCAGGCTTCTTTCACAGAGGTTTGGGAAAAGGTTCCAGAGAAAATCCTCCTTAGGGCAGTTGGAGCTTCCCTGTTGTAAGGACTTGGAGGAGGCATAAAGTGGCAGTGGTAACCTTTGACATGTTCATTTCTTGTGGTTTAATGGAAAGGATCTGCTCCTCTAGGAAAGGGAGAGAAAGAACTGCCACCAGCAGTAAACTCCCATTCTTTACACGAAGTTTTCCTGTTTCCCACTGGATATGTGTAGGGATTGAGACTTGCTATCCTGCAACCAGCAGGAGAGAGAGATCTTCTGTTTGTAAGACAGAAAATTATTCAAGGACAAGAAGAATGTTTGATCATTGCTAGCTAGTCACTCTTCTAGTCTGATTAAAGCGTACATATTCATTGCCTTGGCACTTAATGAGGAGCCAGGAGATGGCACCAAAAGTGCTACAGGATGTGCTCTGTAAGAATATTTACCTGTGTGTGTTGTAGCTGTTAAGAGGTATTAAAAGGGTTAGACATTGATGGCACACAAGAAAGGAAGAGAACAGTCTGTTTATTTCACTTTCAAATACACGTGTTCTTAATTTGAAGTGCAGCACTTGACTTAGTTCTTACATTATTTATTATTATTAGACACCAATGCCTTCTCAGCATATTTATTTTGTTAAATTACACCTCTGAAATTAAATGCAGCCTCTTGTCAGCTTTAATGTTCTTCTGCCTATTCTTATAATTATTATTGATAAGAGGTGACTTTCAAGTTAACAGCCAGTGGATTGATAAAGCAGCTGTTATTACGTTACCTGAGTGCATTTTGGAAAGCTTAGCTCAAGGGCAAACCGTGGTTTCTCCAGTGCGGAATGCTGAATCCCCAGCCTGCAGACTGCTGGCAAAAGTGGTGTTTGTGGCTGTGCTGTGCCTAGGTGGCGTTTGAAAATCTGCCCCCAAACTGCACAGTTGTGTGTACCTGAAATCAGTGAGCGTGGCGGCTCTTGGGGGTGCACAGCGTGGTGCCCCAAGTGCTTATTTTTGAGCTCTCAGAGGGTTTCTGCTTCTTCTGCCTCTGCTTTTCCCTCCTGCTCTCCAAGGCCCTTGTCTTCATTCTCAGGTAGTAGATCCGGTTGGCTTCTGGGTGGGTGACTTCGCAGAGGGGCATTTTGTAGATGGCCGGGTTTTCTGAATTTATCAGCAGGAAGAGGAGCGCCGAGAGGCAGAAAGGCCAGGTGCAGACTGGCAGCCCGAGCTGGGGAGGGACAGAACAGACACAGGGGTGAACTTTGGTACCTCTTTTTGTTCTCTTTGCTTACATCTGCCTGTGGCTAAATTCTTGCGTTTGGGAAGCTAGGAGGGTCTTGCTTTCCCTGAAGACACAGGGCTACCAAATGTCGATTCAGCTGCCCACACAGAGGTCTGTAGCTCACCTGGAGTGTGTGGGGCTGCACAAAGCATCCAGCACTGCAGACCTCAGTCCTGCCAGAGATGCAACTTCAACACTGGTGCTGAATGGAACCTGGCACCAACATTGAAGCAGCCGAATCAGGCTCTAGAACGCTGATGACTGCAATGAAAGCCAGGACACCCAGCTCACATGCAGACACTTGAATTCTCTAATAAATGAGCCGAATTCTACCCTCTCTGCTCTGTGAAATATTGTGTATGGAGGTTATTATTCATGTATATTCACTCTCCACAATGACTATATGTCACCAGCATCACATCCAGCCCTCAGCCCTCTCTGGTCCCCCACCTCTTGACCTGAATTGAGGTCCTCCAAAAGCAAGATCACAGGAATAAAAAGTGGATGTCCTTTTTCCTGATGCCTTCCAAAAGCAGATGTGCTTAAAGCAGCCCATGTACAGGGACCGACATAATACTGAGAGGGTGCCAGATGAAAACATTCAGTGCATGAAGCTAATCTTTATTTTTCTTTTAAGTTAGTAAATCGATTTAATTAAAATATGGTTTTTCTTTAATCGCTCAGATCTTAAAGAAGAAACAGAGCCTGGCATTTCTGTCTTCACTCTTTTCTTGATTTGTCCAAACGTAAGAGCTTTGTACTTAAGAGAACAGTCTCCCTCTCATTTCAGTCCTCATACCCAGTTAAAAATTCAATAATATCTGTGGGCAGGGTTGGAGAAAGACCTTGAAAGAAGAAAATGAAAATTTAGATCATTTGGAATTGCTGAAAGATAATGTTCAACTAAGTATTTAATCTCAAACCATATGCTGTTGCTGTAACTCACATATACGTGCACAACCCTGTTGTGGATAACATGCTCCAAAGGTCTTTGAAATCTTATTATCAGATATAAAGTCTTCAGGGGCACAATTCAGCTGACACAGAATTTTACAAGACCTGCCAGCTGGCTGCAACATTCTCATTTCAGTGTTGTCAAAGCTGACATGGAGAATTTTGAGACATTTCCTTAACATTATATCTGAACAAATCAAAATGCAGTTAAAAACACATAAAAAACAACTCAGGTAAAACACAAAGCCACACACTCACCACAGAGAGGGCATTAGCAAGAGCTGCTCCGGAGTAAGCACAAAATAATGCTGAGAAGAGAAGACCAAAGAGAGCTCAGGATGAGGAAAGTATTTTTCAATTATCCAAAGAAAATATAAAAAATAGCAACATTGTCCAAATGCACAGCAAAATATCCTCCCAGCTACCTGGTGTGAGGATCACTGCTAGAATTCAACAATTAGTTGAAATGTCCCAAGGGAAAATGGCCTCAAGTTGCACCAGGAGATGTTTAGGTTGTATATTAGGGAAAAATTTCTTCACAGAAAGGGTTGTGAAGCCTTGGCTGGACCTGCCCAGGGAAGTGGTGGAGTTCCCATCCCTGGAGGGATTAGCAGCTCTGTGGATGTGGCATCTGGGGACACGGGTTAGTAGTGGCCTTTGCAGGGCTGGGGGCATGGTTGGACTTGATTTTAGAGGTATTTTCCAACCCAAATGATTGTGTGACTACATTTTGTCCTACCTGCTCTATTAAGATGGATGGTGAATGAAGAACATGGTTTTGTCTTGAGGAAGCAATAGTGGTATTTCTTTTATCTTTAATTTCTTTTTATTTGTCATGACCTGATCCACATGCAGTGGGAATTGCAGAAATTGTCTGGCAGTGCTGAGCTTCAGAAATTCTCTGCCCTGTGGCTTCATACCACAGCCAGGTAGCAGAGAGTGTCCTTGCCCCAGGATGCCAGGGATGGCAGAACTGGAGGCAAGGTCAGACACCCAAGGACTCAGTCAAGAAAAATACAGAAACTGTGCTCAGGATACTGAGATAAAGATAATTGGAGTCTGGGTACATCTTCACAGGAATGTCTTAAATGGGAACTTTATTTTCTTAAACTCCTCCCGCAGTGCCTGGCTTTGGCTGCTGTTGGGGGTGGGGTCTTTGGGTAGATGGATTTTTAAACTGACCTGGTGCAACAGCTCCCTTCTTATGACACGCTTCCTCCAGTGACACATATAACTATGAAAAGGTCGAGTTGCTAATTCGTTAAACATACTCATGGATTAACTTTTACTCATTTCACAAACAGTGCTTCCACCTTTTCTAGATGTTTCCACATTATCAGGGTCTAACGCTTTTCTGTCTGTACTCATGCAATCAAGACCAATGCTGATGCCACCAGAGAAACAGCTCTTGCACAGTACCTACTTTTGGGACAGACAAGGTGATGGCTGACTCTAAACCTGTACTCCTCGTAAGCTGCCTGGCTGCACAAAACTTTGCCTTCCCTTTATGTAAAAGATACTCACCACAGGCAAGTGACAGCAAATGAGTCTGCCAGGTCAGGGCGTAGAACATGCCCCCGACGGCGATGCAGGCCAGGGCACAGTTGTAGTTATGTAGGCCAAGGTAGATGCTGTCAAACGGGGACGCAATGCTCAGAGCTGCAAGACGAAGGGCAAGGCTGTGAGGTCAGGTATGAGAGGTACCTGCAGGAGGAGTGTGGCATCTCCTCCTCTTAACGTCAGGATGGGTTCATCTGTGCTCACACACGCACATGCAGAAAAAGGAGGAGGCCAAAGGAGTCTCATTAGTTTGGAGCTCTGATAATGTCCCTGCAGTGGAATTTGGCTCAAAGGTTTAATTCAGACAGAACTTTCTGTGTGCTCACTGAGTGTGATATATCCACACACACAGGTGGAGGATCCAGCCAGAGTGTGGGAGAACGTTCTCACCCAGGTGTCCTCCTTGCAGAAAGCAGTGCTCACACACTGTTTAAACCTCATACATACCCTGATTCTGAATACCAGAGGCACAACTGCATGTCCTTTGTGAGAGCAAGCGGAGTTTTCCATCTCTTCCTAGTGAACTTTGTGAGATATGGTCTAGTTACTAGAGGTGGTCACTTCCCCTGTGCAGTGGAAATTCTCCACAGGGATGGGAACTGGGGGTCTGCCCCAAACCAGACCTCGCAGAAACTTCTGCAGGATTTCTCACGGGCTTCAGGAGTATCAGTGAAAAGGAGAGCTCAATATGTAGTGCACAGGCCACCTTCCTGACACTTGTAATATTAATGCATTTCCTGCTATATTGTCCTCATCTGTCCTCTGTTTTATCACCCAGAAACTTTTCCCTGACCTTTTCCTTCTAGATTGAGTGTCACACCTGTAAAAGACCTGCCATATGCTCTTAGCCATAAAAATTGTGGACAATTTTGTTTCAAAACATGAATATAAGAGAGCTCACAACTTGTCTAAAGTGCTTCAGAGCACAGAGAACTTGTTGGATCACTGCCTTTTCCAAGGAATCAGACTACACTTATTCTATTATCTGTTTTTATTAAAATAGATCACTTAAGTGGCATTAATGTTGTCTAACCTCTAGGGTCTGCTTCATGTCTCTTAATGTTGTTTCTCTCTGGTTAGTGGAGAGACAGGACATTTTTACTGCCATTCATTTAGGTATTTTGGCAAATCCACAGCAGGATTGAGCAAACTGCATCCCAGAAAAGTCTGTGTCTCTTCCTTGGCTGATTAGTTCTGAGGTAGGCCTTTGCTTGTGGTCATAATTTAAAGCAATTGTGGTGGCGAGAGATCAGTTCTGAAAGTCTTTCTCTAGGTTTCCTTATGATCTCCATGGGATTTATCACATCCAGTGGCTAGAGGGTTAAGTAAGGTGGAGCAAACCACCTGGATGAGTTACATCTAATAACAAATGCAAAGTTTGAAGAAAACCTGCTTCTGTTCTTGCCTTCACCATGTTGTGTGACCTTTAGTAAGAGCTTTCAAATTCAGAGGCGGTTTGAAAAATGAGAGTGTTGTCCCAACTACTGCCAAGCTGATGCAACTGTAAAGTCTGGACAGGATATGGCTTGGATAGAGATATCTTGGTTGCAAAAATGATTTGGTCAGTATTTCTTACCTGCAAACATCCCCATGGTTGATCCAATTGCAGCATGTAAACAAATCAGTGGGGAGGAGATGAGCAGAGCCACAAGGAAAATGCCTCCAGTCCAGGGGTTTCCACAACCGTACACTTGACCAACACCAACTGGGATGGATTGTAAGAGCTGCAGCGGATGGCAGAAAAAGGCTTGTTATTGTCCCTGAGGGACACAGCAGATATTTTGTCCAAGTTATTGGCTGAAAAGGGAAGGAAGGAACCCTGGCTCTGAGTTGGACTCTGAGTACCTCATAGAATCTCAGAATGGTTTGAATTGGAAGGGACCTTAGAGATCATCTCTTTCCAACCCCTGCCATGGGCAGGGACACCTTCCATTAGACTAGGTTTCTCCAAGCCCCATCCAACCTGGCCTTGGACACTTCCAAGGGTGGGGCAGCCACAGCTTCTTTGGGCAACCTGTGCCAGGGTCTCAACACCCTCACAGGGAAGAGATTTTTCCTAATATCTAATTTAAACCTACTCTCTTTCAAACTGAAGCCATTTCTCCTTCGGGGAGAGAATGTTCAAATGTTCCTCCAGGCTCTTCTAGATAGTCTTCCTCCATCTTTCCTACACAATCTTTCCCGCTATTGGAAGGCCTTCGTTAGGTCCCCCCAAGGCCTTCTCCTTTTCCAGGCTGAATAAACTCAGTTCTCTGAGCCTTTTCTTATAGGAGATGTGCTCCATCCCTCTGATCACCTTGGTGCCTCCTCTGTGCTGGCTCCAGCAGCTCCACGTCCTTGTGCTGTTGGAGCCCAGGGCTGGAGGCAGCTCTGCAGGTGGGGTCTCACCTGAGCGGGGCAGAGGGGCAGAATCCCCCCTGCCCTGCTGCCCACGCTGGGGGATCAGCCCAGGGCACGGGGGGTTCAGGGCCGGGGCAGGTCCAGCTCTCACCCCCAGCACCCCCAGGTCCTTCTCCCAGGGCTGCTCCATCTGCCCATCCCCAGCCTGGATTGATCCCGGGGTTTGCCCTGACTCAGCTGCAGCTCCAGCACTTGGCCTTGTTAAACCTCATGAGATTCCCAGGGCCCAGTTCTCCAGCCTGTCCAGGTCCCTCTGGAGGTCATCCTGTCCTCCAGGTGTGCCAACTGCACCTCTCAGGTTGGTGCCATCTGCAAATTTTCTGAGGGTGCCCCTGATCCCTCCGTCTGTGTCATTAATGAAGATATTCAGTAATTCTGGTGCCCATGTGGACCCCTGAGGGACACCACCTGTCCCTGATGTCCACTGGGACTCTGAGCCATTGACCACAACCCTCTGGATCAGTTACCCTCATTCTCCTTTGGGAAGGTGACCCTCCAGAGCTAGAGCTAGACATGAAGAGACTGGGTGTAAATGAGTTTCTGTCACTTTGAAATCCTAATGTTTCCTTTGAGTTTTGATATTGCCACTGGCTCTGCCATTGATGATTTTTAGCCATATTCAGACAGCAGGAGGACATATCCAGATGTCTGCTGGATGTATACTGAAGACTAATTTTGATACAACCCAAGTTTGAGTAGAATGAGAGGCTCAGGTTCCCTCAGGCGCCACCAGCCTATCTGCTGGATCAGTCAGGACTGTCCCTGGGGATTGTGTGGCACTGCTCTCTTTGCACAGAAGCAACCCATGTATTTCTGTAAATTCTTCCTGACTCATTCTGACCCACGTGAAAGCGTCATCCGGAGGTGAACACCTTCATGCTCACCTTTTCAGTGAAATACCATAAACCTCTTGGTGTGAAGCTTACCAGTGGCACATTGATGTCAGACCAGGTGATATTGGGCACTGCAGCTACAGGCTTGATGAGGGTTGTGGGGAAGAAGGGGTTGTAGTGTCCTGTGGCTGCCAGGTACAGGGTCACTGCAATGTTGAAGGGCAGAGTGAAAACAGGAAGGTCCCATTTGCTGAAGATGGATCCCAAAGCGCTGGACAGGACTGGGCTGAGAACAGGAGAAGAAATACAAATATAACTTGTTCATCACAATTTATAGTGGTGAAACAGCCTGCCTCTTTGGTCACAGAATGGTAATTTTGGCAAATAAAGGCCAATACAATTCCTTGTAGCAATGCCAGGTGGTGAATACCTCAATATCTTAATCTGCATCAACCAAAGAGTTGTAGAAAGTTGTTCATCTTTCTTAAAAAAGTAATCTCACATCCATGCATGCATTCAATACAGTGCTCGGGCATTGATAGAGCGAGGCAATCTGACTTCCCATTCAGTTTAAAATTTGGACAAGAAGCAGAAAACGAAATTTTGGGAATGTCACGTGAAGACCTGTGGAGAACTTTAGGTGGTCTAAAAAAGTTGCTGTCTTGAGGAGGTGAGAGGGAGCTGGAAATTACCCAATTTGCCTTTTTTCTTTCTTGTTTTGTTTTTGCTTAAACAGTTTGAAAGGTATCAGGAGATGGCTCTGGAAGAGAAATAAAGCAGAAGAGGTGATCAAGGGCACGGAAAATCTTCCATTAAGAAAGATGGAAATATTTGCTATGTTACACACTATTTTTGGGGACTATGAGGCCCAACAGAGTGTAAGATGAAGCCACCACTGTAGCACAGATGGGAAAGGTGTTGGTACCAAACTTCACTCAGACCTTGACTGATGTAATTTTGTGCTGCTCGAGTACCATCCAAAATCACACAGCATTTTCTGAAAACTTGTTTTTAAAAAGCTTGATTGAATATTTTTAACATGTAAAGTATCTGGGGTGAGACTCAACCTGGAGACAGAACACAAAAAACTTGTAAATCTTGTAATACCAGAGCCTTTCCCAAAGTTCTTGTCTGTATAACCTGGGATACAAACTTCATCTGATCTGCTTTCCTCAGGACATTTCCAGACTGCCTGATTTCCACTTGAAGTGTATGTCCTACATGAAGGACTTTATGGGAGCATATTGGCAAGGTAATATCTGATTTTTATGGGTCCTAGAAAGCTCAAGGAAGAGAAGAAATGGCCAATCCTTGGTGCAAATGGCCTGTGTTCTCCTTCCAGCTGAGCTCTTCTGCTGCAGGTGAGCTGAATAGCTCTTATGGTCCACTCCAAGTAGCAGTGAACTCTACAGTTTATAAAAATCAATTTAAAGGCTTTAATTTTTCAAGGAACTGCATTTGAGACCTAGAAGGTCATTAAGCTGGTTATAATAAAAAATTACTGCATCCAAATTATTTGACATTTCAAAAGCAACATCTTGTGTCCTGCTGTATAGATACTATCAGTGGGAAAAATGCTTTGTTCTGCCTGTGTAATCTCAGATGAAGCCTATTCTCTTTTTGACAAGTTTGGTTCCCAAAGGAGTTTACAGATTTCCTTGCTTGCAGCTGTAGGAAAAAAAAAAATCAGCACTTCAGTGAAAATGGTGTCCCAATTTCTGTGCTGAAATACAAAGCTTCTGCCACTTACACATCTTGTCAGGAAAAAAGGAAAAAGTTAAATAAATGCTGACTTCTAAAGCTGAAATTCAAAGTATCAGTTAAAAAAATCACGGAAGTGTCTGATTTTAAAATACTTCAGCTCTACCCTCTAGTCTTGTGAACAATGTGAATGTGAACAATGAACAATGAAGAAAATTTTGAACAAAAAGCCTCAAGGAATTCTGGCAGATAAGACAAACTAAACATTCTTGCAACATGTTCTGGGTTTTGAGAGATTGTTATATGATGACCTTTGCTAAGAATGACTAAAGAAATGAAATATAAAAACAAATCTGATCTTAAAAGCAGTGAAAATCCAATAATGGCTTGCATCTTACTGCTTACAGTGATTAAAATGTGACTGTTAAATTATTTTCAGTTAAGGCTGTTAAATAGATTCTGCAGTGCTGTTAAGATCCGTATTTAAAAGTGGAAAAATTTAATCCTGGAAGGACGAAGTCTGTCCTTTGGAGCTACTTGGAGGAATTAATATTGCTCATGACTGGTTGCATATCTGAGAAGGGGAATATCGAATTCAGCCCCAGGACGAGCACAGGGTTGATTCAGGGCCTGGGTGAGGAAGAAGCGTTGTGGTGTTGGGTGCAGCGACCTCCAACCTGCCCATGTCCTGCTGCTGAGGGCCATTTTCAGAGGGTTGGGAGGGGGGGCTACTTTGTCTGTGTGCTATAATCAGTGTTTCCGTGCTCTGAGCTCCTACCACGTCCCCCACGAGCTCTGTGTGTCAGCGAACACAAGTCTCCAGTGGCACCAGCCCTGGGGCTACCGGTGTAGGGCAGAGGTGGCCTCAGTGTGTCTGAGCTGTTTGTAGCCAGACCCATCCTTCTAGAACTGTCCTGAGGAGGAGCAGTGGCACTCACCAGGCCATTGATATCACTGCCACAGGGGGGAGAAGCCACCAGTAGTAATCCCCCTTGTCAGAGTAGACGGCCATGAGTAGCCCCACCAGGATCCCGTTGTAGCCGTGCAGCCCGGCCGCGATGGACGACCTGCGATGGAAACAGCTGCGAGGTAGAAAGTTGTGCTGAAGGTGGCCTGTCACTGGGACCCACTGAAATGCGGTTTGTAAGGGTCCTGCCCCTGGGGAAGGGATGGAAAAGCAGTGAGATAACTGAGGTACTGCCTTGCACTGGAAGTCTGGGGACTGCTGGATGATGATGGTGGAGGGGGATCCTTGTGACTTGAAGGACCTGCATGGCTGTGACAATGGCTATCAGGGAGAGGGAACTGTCTGTTTTCAGGAAAACAGACAGCTGTGGGGCCAGGCCAGCTCTTCTTGGGCTACAGCTCTGTCTTCACCTGAGTCTTCTGTCTCTAACAAGGAGCAGTGACCCATCAGTGGGTTCCAGATAATATCACAACCACCAGTTTTTATTAAGTCCACGAGGTGCTACCTACCTGTCCTGACTGAGGGCCAGCGCAGTTAGTGTGGACACAGTGGTTCCAGTGCAGCCTGTGAGCATCCACCAGGGGCTCTGGATGAAAAGCCCCACTAAAATGATCAGCCCGCTGAGAGGGTTGTTGACAAACATCACCTGAGAGGTCCCTCGCAAGATCCAGTCCACCAGCTGAACCATTAAGGGCTTGTCTGGAGGAGATCAAGGCAAAACACTGTTGAAAAGGCACCGTTTTAGCAAAGCACAATCTCTGCAGCCCCTTTCTGGGCACAAGACAGAGGTGGTATATTAACAGTTCTGTAAAACAAGTCTCTGATTAATTCTTGTCTCTGTATATTTGTCTCTGTATATCTGGCACTTGAGAACTAATAGGGATGGACTGGGCACTGCCATAAAATTCATGGAGGGACAGACAAACAAGTGATTTATTTATGGTGGTCAGAGAATAGTCAAAGGATTGCTTGCATGGTAGATCACTTTAGATTCTGCTATAAATTTAATAAGGAGACAGACTCTTTTTGGTGTATAATTCAAATGCAGAGGGGGACTCTGAAAATACTTTGTACATATCTAGGCAAATATGAGAAGGAAGCAATTTTGTTTTAGGAAGAAAATCAGAAACCCTGAACATGGAGGTACGGTGTATATAGGAAATGGGGTCAAAGGTGTCTAAAAAGTATTTTGAGAGCTAAAGGACCTAAATTAGAAAACAGTAATTATAGCTTGGGCTGTACTCGGGGCAAAGAGGCATTTCCAGAGGACAAAGAGTTATTGCTCTTTAGAGAAGGTTATTGAACCTGGGCAGAGTAAACAGAACCAAGCAAACATACCTCAGGTGAGTGCAGGGGGAAGGTGGGATGAGGGCACTGCAATAACTTTTTGCTTCTGATTCTTCTACTGCAATTTGACTTGAGTTTTTCTTCTGTCTCTCTTATGGGAAAACTGCAACTATTTCTGAGCTGCTGTGTGTTATTAAAGGATGATGCAAGGAGAATGGACAAGAAATGGGAGCTGCTTGCATGTACAAGATGTTCAGAGGTTCATGCAATGTGCACATGCAACTTTTATCTTCTTCAAGATTTGCAATTAATTGTGTTAATTAGATTGTTCATTAGACGCAGCGTAAGGTGCCAGAGTTTTTTCTGAATACGGGCAATGACTTATTCCTAAGAACTTCTTCCAGGCAGAGTTAAGGAGGAGGAATGAGGAGGTGGAGGAGAAGGAAGGAGTTCCTTAGAGGACAATGATCAGGTTTGTCTGAATTAATTTTAATTAATATTTGGTGTTGAGTTATGCAACAGGTATCAGCAATACACTTAGTTTCAGACACAAGTATTAGCTGTAAAAATTCAAATATAACCAGAGGACAATGGCCAAAGCTTTCCAGAACACTGAGTAAGAATAGCTGTCTACAAAGCGTGGACCACTGGAGTAAAGAGAAAGCAGGAGGAAGTATTCCCCTGTGTCTGGGGATCACACTGGCCTGGCTGTAAATGGCTTCTCCTATTTATCTCTCATTGCTGGAGCTGTAGTGCCAACAATCCTAGCCTTGACAGAGGACCCACAGTCTTACACAGCCTCTCAAACCCTCATCCCCAGTAATTAGGGGTAACCTGGACCATCTGCTCATGCATTGCTCCTGTCTGGACAGTGAGCCTTTCAGATCAGTCTCGGCTTCTATCTTATGGCATTTTAACACCCACAGTGCTTATTGCTTCCCCAAGTCTGAGAAGCCAAGAGTCTCTGCCTATATCAGGAGGCAATTCCACATCATCAGCCCACATGTGGGTGAGAGACAGTGGCTGATCCAAGGCAGTTACAGACGGCACTCAACCCCCAGCCCTGCTGTGTGATTCTGGGCACTGCTATGTGACATGTGACGCTAATGACATGTGACTGATTAAGTGTGAAAAACATCTTAGGACTGTGCCAAATTTTGCATGCGGCCATAGTGATGGCCAGAGGATGCAGTGAGATTTTCTTCCTGAGAGTGAGATAATTAAAAGGCCAGAGTTTGCAATGAGCTTGGACCATGCTGCTTCTGCTCTGCCTCAGGGGGTGAAACACACTTCACTGGAAGTACTGTTGGCAATATGGATATCCCCAAACACATCCTTTACTTACTTTTCATCCACTCTCCATATTCCTTCATTTCTCCAGTGAGATACCCAAAACCATGATGAATCCAGTTTCCACCTCTGCACAGCAGGTCCTGTGCTTTTGGCATCTCCGTCTTGTACAGCTCCCTCTCATTGGGATGTTCAGTCACAACGATCTCGCCAAGCTCCATCCTCTTTTGGGTGATGGTAAAAGGTAACTGTAAATCACAGAGACAGTGTGTTAGAAAAAACTTTTAGGCTGAGCTCTGACAACCTCCAGAAGCCAGTGGTGATATCTTTTCTCAAAGATGGGATGTTTATGGAGAAGGGATCTGCCAAATCCACAGCTGGGGGTGATGTGTGCTGCAGTGGTGTCTCCTAAAGGGGATGGGGACCAGGCAGTGCCCTGCTGCTGTCATGGGGCTGTGGCACAGACACAGAGCTCAGGGAGAAAGAGAGACATTGCATGGGTGCCTTGTAGCATCCCACCCTCATTCCAGCTCCTGATGCAGCCCGTGACATGCTGCTGGTTGGACGGGGACATGACACCTGCCAAAAAATTGAGTAATACCTGTGTGCTGACCACGCTTGGTTGAGTGTGGTACCTACTGTGGCAGGTACTGAGATGGGAGCCAGAGAGCTGGCCAGCAGTGAGCTGGAGGGAAGCAATGCAAACTGCCAGAACAGCAGTGGAGAGTAAGGGACCAGAAAATACAAGAGGAGAGGCCGAACTGTGTGTCTTTTTGATGTTTTGAGTTGGTGCTGTTGTATATCACCAGAAATCTATGATGCTCCTCATTCCACATCTGCCTTTGATAAACCATCAAGAGCAACCTGGGGTAGCATCAAAGCATTGCACAGAAATCAGCAGCCACTTGTAGCTTTTGACAAGGATAAGAACATTGGCTCAGGGCTGCGTGCTCCTTAGTTAGCAGGTGAATATTCAGCAGGAGTAGGGGTTTATTAATCTTCCAATTACAGTTGCGGGGCTTTGCTCATTAAAAAGTCTATTACCATATAAACCCTAAAGAGAAAATACACAAATACACTGCACTGCAGCCTGGTGAGCTACGCTGCAGGTCACACTCTCAAAATAGCATCCCTGCTGCCTGAGGCAGCCTGGCATCAGATGTGGGTTTTGCTCTGGTGATTTTGATATAGTGTGGCTGGGTTTCTTCTAGGTGTTGCCTCAAAGTGGACTGTGCTGTGTGAAGGGCTTGTCCCCTGTTTTGTGGAATATGGGCACCATCTTCTGGTGGGAGCCTGTTTTTGGGCGGCTCAGAGAGGCTGACTGTCAGCGTTGGAGCCTGTGGCAGCAGCAGAAAGGCGTGCTTGCCTGCAGGAAAGGCTGCTTTGCAAAGAGGAACACGGATAGGCAGGTGGCAAAAATACCTGTGGCTCTAAATGCCTTCAGAAGAAGGTCCTAGAGCACCAAAATCTGCTTTCCTTCTGCCCCGGCAGAATGTTGCTGAGTGCAGCCCTGCACACGCGTTGCGCTGCGCCTGTTCCCCAGTGCTCTGGCTCTCTCTGCCGGCAGCTCTTCCCCACGGCAGCGAGAGCCTTTGGGATGCCCTTCATCATCGACGTCAGCCCAGGGAGCGCTGCACCGGCAAGAGGGGCTGTTATGTGAAGCCCCGTTAACAAAACCTAAGCATCGCTCTATTCGTTTGAGTCTAATGGAGGAGGATTATAGAAGGTATTAAATGGTCTAAAACAAAAAAATAGTGGTTGTGCAAGGAATACACCCCTGCAAACCTTGAATGAGATGATCAGGGAATGGTTTGGGTTGGAAGGAACCTAAGCGCCCATTTCATTCCACTCCCTGCCATGGGCAGGGACAACGTCCACTATCCCAGGTTGCTCCAAGCCCCATCCAGCCTGGCCTTGGACGCTTGCAGGGATGGGGGCAGCCACAGCTGCTCTGGGCACCCTGTGCCACAGTCTCACAGCCAAGACTTTCTTCCTTATATCTAACCTAAATCTCCCTTGTTTTAGTTTGAGATCATTCCCACTTGTCCTGTCCCTCCATGCCTTGTCCCCTCTCCAGCTCTCCTGGAGCCCCTTTAGGCACTGGCATGGTCTCCAAGGTCTCCCTGGAGCCTTCTCTTCTCCAGGCTGTACAACCCCAACTCTCTCAGCCTGTCTCCAAAGCAGAGGGGCTCCAGCCCTTGCCCAGGGTGTTCCATGGGATTGTTAATAGGCAAGTTTTGAGGTTCTGCAAAGCTGTGCTCAGTGCAGGAACAAGCAAGGAGCAAAAGAAGGGAGAAGGGGTGGTTTTATTATCCCCTCTTTGTTTTCTGATCTGTAATCTTATTCTGGCCCAAAGCTGAGTCAAGTTCCTGGTTTCAGTTTAAGGCAGCCTTGGTGACCGTAATTTTTGGTTATTCCTTGTGACTAGCCAGGAAGACTTTAGTGTAGGGAATACTGAGCTGGAGTTCCCCTTCTCTTCCATGTGTCCTTTAGGCTGAGGGAATTTGCGGTGGTTAGATATTGGGAATTTGCATCCCTCTGAGGTAGGAAGAGAAGAAGTCCTACCGGAAAACCAGATATTTGTGTCTGGGTACACCCCACGAGCACTGGGGCTTTGTGAGATGCATAATTTCCTTGGGTGTAGCTCTGAGAACTTTCAGGTGGAAGTCAGGCCATCTGAGCCCACAGCTGCCAACAGAAAATTCCTGCTATTCCCATGGACAGTTTAGCCTGGGCGCTCTAGTGAGGCACTCAGTAATTTCTGGGAGGTATATGGGGTCCGAAGTCAGCAGCACAAGCAGAGAAGAGACTCCAGAGCAATGCCAGGCCAGCACCTGGCTGTCACTGGGGTTGCTTTCCCTCCAGAGGTTAACAGTCACATTTGGCAGTTGATCTGGTAACAGAGATAACTCTCTGATGAACACTGGCACAGCTGCCCAGGGTGGTGGTGGAATCCTCATCCCTAGAAGTGATCAAAAGCTGTGTGAGTGTGGCAATTGGGGCCATGGGTTAGTGGTGGCCTTAGCAGTGCTGGGTTATTTTGAACTTGATGATCTTACAGGGCTTTTCCAACTTAAACAATTCTATGATTCTGTGATCCTATTCCATTTTGTCTGCTTTGTTTATTTGCTCATGTTCTCCCTTGAAGTGTTTTCCAAAGCATTTCAAGGGGTGAGGTGGGCTAAGAGAGCTGCACTGGATCCGTGTAAAGGAGACTGGAACATCTCTTATGGCCTTGAAGCCTTAGGGATGCATCAATAAAGAAAGGTGAGTGGTCCCTTTGCTGTGAACAGTAACCACCACGAGCTGTGCCGTACAGCTGTTACCAGCAGGGAGACAAAATGCCAAGGGGTTGTGTCTAAGACATCACAGCACATGAAAAGCTTATGCTCATTTTAAACCCCACCAGGAAAAATTACTTGTGGGTTTTACAAAGCAGAAGCATGACTTCAGAGCTCCCAAACCCTGTACTTACAGGACTGCACAGCTCAATTCCCTCTGAAACTGACATGTGGGACCCGTGTATATTTAAAATTCTTGTCTTGCTCACATCATTTACCTGTCAGGGGGTAAGGGCAATGTCATATTAGACCCCTTTGCAGTCAATTCCTCTCTGTAGAGAGAAACTACTATCTCCAGAGAGTGATTGGTAGCTTTTCCTAACATACCTAGTTGAGTTGTGAAAAAGGGAAAAACAGGGTGTTCTGCCTCTTTTTTTCCACTGGCTGCAGAAGGAGCCTGATGGCTGAGCTTTTAGAGGTCTGTTTGCAGGCAAGAAAAGTTCCAACCTAAGAGACTTTGCCAAGGTCAACCACAATGTTTCTGGAATTGGGATCTGCAGTCCCAGGCTAGTGCTTTTAAATCACTGAGCCATCTGCAACGGGCCTGTAATCTACATCAAGTCAGGCTTTGAAATTCTAGGGCTAGGAAAAAAAAATCCAACTAGTCCCTTTTTATGATTTCTGTTTTCTTTCTTCTTATGGACTGGAAGGGGACTAAATCTCATCTTGAATAGAGCACACTCACCCTCCTCAGATGGGAAAGCAACTTGGGACATGGCTGGAGGAGAAGGCTGAAGAATTACCAAATTTTGGGGGAAAGAAGTAGTGAAAAAAAAAAAACCCCAGATTTGAGGATGCTGAAAGCCTCTGTGCTGCTGCAGTGGTGAATCGTGGGGCTTTACGTAAGAACAGCCCGAGGGGCTGCAACAGCTGGATGAGATCCTGGAGGGCTGTGCCCTGTGTGATGGGCACAATGATTCCCGCAGGATCGGTTCACCCTGGAAAAACACCATTTCTTTTCAGAGAACACCTGTCAGTCTATCGACGGGCTGGTGCTCAGTGGTGCAGGCTGCATGAATAACAGAGAAATCATTCGAACAATTATCTAATTAAGGCTAATGAGAGCCTGAATCACTTACGGCACACCTAGGGCTGATGAGGAATTCCTTGAGAAAGGGCCTTTTGTTAGCAAACACCGATTCATCAGTGTGGTAATGAGCAGTCCTGCTTGTTAAGAGCATTTGCCAGACTGCAGGGTAGTGCCAGGTGGTTAGGACTCACCTCCAGACCTAACCGTGCCTGCTCATCCCGCAGCAGACAGCTGCTGCAGCCTGCTTTCGAGGCGCAGGATGCTGACAGCACAGAGATGTGTATTTTTAAAGCCTCCCAGATCAAGCTCTGGGTTTCTCTTTGGCTTGTGCTGCTAAAGGAAACGTTCCCAGAGTACCACCATCACACAGCCTGCAGTGATCTGGTGGCCTCATGCAAATTAAAAAATCACCAGTTTTTTGGTCAGAGCACTGACATGGTGCATGACCAGCGTGATGGGTGACGAGTAACACTTGAGCCAAATTTTCTATGGGCTGCTGTTTGTGTTGGGATCTTGGCCTTGTGCTAAGGTACCTGAAGCCAAGCCTGGATAATTTATCTTTCCCCTTCTGTGCTGAGAGCACAGTCATCAGAAACGTATTGACTTCAAGGGATGTGGCCTCACAAAGGCTTTGAAAAGAAGCGGTTTGCAAAAAGCACATTTCTCTCATAAGAAGCCATAAAGGAATAGAGAAGAAATACCATGTACAGCTAGAGGCAAAAACTTTGGGATGGTGACAGAACGCTTGGCTGAGTCTTAATGACTTTACCAAGTGAGGCTCTACCAGGGATCAACCTGTGATGTTGAAAGCAAATGAATAAAGCAAGGCATTTCAGAACAGTTGCTGAGGATGAATGCAGCAGAGTTTCTGAAAATAGGTACAAAATCCTTAGCCACAGACCTTTAAAAGAAGAAAAAAAGAACAAAAAACCAACCGAACAACCATACAAGAAAACACCCAAAAGGAAAAAAAGGTGCTCAAGTGACCTTGTTTCCTATCACAGGCATTAAATGAAGCCACATCTCACAGCAGTTCTGCCATATCTTTACAAGCACAACTAAAACAATTAGCAATTGGGTGGTTTAATGGGGCTAAATATGACTCTTACATCCTTATTTAGATAATTGGCTTTTACAACGTGGTCTTGGATTCTTTCTGTGTCCTCCTTTCCCAGTCTGCCTACTATGTAATGCGATACTTTGCTCCAAGGCAAAAGTTTACTACTGCTTCTTTCCCCCTCTGCTGCAGCAGTATCTCCCACCCTGCCAGTGGAGGCACAGAGTTTATTTAATGGATTTTACTGGTGTCTGTGGCAGAAGCTGTGCTGGCACCATTTGTATTTGGACTGTCTGTACATCCACAGTCACACACACACACACACACACATGCATGGGTGTGTAACTGTGGAGGAAGAGGCTTTGGCTTCCTTACCTCGAGTCTCCTGAATGGTGTTGTTAGAAAGGGATTCATGGACTTGTAAAATGGTTTGAGTTGAAAGGGACATTAAAGCCCATCCTGACCAAACCCCTGCCATGGGCAGGGACGCCTTCCAGGCCTTGGACACTTCCAGGGATGGGGCAGCCACAGCTTCTCTGGGAAACCTGTGCCAGGGCCTCACCCCCCTCCCAGGGAAGAATTTATTTTTAATATATTATCAAACTCTAGTTCTATTCCTTTTGACTCCCTATAACCATTTAAAGGCTTATAGTTATGTCTCCTCTCCATGGCTGACATGGAATGATCAGTATCGTCTCCTGGGAGATCAGCCAGGTATGTGGGACATCATCATTGGGATGGGGTGGATTTACTTCCAGAAGTGTCTGCCTCATCCTTTTAGCAACACAGAGAGACTGAGATGGGACCTGCAAGGGCTGGTATGTGCAGTGTGAATGTCTGTACCTGAGCATCCTGCCTTGACTCCCAGTGAAGAGCTGGTCAATGTATGCATCTAGAGCATGATTCATCCTCTCCCACAGACAAATCATGTCCCAAATTCTGTCACATTTTCTGTCTGTAATGGGAAAGACAGACAGCTCAGATGCACACAGCTGCACCACGTGTACGCAGGGAGATGGGTGATGAGTCTCAGCTAAATGACCGTCCTAAGGTTATTCAGGAAATCTGTAGCTCACTGGGATATCAAACAAGGACACCTTCATGTTTGAACTGAGTGCCTCGTATGTGAAGAATTTTCAAAACGCTATCTGTTTTTTAATAATAAAAGTAGTCAGGTCAGGTAGATATTTTAAGACACAGAAATCCTATTTTCCTGCATATGGTTCCAGTTATAAAACCAGAGGGGAAAACAAATAGAGAAAATATGAAATATAAAAACCGTAGCTTCTAAACAGAATGTTTTTCAAAGGTTTCCATGAGGTGTTGGCTGTTCGGCAAAGCAGACTGTAAAACAATTTTACAAGCCACATTTATTCTAAGAGCTCCACTTATTGAAGTACAATTCAAACTCTTGTTCTGCCGGCCAAGTTCCATAAATTAAACACTTGTCCAATAACACATACCTCTCCACTGTTTCTTTTTGGCTTTTTGTGTTTGTGCGTCTCTCTCGCTCCTTTTTTTTTTTATCCTTTGCAAATGGAAACAAAAAAAGGTTTCCTTGTTTTAGGAATGAATTTATGGAGCAGAGCAGTAAAAGTAAAAATAAGGCAAGGAAAAAGAAAACAGGTCAACAGACTAAAATAAGACTTTTGTTCCATTATTTTGCATCCTGCTGACACTGATTTACAGCTAGGACTAAATTCGTGGTGTGAAGCTGTGTGATGTCAAATATGCAACTAAAGTTGTGCCTCTGGATATTATGAGAAACCAGACAGGTGACCTGACAGCTACGAAGGGAGGTTGGGTGTGTGTCCTGCCTTCAGAGAAAACCCAATATCCCTCCCTTCCCTAGAGTGTTATGGCCTTAGAGATGTGACCATCACCAGGACCAGCCTTTTCTTATGAGAGAAGGGACAGGGAAGGGTGAGATATCCTATCTGATATGGAGCGGTAATGGACCTGCAGATATGCCAAGGAAAAGCCTTGCCAGTAGTGCTCCTGGGCTCACTGTGCCTTCCCTTTCACACCTTTTTTCCTGTTTCTCTCTGCTGGCAACCAACTTCAGCTCTCACTGCTCTTTCAGTCTGGTCTAGAGCCTCACGTCCAGGCTGTGTCTAAATCTTGCAGATTCTTTCACTGAATCACAATGGTTGGAAAAAACCACCGAGATCATCAAGTTCAAACTTTGACCAATCCCTACCTTGTCACCCAGACCAGAACACTGAATGCCATGTCCAGTTGTTCCTTGGACACCTCCAGGGGTGGGTACTCCAATGTTTAGCAACCCTTTCCATGAAGAATTGCTGTGTCCTCTTGTCATATCACTTCTCCTTTAGCACAGGACCTGTCCTGGTGGTCACACCTGCCCTGTTGTGCCAGCGTCCTCCTGAGTTTCACGTTGATGTGACCCCCTGTCTCTCTCCTCCACACTGACCACGAGCTGCATGTCTTCATTTTCAGAATCAGTAAATGCTCCGTCTCATCAGGAGGGAAAAATTAACTCCTATACCCCATAACACTGCCTCTACTTGCTAGAAGTATTTTTAAAGATCCTCTGCTGTGGTGCAAAGCTTAGACATCCTAAAACGAGCTCCAATGAAATGAATGCCTTCTTCAATCCAGAGAGTAGAGAGGTGGGAATAATACAGCAAGAAACTGGACAATATCTCCCCTTTCTCATTAATACACAGTGGAAACTTGGGTAAGTCAGCTACTGAATGTATCTCATCAATTCAGAGGTGACCTCTTAAATGAGAATAAATCCTTTTAACTCACTGTAATGATTCAGGGTCTTACTCTGTAAGGCTTGAGTGTGACGGACATGGGCAGCCAAATGTGAATCGGTTTGGAGCTGCCAGAGAAATTACTGTTCTTTGTTGAAAACTACCTTCTGCCAGGCTGAGATACTGTAACTGATGGGTGTGAAAGAGAGGACAGGGAAGGAAATGTGCCTTAGGACATCTTACTGTGGAAAAAGGCAGATTTAATTTAGCTTCTGCTGAAGGTCATTTTAGGCAGCCTGTTCATGTTGCAGTAAGGTTGGAGGGAGTCTTGTGGTCAGTCTCAAAGGCTGGGTAGTGACCAAAAGATGGTAGGGACATTAGCTCCTTCGGAGGGGCGGTGGTTAAGGGTGACGGTTCCTGCTTCAGCTGCCCACCAAACCTGCAAGAGCTGAAAGAGGACTTTGAACAAGTTTTTCTGGTTTTCTATGTGGCTGCTTGGGTAGTGCCATGTGGTTTTCTCACATTAGAGCAAAGCAGGGTTGGAGCATCCATGACTCCATCAGTGCTCTGCAGGGACAGGTGATTGGTGATCTGCAACACCTGTGCTTCAAGAACAAACAACTGATGTCAGCATACACTGAGAAATCTTGTTTATTCTATGCAAAATTACCTTGTTGCTAAACCTGTAAACTCTTCATCTGGGGTTGGATATCCTGTACAATCCTTGGGGAGTTGGCAAAACCCCTTCACTTTGGTCTGAAATACATTGCTATTTTTTTCTAGCCTGGCTTAGCAAAGCTTTGTTTGTAAATATTTTAACTGCAAGTAGAATCACATGGTGTCTGCTGTTCTTGGGCTGATCCAGCTGAATACTGGGCTGTCTTTAGCAATGCATGGTAAACCACAGATTGTAAAGTGCCAGGTGTTGTTCACAGTGAATTAAAGTGTCAGAGCTTGGCCATTATTTGGTTAATCTTGGGACAAAGCACACAGCATTTTAATATGGTAACCATAAAGGCATTTCTCCATCTAGTTCACATTGCTTGCTCTTTAATAGAAAGTTAATGGGGATTTTCTTTTTTAGAAGGCAACAATTTATCATGTGTTTCCCTGGTAACTACAACATCGTGAACCTTCCTTGAAAACTCCATTGGGATTCCAGTGATGTTTGTGAGCATAATGAATGGTAAGTGTAAGGCAAACCCATTGAATCACTTTATTTTAAATTCTGGCAGAGACATAATTTCCCACAGTTCATAAACATTTACAAAAAAGGAGTTTACATGAAGAAAAACAGTCGTTTTTATCACTCAGATCAAAGAATACGTTTATCTGGATGTATGGATGCGTTTTCTGCCAGCTTTTGATAAACTCAGGTGACAATCTTTAAGACGCTTCACAGACTAGTGCAGAACCTTTGAAGTCTGCAGCTTTGCTCACCTGAAAACACAGACATCACTTCTGCTCTCTGTTCTGCATGAGTCTGAAGTTTGCACTTCAAAGATTGTAAACGACAGGACAAATTTCCTGAGCTGCTGACTCCAGACTTACTGGAATAAAATGGGAAAGTGTGGCGTGTTGCAGGACACTCAGGAGCAGGTTGGATGGGGCTTGGACCAACCTGGTCTACTGGAAGGGTGTCCCTGTCCATGGCAGGGAGGTTGGAACTAAAAGACCTTTAAGTTCCCTTCTAAATCAAACTTTTCAAGGATTCTCTAACTTGGGGTGTTGTTTCCACACCCTTGTGGCAGCTTAGCTGCTCCTGTGCCATGGGACCGGTGTTTGTGCATTGGAGAAATGGCCTTATGTCTTTTGGAAATGCAGGGCAAGGCATTCCTCTAATGTTAATGGTCTTTTCACGAGACCTAAGATGGGAGTGATGGAGAGGAGTGCGGCTGCAGATAAAAACTTATGTGGTGGAGTCTGGCTGTCATGTCAGGTTATATTCCTCTGCAGTTAATAAAACATCACTCATATAAGTGAGAGAAGGGTCATATCCATCAGTCTCAGTGGAGCTGGTCTGGATTCTTGTACATTAAAAATGTTTCTGGCCCTGTTTACAAGTGGAGACTTGTTTACTGCAGGTTGGAGCAAGGTTTCTCTTGTCCTTCCTTTAGTGAAGGATTTCGCAGGGATGTGCAGAACAACCCTGTTCCTTTACAGAAGTTTCTACCAAGAAAAATATTTAAATGGCTATAATTTTTTTTTTTTAATTTACATCTTTCAAAATGTTTAATTTTGCTTTAATTTTTTATAAGGTAATTATTTATCTACAATATGCCATGTAACTGTGTCCTGTGGCTGCGAGGTCAGTAGGGACATTTCTGGCTCATTCTGAGGCTGCCTAGAGCTGTGTCAAGTGTTGTCTAAGGTTCAGCCTTACCCACAGATGCAGGTGGTGCTATCTCCTCTTTCCAAACATATTTCAAGTAAAGAACTTCAAATAAGACCAAAATCTGCCTTCTATCTTCTGGAGACTGACTGAGTTATGGATTTAAAAACAGTGTCAGGGTTAAGATTTGTGAAGTTCAGCATAGCACATCCCAGTGTATTGATTTATTTTCTTTTGTACAGAGGGCTTTTTATATCAGTTTCTCTTGGCTGTGGTGGCAACTGGGGCCAGTGGATGCCCAGTCCACAGCTAACATTTGGAATGGGGTTAGTACCCATTGTACAGGGAATAAATGAGACTAAAATCTATGTAATTGTATATTTTAGGTGAAATGTCCATGTTTGTCAGGAAAAGGAAGGCAGACAAAAAAGAAAGAGCATTTTGCCAGACCTCCTTCTGTGTATCATTTGCAAGTATGAGTGCTGTGAATTCCCAAGACAAGGCTTGGAGATGTGTTCAAATTGAGCTTCCAGAGAAAAAGCTTGGAAAACCAGGGGGAGGTCAAGGTTTTGCTCTTCCAGAGGAGAGGAAAGGAGGAAGTGGGATATAGGGACCAGATTGAAGTCTGTGAAATGGGGAAGTGGAGACAAAGTCATAGCCAATTTCTGCAATTAACACCTAGTTCTTCAAGGTGGAAAAGAGGTGGAAATGTGGTATTGGTGTCTCTGAGCAAGATACTCCCAATTTCACCCTGTGTGTGTGAATAACATGGGGTTAACTCTCACAGCTGGGTAGGTGAATGAATTTGGGGGTCACCTTTAGGCTGAGCAGAGTGCACTCCTGAGGCTGGGAGTCAGTTGCAGGTGCAGAAGTGATTTGGAAGAACATGGAGGCAGGTATTTGGAATTTAAAATTTAAATTTATTCATTGAAAATTTTTTTAAATTAAAAAATTATCAGACTTGTAGAATTGGTTCAGGCCAGATATGTTCATGACTTTGTACAGTTCGGGCTTTTAAAAAAATGTTGTATTACTAGCTTTTGTTTAGCAGTAGTAGCGTGTAAGATGATAGTGTTCAGGTGGGGTTATGAATATGAAATGAGTTACTGCAGAATGGTGGTTAGGGTTGAATTTTGTTCACCCCATAGAGAAAAGCTGTATACTGCACTCAGTAGATTTGGCTGCCTTATTCTGAATTTTTTCTTGGTATGTATTCCTGCCCTTAGATCAGGGATAACCTCTGTGAAACTGGTGACTACAGAGCTACAGTTACTTTCAAATTTGCAAGTCCTGTGATGGAGAATATTGATATCACTCTGTTTGAATACTTTAAGCTCCAGCCTCTTGATGTGCTTTATGCTTTTTTCACTCTCTGTATTATTAGTGCAAGTTATTTTTATAGGATTTGAAAGATGCGTTGCAGAACCTTACTGCTGAACTTTGGCACGCCGGTGAAGGAAAATACAGAGTTTGCATCAGCTTGTTTTACTCACAGTAAATTTTCACCCTGAGGAATACGCCTTATCTGCAGCCAAGGTTAGGTTTAGCGCTGGGTTCTATTGTAATGCTCAAAATGCAACATTTTGTTTCAATGAAGGCTTCCAGTTATGTGGAGGAAACATCTAACTAGTGTGAGTTATTTAAATGCCACACTCTTAGGCTTGTGTGACCCTGAGTGCTTTCTGCGTAGCCAGTTCTTGGGTAATATAGGATTTATGAGACCGAAGGAGGCTTAATGAGGCTTACAATATAAATTTGCCAGTTGTACTGAGTCCAGTGCAAAGGTTGGGATTAGTTTGGAGGTCATGAAAAGTTGATTTGGAAAGCCAGGGGTTTGGCTGAAGCTTGCCTCATGCAAAGGGAAGAGCCAAAGGCTGCTTCCACTTGCTTTGAATCTGAGGTGAGGTTAGACTCGGCGTGCACCCCAGGGTCCTTGCCCTGGACCAAAACACCTCTCCACAAGGCTGCTCTGGGATTTCCTGTGATTCCAGGAAGAGCTGAAATGCTGTGGTGACACAGTTAGTGAAGAAACACACTTTAAATAATGTTGCCCTTGACATTAGATATGTCACCTCTGTGCCATGGTTGTGTTTTCCATGGCTACAGCACAAGTCAAATCCCATAGCTGATTCCCATGACCCATCATGAGTAAATAGTTTTGCGCTGTAAGAGAGGAAAAGGTTAGATCTCTTTCTTTGGATACAAAAGAATAATTTTAGAGAGAAAGATGCCTTTTATTGTTAAAAAAGCAGTTCCAGGTCACTCCGCATCCAGAAGTAACAACTGTATTTAGCAGTGTACTTTGTCAGGAGAAAATAAAAAAAAGATCAAATGCAGAAAGGGAAAATAAGAGTGTTACAGTCTGCATGTTTTAAAGCCTAGTTTAACTAAATACAGTGATAATTTTTCAAAGGAGAAAAGTACTGCAATAAAACATTTATTGTGTTTTCATGCTTGTTTTCATTCCTTTGAGAAAAATGAAACAGTTTTAAGACTCATGCTATACTAATTTTTTTCTTAGTTTTTCAGTTCAAGCACTAAACAAAAAAAAATTTCAGTTATTCACACAGTTCTCATTACAGATTTTACTAGAGGAAAAATTTGCAGCTTTCTGGATGGTCTGATCCATTCAAGAAGGCATCATTTGGTTTAAGTGGGCATTGGCAAGGTCCTTAATAAGGATATGAATGATTAAAGGAAACCAGATATTTGGAATTGAAATGAGGAAAAAAAAAATCTGAGTATAAAAATCCCTAAAATACATGCGCTAGGAACAACTCATCTACATGACTTGTGCTCAGACTCATTTGGTGGAGCATTGTTGAGGCCTGAGGCACAAAAAAGGATATTTGGGCAGCAGAAGCCGACTTGGAGGCTGTAAAGTGATTTGTTTCTATTTCCTTGTATCAATTTAAACAGCCAAATCAGCTTTACAGCTCTGAAATAAACACAGTTGGGGGTTTATGTGAGTTCAGGATGGTGTAACTGTGTGTTATGGACATGGTAGGGAAAGGAGAAGAAACATTTGCATCCAATTTGCCAACATATTCCTCAACTGACATATCAACAACCTGGCTGAGGTAATGGGAAAGATAAGTATTTTAAGCTGTAAAAGTTTAAGAAGCTGAGAATCTGGAAAAGGGAATTAGTTTTGAAGTTCAGCAGTCATTCATAGCCAGATACATGGGACAGTGTGAGGGGACCTTGGGCACTGCTGTTCCTGCCTTGTTCCTTGGCTCGCGCTGGAGGTGGCTGCTCCTGAGACATTCACCCAGTAGTGACTTGGTGCAAAGGCACTTTTGACTCACTGGTGAACGGACATGCGCGAGCCAGGGGACAAGGGACCTGTGGGTTGCATTCATCCTGCCAAAATATCATCCAGCCTGGCAGCTGCCCCTCCCTGACTCCTGTCCCAGGCACAATGAGCTCCTCCACCTCTGCCGGCAGCTGGCTCCTGGCTGCTCCTGCCCTGGGATGTGACTTGATCAGAAAATACGTCTCTTAGTTTTCCAGCCAAACATGGAAGAATGTCTTGCTTGTTGACTGAGCTGAAAATGAGGGTGGCTGAAGGATGCATCATTATGTTATCAGACCTGAATTAAGGTCATGCTTTCCTGCAGTAATGGGAGTGCCTGAATTCTCTGGTCCCAGTGGGGTTGGTTGAAGATCAGGATCTGTCCAAAGCTGCAGCATTTGTGACTCAAAGACATGAAGTCCCTGTTCAAGCCCTGCTGAAGTCAGGGGACATGTGGACTGCTCTGTTGTCCTCTCTGGATCAGGCACTGGAACAGGCCACCTACTGAGCTGAAGCTTTTGGCTTTTCCTCAGTTTTAAAAGTAATTGATATGAATCGTGATAATGACTGGTTTGTAGATCTTGCCTTTGGCTATCCACAAAGCTGCTTAGAGAATTGCAATCTTTATATGACTATGGGTATCTCAGCCATGTCACTGAACTCAAGGGCAGCAAAACCTTCAGGGATTTATTACTACAGAGAAACTCTTCCTGCTTCTGAAAGCCTCTTAAAATATTTTATGCGGCATATGCTTACTTATCCCTGGACTTTCTGAGCATGGTTCTTCCACTGCCTAAGGCCTCAGTCAGCTCTAGAAATAACCCTACTCTTGCTTTGGCAAAGTGCATGAAGTGCCTTGTTTGGTGTTTTACAGGTGGGGAGCCTAAGAGTAGGATCATTTAAGTCTGACATGTTTGCTTGTGATTATGGAAATATCTGTAATCAAACATTTTAACAGTCAGTGCTATTTTCTAATCTGTGTGTGTGCAGTCTGATGTCTTTTGAAGGCAGCAGGAGGCAGGAAGGCCTCACAACAGGGAAAATTAAGCCAATTATCTCTGAGTAGACGTAAGGACTAAATGCCCCAATTTTAACCTACCCACTTCAATACCTCTATGATTCAGCCTTTCCCTCTGCAGTGAAATGGGAGTCATGCTGCGGGGAGCTTGGGGCAGGCCCTCAGGGAGGGAGGTGAGGGTTTAAAGAACTGTTCAGCCCTTTGCCTCTGTTCTGACAACCCCTTCCAGCACCACGGGTGGTGTCTTGATGTCACATGGGTGGTATGGTGATGATTTGCCATCCCAAGTAGGTCTTAGCTCTGACCACAGGATCACAGAACGGTTTGGGCTGAAAGGGACCTTGAAGGTCATCTCATTCCACCTCCTGGCAGGGGCAGGGACACCTTCCACTATGTCAGGTTACTCCAAGCCCCATCCAGCCTGGCACTGAACACTTCCAGGGATGGGTTGGGCTTGTGGTGTGAGCTGCCATGGCTAAACCCTCCTCTGTGGGTGATCCTACCAGGGGTGGGCTGATGACTGTCAGTCCTTTCCTCCTGCCTACTCAGACTGGGACCCAAAATTCTCTCCATCATTACCGACTGCATGAGTTGGTCATAAGCCCTGTCCCTCCTGCAAGACTGCTGCCATGTATACAGTCTATTTCTGTATCATGGCTGAAGTACCTGAAGAAATTTATAGAGATTGGCACAGATAGGTATTCCACAAAAGCCCTGTCACAGAACTTTAAGTGGGTTTAAATATCCAAGAAGTCTCATGTGAAAAACGGAGTTTCAGGGATTTTGGTATTGCCATTGGTTAAATAGGCTTCAGGTCTTTATTATGCTATTGAAATACTTGAATCACCACTTGAACTAAATGAAAGCTTACTGTGTGTGCATATAATTGTTTTTCTTGCTACCTATTACTTGATTGGGGTTGAGTAAGGTTAGCAAAAGCATTAAATTAATTTTCTTGTAAAGTTATGCATTATGAAGTAAGAGGTATAAAAGTTACATTATACATGGCAAATGTCTTGAGGGTTTGGTTTATAGACTTGTTTATATTTTTATTTTAATGATTATTGCTTTCTTCGTGTCATTTCCACTTTTGAATCTCCATACTCATTACATTTTTATTATCTCTTTTATAAAATAAATGGCAGCAAACCAGACAATTTCGTTCTTGAAATAAATAGATCTGAATATATCTCTCAATAAATTAAATGTTGTGGCTGCAAGAGGGACTTTTCCAAAGTCACTAAGCTGAAGGCAAAGCCAATTAATAGCTGGCCTTTCATTTTTATGGACCACAGCGTGCAGCACATCCATCTGACTTGGCAGATTTGAAATTATCCAAGAGATAGCTGAACTACATTGAAAGACATGTCAGTAAAATTAGTGCTCATGGAAGGCAACAGATCAACAGCCCTAGAAATCAAATCCTTGTGAGCTGTGTGCAAACCTCACTGAAGTAATTCTGAACACTTTCTCTTGACTTCAGGGGGTTCTCAGTGAGGGTCTCTGCCACCGTAGCATTTTCAGGGGCTAAGCAAATTTTAGCCACTGATTATTGCTGTGGATTTGAACTGATACATATTCCCAAATATGTTGTGAGACCTGTGGGTGTAGCTTGTACTTTTTGGGAATCTTTCAAAGCACCATACAAAAGTGCGTCTATTGCAGAATCACAGAATCATAGAGTGATTTGGGTTGGAAGGGACCTTAAAGATCATCTCATTCCCCCTCCCCCTGCCATGGGTAGGGACACCTTCCACTAGACCAGGTTGCTCCAAGCCCAGTCCAGCCTGGTCCTGAACATTTCCCAGGGGCTGGAGATAGAAAACAAGAGTTAAATTTGTATATATGCAATACAAGTGCAATTACTCATCACAACCTTGTGGGTGAAGGGTCTAGAAAACATGTCTCATGAGGAGCAGCTGAGGGAGATGGATTGTTTGGTCTGGAGAAAAGGAGGCTCAGAGGGCACTTTCTTTCTCTCTACAACTCCCTGACAGGAGGGTGGAGTGAGGCAGGGATCAGCCTCGGCTGCCATGTTTGATGTGAAAGGATGAGAGAAATGGCTTTAAGTTCTTCCTTTAAGTTCCTTTTAAGAGGAAGTTCAGATAGATATTAGAAAAAAATTATTCACTGCAAGAGTGGTCGGGCATCGGAATAAGTTACCCAAGGAGGTGGTGGAGTCACCATCTCTGGAACTGTTCAAGAGGCATCTGGATTTTAGGGGTGGTTATGATGGTGTTGGTTGATTGTGGGACTATGTGGTCTTGAATGTCTCTTCCAACCTCTGTGATGATTCTGTGATAAAATTAACTGGTACTTTTTAGTTATATGTGTCCTCTGTTCACTGTAAAATTTGGTTGTTGGTTTTTTTTTTTGTGTATAGATTTTGTTTTTACTAACCTTTATTTTCTTTGTATATTTTTGTTGTTCTGAAACATATGTCTATACAGTTTTTTCCTTTGGACCTAAAGCTACAATCCCCACTACATACACGCAACAAGTCCTGGGCTACCAAGTCGTCCTCCTGGTTGTCACCCATAAGTCCAATTTATAACCCCGTAAACAAGCCCATCTTTGCTGGCATCTAAGAACCAGCCAAGTTTCTCCCTGGGTGTTTCCATGTAAACTCTGTTCTAGAGCTTTGTCAAATTTGACCTTAATCAGTTCCTTTCTATTTTCTCTTATTCTCCCAGTCTTCTTCCAGGCTCTCAGGGAAAATGGAGCCATGGTGGTAGTGAGACTGATTACCTCGTTAGGAATAAGTGAACTGAATGAAATCAGTCCCGTGGTGTGAGCAGTAACATTTGGTAGCAGTCAGGCTCTGGTGTGCTGAGCTCCTGCCTGCTCAGCTGACCAGGTTTGCCTTGCACTGTGCTTGTGTTTTTACGCATTTGTCTGTACCAAACTTTTCCTTTGTTCCATGTTTCTACCCCAAACTATCTTGGTGCAGAGCTGTCTTTTTGGACTGAGTAGGCAGAACATGTGACCTAGTGGGATGTATTATTAAGGCTTCCAAAAGGAACCCAATATGAGTAGTAAGAATAATGTGAATAATACTGAAGAATATAAGCTTGTTAGAAGAGATGACATAGATCCTAGATCTAAAAATAGAACACCGGAAAGACAGTTTAAATTAATTTAAAGTAAGGCTTTTTTTTTTTTTTTTTTTTTTTTTAATCACTGGGATTTGAAAGTGGATGGGGAATTGTATTTCAAAACATAGCATTTTTCCTTATAAGTTTTCTACATGAGAATCTTAGGAAATAACTGTTGAGCTGTGCCATGCCTGTTACTCCATGGCAAACATCCTTCCAATGCATAGTAAGCAGGATGCCAGTAATGACATGGTTGTTCTGAAGTCTCTTGCTGGAGTTTTGCCTTGGGCAGCAGGGAAGGATTGGTGATCTGGTGCCTTATGTGGTGGACAAAGCATTCCATTACATTTAAGCAATAAGCAAAATGTTTCTCTTTACAGAGTTTTGTTGCTGTTGGAGAGGGGGAAGAGAGATTTTCATCAAAAAGCCTCTTGAATGGGATTTGAAATGATGAATAGCTGTGGTTATAGAAGTGAGAATTTATAGAGCCACTGGCTATTGCTGCCAATCATAATAATAATGTTCTATCAGGTAGTGTTATTTGCATGGTGATAAAAGTTTCTGTGCTGGTCATGGAGCTGGGTGGACTGTAATACACTGCATGAATGCAGAACCAAGAGATACCCTTTCCAGAGGTAAATAGGATCCTGGTTCCACAGAGACTGTGGTCCAAATTCAAACCACGCAGAAATGAGGAAGAGCGATTACTTACAGAAGTGTGTGTAATCCATTCTTTTTTGGGGGGGCTTTCTGTTTATTTTAGAATCATGGAGTCACAGAATGGTTTGGGTTGGGAGGGACCTTAAAGACCATGCAGTTCCACGCCCTGCCGTCGGCAGGGACACCTTCCACTAGACCAGGTTACTCAGAACCCCATCCAGCCTGACCCTGAACATCTCCAGGAATGGGGAGTCTACAACTTTTTTTCCTGTCACTTCAAGTCCTTGTCCCAAGTCCCTCTCCAGCTCTCCTGGAGCCCCTTCAGGCACTGGCAGGGGCTCTGAGCTCTCCCTGGAGCCTTCTCTTCTCCAGATGAACACCTCCAGCTCTCCCAGCCTGGCTCTGGAGCAGAGGTGCTCCAGCTCTGGGAGCATCTTTGTCACCCTCCTGTGGACTCACTCCAGCAGGCCCATGACTTTTGTATGCTTTGTTGTATAAGTAAAGAGTAACAGGGTTAAAGACCTTTGTGAGTTCTATGGACTGTGTTCTCCACCTCCATGGCATCTCTGGAAACAACCTGCAAATCCGTGTTCATGAGGCTCAGGTCTGTGATGGCTCACATGGCTGGGGAATTTGGGAGCTCTGGCACTGCAAGGCAGAACGCGACAGCTTGGTCAGGGATGGTGATGAGCGCAGCAGGGATCCTGTTGTCACCTCTAGTTCGTATTCCCTCCTGTGCCAGGGGGCTTTGGAATGACAGGGACTCAAAGGCACGCACGCTGGTCACTGCCACCAAAGGTAGCCCTGCAAGGCATGTGTCCCCGTCAATAGGGTTGTGCACCCAGTGGTGTAACCAGCAAGGACTGGGGCTGGAGTGTGGAGGCTAGGACAATGCCAACGGCATTCCAAATTTTATTTGCCTTCAGCTTGCTCACTGGATATCCAGTAAAATATTCCCAGGCCATTTCTGTCTGTTTCTTCTAAATGATCTTCCTTGCCAGTAAATACATGCTTCCTGTAGCTGCCACTTTATATACCAAATTAGTAAAGCTTAATAAGTCCCTTATTATTTTGTTGCATGATGGAGAATACAGGTGTTTTTCCACATAAAATGTTCACATGACACAGCAGGAGTAGCACTTTAAGCCTAAATGGCATGCACTTGGTTATCTAATTTTTGCACATTAATCCTCTCAAGATGTCTGTTAACATAAACCTCACTAATTAATGTTGCTTCAGTGTCTGCAAATGTATGATTCAGTTTTTTAAAGGAAATTGGAAGACCACAGAGCACTGTATTATGAATCATAATATCAATGACATTTAAAGACATGTAAAGTAACTTAGCTGGTACGTGATATAGAATTATACCACACTCTAACCTTATCAGCGAAAAAGTCATCTCTCTGATACACCCATTTTTGTTTATGGTCTTAGACACTTACTGCTGTAGCAAGACTTGGGCAAATGTCTTTGTTTCAATGTGTTTTTGTAAGGAAAAAAGAAGGGATTCTCACCCAAAATAAATGTCTAAAAGGATATGGAAGTCCAAATAAATTACTCTAGACTCCCTTTTTAGTAAATAAAGATATACAGGTACCTACGGAAGGTAAATCATCTAATCAAAACCTAAGAGAATTCACATCTAACCCTTATGCAAACAAAAATATTGAAACAAGCTCAAGTTCAAAATTTTTTATACCAAAAAAATGA
This sequence comes from Callaeas wilsoni, assembly GCA_013398955.1. Taxonomy (NCBI): domain Eukaryota; kingdom Metazoa; phylum Chordata; class Aves; order Passeriformes; family Callaeidae; genus Callaeas; species Callaeas wilsoni. Next base: position 64,368 of record VWPU01012712.1, read on the forward strand.
CTACTTAAGGGACTTCAGGCATTCCTTTTCCCTTCTTATTTGGAATGGGAAATAGCAGACAGCCTGTTGTCTCTGTTTTGGCATATCTGAGGCCAGTGAATGTGTCAAACTTGCACTGTGGTCCTGAAATTTAAGCCTTTATTTCCATTCCAAAGGGATCTGGAATTTTAAAGTTACCTGGACAAATTTCTGGATATTTGACTTGCAAAGCAATTTTTAGTCTTGAATTTATTTATTGCCTGCAATAACACCATTCATCAGAAGAAATGAACTTAATTAACGAGCATCCAGCCTCCATCTTTCTATCATCCACTGACAGAAATGCATACAACAAAAATGGGAAATCTTGTACCAAAGTTGTGAAGAGATATTCAAATTTAATCACCATTTCTACACAAAATCCTAAAAATTATCTGTGGATTTGGTGGAGCAGAACTTGAGAACTAGAGACCATGGGCAGAAAGGGATGCACATTATCACCATTTTTGCTCAAAAAGTTTGGAGATAAGACTCCCATAGACAATCTTAACCACAGACATAGAACTTAAATCCTCCTGTTAGCAATATTATCCTAAACTTCATGGCTTATTTATTGCATGGTAATGTTTTTAACAGAAGGACTTATTAGCTGTTGGAGGAAACCACCAGGGAAGGCAGTGGATCCTTCTTCAAGTCTTCATCTCAAAACTGGAAGCCAGCTTTGCTGCACTCAATACAGCAGCTAAGGGATGAAGTTTTAAGTCAGCGTTACATGGGCTGAATGCTCAAATGTTCTGTCTGGCCCGAGCATTTATGAATCTCAGTGTTTCTAAAGTACCTACAGATCCTTAAATAAAAGACACAGTTGGAAGTACAACGTATTTTACGGGAGAGCTCCGTCTGCCTCACGCGGAGGTAAGGAAAACCTCACGCGGCTGCATGGTGAACTCAGGTACAGCCACATTTCATTAAACATATTACAACTTTCAGCCACGTGGGTGCCTAGACATAAATAAGCAAGGACAGGCCAGCTTTACTAAAATACATATTTTTCTCACTCTGTCGGGCATTCAAGGGGCCGCAACTGCCTGTGTCTCAAGGACAATTTTAACAGCAAGACCTTTCTCCCCAGGGGACTGCTCTCACTTTTTCATTTAGAAGAGGAGAAAAGAAACCCAATCCTAAACATATGATGATTTTATTATGTGAAACCCAATAGGAAATGAAGTAAGAATATCAGGCTGCTTTCAGTTTCCTAGCAAGGGATTTTGTTTTAAGTTGGAAGAGGGGCAGCCGTGTTGGAGGCTCGCTTTCCTCTGCCTAAACATCAGGAGCTCTTTAATTCTTGGGGGTCATTGTGTGAGTTGTGTGCTGCAAAGACAGAGCAGGCTTGATGGGAACTCCTGAGCTTTGATCCAGGCTCTGCTGGTTTGGAGAGGAAGATTCATTGGAAGAAGCAGAGGATAAAAGACTGCAGCAGCTCCTGGTTGCATCTTGGTGTGCACACAGGGATCCCTGAGTGTGTACGTGTGTGTGTGTGTGTGTGTGTGTGTGTGTGTCTGTGAACACCATGAGCAAGCCAGCCAAATTCCATCTTCATGGACAGTTCAATGGAAAGTTAGCTCGAAAATGCAGTATATCATATTTCATGAATTTAATAGGGTTTTCATGATTTTACAAAGTGCTTCAACCAGACACTCATGGCTGGAGGCTGCACAGCAGGAGACCTAAAACACTGCATCTGTGTTTTTCAACTCTTGCCAGAATCCATTGAATTTGATCCGGAATGACTATGCATCTTTGGAATGTACATTCACTTTTCTCTTGCCTTATCCAAATAAAAGAGGGAGATGGGGGGGTTGAGGGGGAGGGAGAAAAGAGTCCTATGAGAATTCCATATGGAAACACTAAACTAGCATTATAAAGGATTTCCTATAAACAAAATTACGGTCACAAATTTTGGACTCAGACCACATCTGAAACAAAGGGCCCTTTGTCTCCCTCTTTTTAATATATTATTTTATCTATGTTAACACACACGTTTTTATTTTTTTTATGGCAATAGATAAACAGATGTACACATATACACTCATGCAAAAATGAATGTATATATTAGTTTGAGGTCCAGTTGCAATCTCTCTTAATTTTTTTTTTGATTGCAGAACTCCTAACAAGAGCAAACTTTAATCGTTCTGTGCACTAAATCCCTTGAAAATAAATATCCAGGGCAACTTCAAAAGCCCTTAATTAGAAGCACATGTGTGGTGTTACAAATTTCTGGCTGAGGCGGCTGAGTTGTAATTTAACGTTATGATCTGCCATAAATATTATCCATAATGAGCAGACTTCATGTTACACTTCTGTACGTCAGATAACTGCAATATTTTTTGTCTGCTTTTGTTCAATCACTGAACCTTAAGTGAAGTTTAAAATTAGAAGGAAAGGAAGAAAGAAAGAACCAGTTTTCCCACCGGGGAGCTGAATATTTCTGTCCTCCTAGCTATAAAGAGAGCTATTGATTTTATTCTGTTTTCTTTGTTACAGTTTAAAAATGTGGTTAACAGATAATAACCTGGAGATGATGGGGGAAGGGGAAGGATAAGGATTGGAAGTTGGTGAGATGATTGTTGCTGTTTGCATAAGTATCTGATAGAAGCTTCCTGGAATATTTGCTGTGTTCCCCACTTCCAAAGTGAACCCCAAACCCCCCATAAGCTCACTTCTACATGAAAATCTAAACCGTTTCTGCCCTGTTGTTGTACAAGAACCAAGTCTATCACGTTGCAGAAACTTGATGGTTGAGGATGAAATTTTCTGTGTTAATTTTAGGCAGTTTATTAATTGGTTTTGCAGTCTTGGCACAGTCTGAGATGATTATATGTACATGTGAGTGTGTGTGTGTGTGTGTGTGTGTATGTGTGTGTAAGGAGGGGGTAGTGATCAAGACAGTAAATTTACAGTGCAAATGTGCAGCTGTGGGGATTATGCAGTGGCTGCTTAAATGTGTGTGAAAAAATGCAGAAATAGCGTGGGGCTACAGAACAAGTCCACAGCCCCATGACTTGTATAAAGAGGCAGTTTGGTTTGGACTTCGACCAGACACATGGGTTGTGTGGCTTTTGCCTTGAAGAGTGCCCCGCCACCCTGTACCTATTTAAAATGACAAGCCTTATCTGGTGTTTCTGACTTCAGGTATCTGAGTTGTGCCTTGGCAGGCTGTTCACGTGGCCACAACCACATCTTATTGTTCAACCTGGAGAAGAGAAGGCTCCAGGGTGACTTTATTGCAGCCTTCAAGTACTTAAAGGAGCCCCAGGAGGGCTAGAAAGGGACTTTGGACAAGGGCCTGGAGGGACAGGACAAGGGGGAATGGCTTCCACTGCCAGAGTGCAGGATTCGACAGGATATTGGGAAGGAATTCTTTGCTGCAAGGAGGGAGGCCCTGGCACAGGTTTCCCAGAGAATCTGTGGTTACCCCATCCCTGGAAGTGTCCAAGGCCAGGTCGGATGGGGCTTGGAGCAGCCTGGGACAGTGGAAGATGTCACTGCCCATGGCAGGGGGTTGGAACTGGATGAGCTTTAATGTCTCTTCCTACCCAAACCATTCTGTGATGATTCTGTGACTCTTTTAGCCTGAGTGCAGGGCACAGAAGTGCTGCTGTCTCCTGGAATTTCTCTCCTAGACAGGAGACATTGCGTGTCATCAGCCTATGTTCCCTCCAGCAGAATGAGCATATTCTGCCTCTTCTCCCACTCACACCAGCCATTTCATTGGAACTGCTTTTCTGCTTGATTTTTAAAAAAAAAATACTGCAAGAGTGAGTAAAAATCTCTGTCTAAGTGCACAGGGTGGGGATGTGTCTCTATCAACTCTAGCATCTTGACATAAAGCATGGCTCCTGCAGCTACATGCTCAAGGAGCAACTCAGAGCAGGGAAGTGGTGAGCAGAGATACAAAAGTTCCAAGCTGCAGGCGCCACAGGCCCAGATATAAAACAAATAGATGGCTGGAAGCAGCAAGCTCTGTGGGCATGGTAATAAGTGGTCAGATGGCCGTGTGGTATAGGTACCTGTCTGTTTGGGTTTGGCCAGACTTTCTGGCTGCTGACACTGCTGCTGGGGAGAGGCTGGGGTGTCTGGGATTATAATTCCTCCCAGGAGATGTCAGGCTCTCATAGGAACAGTACCAATTTTCGTGACAGCAAGAGGAGCTGCAAATCAAGTTCTCTGGAGTTTTCCCCACAAGACTTTCTGTCTCAGCTCTGTCTCTCATTCCCAAAATGCCTGTATGCAATTTTTGCCTCTGCTGTTGCAGAGCCTTGAGCTGGATCCCATCGTATCAGTTCTCATAGCTCATATCAGATACAGCAAGCTGCAAGCCAAGTTCATTCCCTGTGCTGCCTCCCCTTAGCCCAGCTGAGTTCACAGGGATGGATTTGTATACCTTCTTTCCCTCTTTAGGTAGTGCAGAGCAGAAGCAAGGCTGTAAACCTTCCAGGTGACAGGTTATCTCCAGAAAGATTTGCCAAATTACTTTATAAACTTCAGATATATAGAGGAGAAGATAAGAGCTATAATGTTGCCCTTCAGAATCCCATGATGGATGTGTTGCTCAGTCTCTGACTGTGTTGGATGTATCTGACCAAATCTTTCATTATGATGGTGGAAATAAAATACCTCTAATCCCCCCCTCTCCTTCCACTTTCATTTCTAGTTTCTGGAACCACAAGTGCCAAGACATGGAGGGTCTGTTGTCAAGGTATTTCTACCAGAGATGATGGAAATGCCCATTTCTCCGTGACTTCCAGCATCAATCTGTAGGCTGGGAGGGTTCAGATAATGCTTGGAGACCTGCAGAGCTGTGAGTGCGTTTCTGAATACAATCAACATTCAGAGTCATGTCCAGTAACGCTTTTAGAGGCATACGCAGTAGTTTGGGATATTTACCAAACCAAATTTAAACCAAATATACTGCTGGAGAAAAGTTTCCCAGTCCTTGTTTCAAAATGATATATAACACTTCACATTTTTCTTCCAAACCAGTATGAACAATTTCAGTGTTTCAGAGCAACCCCCTGGAGTCCCCCACTGCCACCACCGCCTCTGTCTGACCGTAGTGCCACAGGTGACTTCCCCAGCTTGTAGCAATGGACTGGAGCAATGTAGCTCTGCTGGAAGTGGACCCTCTCTCCATCGTGACCTTATTTGCCATCAGTTATTTGGGTGTGTGCCACTCCAGGTAAGACGGGGATTATCTGACACACTCCTTCAAATGTGAGCATACAAAACCTGTGAGAGATGCTAAGAGGTACCGAAAGTGAAAAAGTACTTTGTAATCAAGGTCAAACCCTGGTAGTAAGTTTGAGCCAAATAAGAGCTCAGGTTTCACATGGCTACACATCCTTTCATCTTCATTTCTTCACCTCTCTATAGTTTACCCTGATTGCCTCCCACAGACTTTGGGACAGCCTTCAAACCAAGCAGTCTGGTAACGATGGTAATGATTATTTTTCCTTTTGGCTGCCTTGCGTTCAGCTTTTCCTAACTAAAGCACAGCGCTCTGTCACAGCCCAAAGAATTAATATCCAGCTAAACATGGTAGAGCACCGCTTGTCTGACCAGCTGTCCTGAACCCACAGAGGTCAGCCATGCCCCTCAAGCTGCTGAACCACCCTCGCGTGGGGGGCGTGGGTCACCTGCGTGCGTGTGCGAGGACGGATGGAAGGGACCTGCTGCCCCGGCCGCTCATTTTTCAGGACGTCGATAGGTGGAGCTGAAGGAACAACGCAGAGCGTGCGAGGGAAGGCATACATGGGTGTGTTTGCTTTTTTTAGCGTGCTAGGAAGGGATTGCACTTGCGAAATGAAAGAAGTGTAGCTGTGCAGCGGAGGGAGGGCATGAGGGACACAAGGCTGCTGCAGAGAATGATGGAGGAGAGATGGAAAAGGAATGGAGGGCATAGAAAGCTACACCTGGGGCAAAATACCTTTTCTCTTGTCTACAGGCCTCTCCAGAGTATATTCTGCATTCAACTTCTACACATACAGCATCAAAATAGACTTTATTTTTCCTGGTAAATCTTGCACAGAACGAATTCTAGTGTATGATTTTGCATATCTAGCTTAGATTAGACGATCACTTAAGAGCTTTGTGCGTCACGGATGTCCAGCTTGAGATGATCTAGAACGCAGTTAAGGCAGGTCAGGTACACTTAAACTGTCCCTCTGCCTAAATAAATCACCTTGTCAAAGAATCCTTAGTAGTCAGTGTAAATAAGGATTCTCATGTCATGGTTTGCTTAGTCTGCTAATCAAAACATGTAGCTCTGAGCACTTACCATTTAGTGCAGCTTATGAAAATCAAGCATCATTATTGCTGTCTGATACATTATCACCAGCAGCCATATAATGGGCAAAATGTTCCTGGGTTGGAATGAGTGCAATTTATGATTCTAAATTGTTATGTATAAAGAAAGAAGAGTGCAGCTGGATATTCATTAGACACATTCAATTTAATGTATTGAAAACAGTAAAGAATATGTTTTAATTAATAAGCCAAGTGCACATGGCAATGGAATCTGTAAAGAGAGCCCACAGAGCTCTGCAGCTCTTACTGGGAAGTGAAATGGCAGAGCTGCTCCTTTCTCTAGAGTGAGGTGACCTGTATTCACCTGCAGACCGCATTTCACCTGCTTTGATTGTCTCAGCTTTATTGCCACACCTAGAGGATTTTGCCTCTCAGACCCATCAGTGATACAAAAGACATCAGATGTTTTTATGTACCTCACTGTTTAGACTTCCAATCTGCAAATCTGTTTCAGGAGGAAGATAGCTAGCATATTCCAAAAATGAGGGCCTTTGGTGAAACTGCTTTCTGAAAGGGCACTCAAGAAGGGTTAAAAAGACATTAAAAACATTGCAAGTGTTGCAACTCTGTGCTGCAGTGTTGGAAGGAATGAATAGGAAAAAACAGGACATCTTCAACAACTCTGAAGTTCATGTCCCTAAATGACCGTCAAAATCAAAACTGCATCTGACATTTCCCCTAAGAGTTTGAAAATGTACTGAAGAGATGAACCAAATGATCTATTTCTTGTGAGGTCTTCTTAAGAAGACCCAAAAATAGAAAAGCAGTAGCATGAACAATTATTAAAGTTACTCTTTGGAATGGAACTTTCATTCTAGCTCAAAAATCTTGTTGAAGAAATTTTTGGCACCTGACATTTACCAGGTTTGTTAGAAGCCAGGAAGTGAATCACCTTGGAAAATCTGAACAAAATTTTCTTGGCTGCCATCACGCAAAGGCAGATGAAAAGTATTTCCAAAATATAAAAAAATTTTAATGTGATTGTTAATTCATACCAAGTAGCTCAAAATAAGCCAATATTTGCAGTTTGTAATTTAAATAGAACCTTCTTGACTCTTATTGAATTGATAATTGGTTATTTTATGGAGAGAGAGGGGCATAGGTTACGGTGTTATACTATTTATATTCATCCTTAGGCATGGATTTTCCTAAAAAATCCACAAGTCAGATATGACCATTACCTGTCACAGACTGGGATCTCTCACTGCCAGGGCCTACAGAGTGGGGCCACATGCATCCCTTCAGGGACTGACTGTAAAAGGTGAAGCCATTTCTCCCAAAAGGCTGTGGGTTACATCCCCCATGGAGTCCAGGGCTGAAGGGAATAACCTCAATGCCCATGCCCTGCTTAACCTTTTAGTGATTAAACCACGTCAAGAGAAGCTCAACATGACCCATCAGTATGCACTTGAGCCCCAAAAACCAACGGTATCCTGGGCTGATCCCCCAGCGTGGGCAGCAGGGCAGGGGGGATTCTGCCCCTCTGCCCCACTCAGGTGAGACCCCACCTGCAGAGCTGCCTCCAGCCCTGGGCTCCAACAGCACAAGGACGTGGAGCTGCTGGAGCCAGTCCAGAGGAGGCCACGGAGATGCTCCCAGGGCTGGAGCCCCTCTGCTCTGGAGCCAGCCTGGGAGAGCTGGGGGTGTTCCCCTGCACAAGAGAGGGCTCCAGGGAGAGCTCAGAGCCCCTGCCAGTGCCTAAAGGGGCTCCAGGAGAGCTGGAGAGGGACTGGGACAAGGCATGGAGGGACAGGACACAGGGAATGGCTTCCCAGAGCCAGAGGGCAGGGTTAGATGGGATATTGGGAAGGAATTCCTGTCTGTGAGAGTGGTGAGGCNGGTTGAGAAGCTGTGTCTGCCCTTGGATCCCTGGCAGTGTCCAAGGCCAGGTTGGACAGGGCTTGGAGCAACCTGGGATAGTGGAAGGTGTCCCTGCCCAAACCATTCTGTGATTCTAAGGAGAGAGAGTCCCAAGCAGAAGCTCTGCTACCACAGGCAATGTGTGCACACAACTCTCCCATCTCTGGGTAGAAGTTGTAGTAGGAAGTGGTGGCTTTTTAGTTATGGCTTAGCTCTTGTACCACGCCATGTTCCAATATATCCTACAATGAACCAAATAAATTTTCATTTGGAGGAGTAATTGCTCCTTACAACATCCTGAGAGCGACCCTTGAGGGTGTCAGCACTACAGGGTGGACTGAGAGCCTTACTATAGCCTGGATGTGTTCCCAGTGCTGCAAACACATGACAAGGATCCTCCGCCTGGTGTGGTGTCTGCCAGGGCGTTCTCCAGTGAAGGTGTATGGTTGACTGTGCTTCCCTGCACAGTTCAGAAACCACTTTGAAAGGTAGCTGGGAAGAAACTGCCTTCTCTGCAAATTAAATGAGTTTCTGGCCTGAATGAAACCATCTGGCCTAGCAGAGAGGTGAACAGCATACTCAGATGAGAGACATCCATGGCCAGGAAGAAGCACCCACACACACTCAGGGAGCCTGAACTCACCAGGGAAACGTGGGATGATCTTGTCCTCTTGCAGAGTTGAGCCTGTCTGCTTCAGCCTGCAGTTTGTTGGTACCTGGGGATGGCTCCTTCTCACGTCTTCCTAAAACAAAGAGATACAGGAGTCTGAAATGCTGGAGAGGCACAGAGCAAGAGTGAGAGGAGGACCATAATATTAGAGAATGATTTGGGATGGATGGGACCTTAAAGACCATCCAGTTCCAAGTCTCCCTACCATGGGCAGGGACACCTTCCACTATCCCAAGTTGCTCCAAGCCCCATCCAGCCTAGCTTTGGATGCTTCCAAGGATCCAGGGGCAGCCACAGCTTCTCTGTTCCAGGGTGTCACCACTCTCACAGGGAAGAATTTCTTTCCAATACCTCATCTAACCCTGCCCTCTGGGAAGTGGGAAGCCATTCTCCTTTGTCCTGTCACTCCAGACCCTTATAAATAGTCTCTCTCAATCTTTTTTGTCAGATCCCTGCAGGTACTGAAGGCCTCAATTAGGTCACCTCTAAGCGGCCTGTTCTCCAGGCTGAAAAATCCCAATTCTTGCAGCCTTTCCCCACAGCAGAGGGGCTCCATCCCTCTGATATGCCTCCTCTGGATTCACTCCAGCAGCTCCAGGTCCTTGTGCTGTTGGAGCCCAGGGCTGGAGGCAGCTCTGCAGGTGGGGTCTCACCTGAGCGGGGCAGAGGGGCAGAATCCCCCCTGCCCTGCTGCCCACGCTGGGGGATCAGCCCAGGGCATGGGGGGTTCAGGGCCGGGGCAGGTCCAGCTCTCACCGACAGCACCCCCAGGTCCTTCTCCCAGGGCTGCTCCATCTGCCCATCCCCAGCCTGGATTGATCCCGGGGTTTGCCCTGACCCCGCTGCAGCTCCAGGACTGGGCCTTGTTAAACCCCATGAGATTCCCAGGGCCCAGTTCTCCAGCCTGTCCAGGTCCCTCTGGATGTCATGCTGTTCTCCAGAAGTGCCAACTGCACCTCTCAGGTTGGTGCCATCTGCAAATTTTCTGAGGGTGCCCCTGATCCCTCTGTCTGTGTCCTTAATGGAGATGTTCAATAACTCTGGTGCCCATGTGGAACCCTGAGGGACACCACCTGTCCCTGATGTCCACTGGGACTCTGAGCCATTGACCACAACCCTCCAGATGCAACCATCCAACCAGTTCCTAATCCATCTAATAGTTCTCCCATAAAATCCATCTCAGTTTAGAGAGAAAGGTGTTGTGGGTGGATGGTGTCAGAGGCTTTATGGGAGATCAGTAAATGAAAGGTGAATGTATTTATAGGGCAACACACCAACAACTTGTCTAGGTGTAAAAAACTTTGTGAATCACCAAGGGCCCACGGGATAAAGGACCTAGCTGCTGGGACCACTGTGAGGGTCTGGCAGCTCCATCCCCAGGTGGTGAACAGAAAGTAGTTCCTTTCTGCTGTGCTTTAGAAAGATCTCCCAAAGTCAACACAAAGACAGACGCCTTGGTGCCTTTCCTTGTGTACAGCACACCCAGCCTGCACTCAGACGAGCTGTGGATTGCTGACCCAAGTGCTCACCACTCGTATTTCTGCACAATGAAACAGACATATGCTTGTGTAAGCAGCTTGTTTGCATAGATGGTCCAGAAAAGTCATCAGTCTAAAAAGTCTCAAAAAGGCTTTTTTTTCTTTTGCTGTCAAAAGCTGATGATTTTTGGAAACTACAGTTTTAATGGAAGAAGTATCATCTTTGCTAATATCTTCATCCAAAGATGTAAGTGGGAACAAGCTGTTCCATGAGCACCAGAATTAACAAAACCATGTTTCTTGTGGATGTGTGTCTCAGGTTTGAACTTTCTGGTTAAACTAGGGTGCCAATTTAAGATTTTCCCATAGCTGTGATGTGAATAATGTCTCCGCCCAACACAGATTCTCCACATTTTGATAAAGGGTAACTGGAGCCTCTCTTATTCTGTCTGGTGCAACTAATCAAGTCTCTGTCTTCCCCCAGACAGTAAATTTTCATGAAACGTGTATAATTCTAACAAATTTTGTTGAAACAGGTTCAAAAGTTGTCAGGGGGACATGAAGAGATGAGATGATACACACATAAGTTGGATCACGTAAGTCCTTGTTTTCTTTGGAAACCAGGGTAGAAACATTCTCCACAGGCAGCTTTTAATGCAGAAAATGGCTATTTATGGAAATCTTCACACTCTTTTCTATCTTATAAAGGGATAAGATAGAAAGGGATGCACCTTGGCTTCTCTCCTCTGTATTATTTATGATTTATAGGAGAAGGAGTGTATAGAGGTAACCTACAAGGGTTTTCCAGCAATCGCCCCTCTTCCTCTTACAAGTTTTCCAAATTCTTGTTGTGCATCCTTTTGTTGAACAGAACCTCAACAATAGGTTTTCACATTTTCAATTCTAGCATTTCACTGCTTGTCCTTGCTGAGACTTTCAGTGAATAATCTTTGAGCTGTTTCGCAAAGATCATGTGAATCAATTCAAGTGCCAGTATTTAAATTTTAAGACAGGTTTTCTGAAGACCAAAGGTTAAGCACTAGTGTTATATAAACACTTAACAAAAGTTCCCCTTTCAGATACTTTTCTTTTTCTTATCTTACATTTTAGTAGACTGTCTGTCGTCAGACAGTGCTTTAGACTAGACATAATAAAAATAGAAAAGAAGCTATTTAAAAAAATCATCAGTTTTCTATCTTTATATAAGAAAGAAACATCAATGATGCAAGCTCTTTTTCCCACTCACATGTTCCCTTTTTTACCTGAAGGAATGGTGGAAGACTTTGAATGCCCAGCCCTGGAAGTGTCCAAGGCCAGGTTGGAGGGGGCTTGGAAGAACCTGGGATAGTGGAAGGTGTCCCTGCCCATGGCAAGGAGTTTTGGAGCGGGATGAGCTTTAAGGTCTCTTCCATACCAAACCATTCTGTGATTCAATGACAAAGCTTTGAATATATCATCTCAAAACAATGTCCACTCAAAGCCTAGTTAGATTTATTTTTCTCTTCTTGTCTTTCTTCACTAATTCAAGAGTAAGAAGTGATAAAACCATCACTGTTTTGATTTTAAACAGGCCACTCTTCCTAGGAGCTGCACCTCAAAGCTCCATGTGTTCTGGGTGCTCTGCAAAGCCCAAACCTACTCCTTATAATTTCCGCTCTTTTGATTTTCAGAGAGTGGTTTTTTTAGCCAGTCCTTGTTGTGGCCAGTACTGGTGACAAGGGAAATATTTATAGTGCTGAAATCAAAGGGGCACAAGGCAGTGCTAACAGCACTCCATCACTTCCTTTTTCAAGGGAGGGATGTAGCGGCAGACTTAAAGATCAGTCATCATGATAGGAATATTTATCTCTTGGAAAGCCTTTGTGTTACAACTGCAGGGCAGTGAAATGAGCAGTGGGGTTTTGCATGATTCGCAGTTTTTCACTTATCCAGTTTGAACATTGCTGGTTCAATCAGCACACTGTTTTTTTTGATGGAGACTGGTGCACAGGGCTGTTCCTCAGGCTTCTTCAACCACAGTTTCTTTCATTAGCTTCTTATTTTATTTCTTTTCACACATCGCCTGTATTTGTGGTTTATGATGGATTTTACACAACAATTCAGTGGGGCAGCTCACGGCAGCAGGGAGATCTGTAGGTACTCACAGCTCTGGTGCTTCACTGTCCTCAATGGCTTCAGGCTCTGAACCTAAAATCAGAGGATCAGCTTCATCAATCCCTAAGCTCCTCTAAATCTGGGTGAGTGTTTGTCTCAGGCCACTCACACCAGGAGAGAGACAAAGGTAGGGCAGGAGAGTTTTACATGAGTTGGGGTGGAAAAGCTCGGGGAAATGTGGGAGATGCAGGCAGGAACTGCAATGTGGATTCTCACCTTCCACCGAAATGTTCAAAAGTGCAAAATCTGCAGGGCCAGATCAACTTTTACTTCCATCTCTCATTTTCCTCCCGTCCTTCTGCAACAATAACCTGCTCTGGGGAACTGCCTCTTCTGCCTGTGCAGGGAGCTGGCCCAGGCTGCACCACCTGGCCATGGCTGCTTCCTCTCCCCTCTGCTCTAGCTGCTGAAAACCTGGCAACAGCTCCATGGAGTGATGGGAGCCTGACAGAGGGGATGTGAATAGCTCGCTGTTGATTGACAGCCCCACCATAGAGTAGTCTGTCAGATTAATTATCTGTACTTCAGAAATCCCTGGAGATCCCATCACCATTTCACAAGGTGCTGTAGAAACATATCATGAAGTTCCAGCCCCCTTTCCCTGAAATGGCACTCTGTCTCTAAGAGGCAGCAGGTAGAATCAGCTTGTGGACAGCAGTAAGGAAAGAAAAAAGGATTTTGAAGGGTTTGGGAAATACACAGACACCACAAAGAGGTGTTTCCCTTTGGCTAATGGTATCAGAGTTTCCTCAGTGTCCTCTGAAAGTGGTGGTCTCCAGTAGCTGACCACCAGACTGGGTCTTGTTCCCTATCCGTGTGGGTTTGCTCCAGCCACAAGGTAGCAGAGAGCATCATGTTGGATGAAGACCCAGAAATTTGGGTTCTAGTGCCTGAACCTGCAGATGTTCACTCTGTGGATATAGAAATAAAGCTAAGATTTATTATTATTATTATTATTATTTCCCAAGCAGCTGTCAAAGCGAATTTGAGAAAAGGGACTTTTAAGTAGTGCTTACATGAGGAATTACTCATGGAAAATTCCTCCTCTGAACTTTTCCAATTTCATTAACAAAGGAATGTTTATGAAGCAAAGCCCTGTGCTAGACACTGACATTTCTAAGTTTGAAATTGCTCTTGTAGCAGTTGAAATGAAGTTCATGCATCAGTTTGAGAGCAGGTACTACATCCAGGTGGAACAAGGACCTACTTGTGGCAACCAAGAGAGAGAAATATTCCTAGTGAGACAATGGGGCAAACACTGAGACTATGAGTGAAAGCATCTGAGACAGCCTAGTGAAACCGGTTCCTTGAACAGACTGTTTTCTGAAGTAACCATTACTTAATAAGAATAAATAATTATTTTTATCTTGAGCAAATATTGTCAATCTCTAAAAGAGAGATGAATCATAAAATGATAGAATAATGGAATGGTTTGGGCTGGTAAGGATCTTTAAAGAGGAAGGGGTCTTTAAAGATAATTCAGTTCCAAGCCCTCTGCCATGGGTAGGGACACTGTTCACTAGACCAGGTTGCTCCAAGATCCATTCAGTCTGACCTCGGACACTTCCAGGGATGGGGCAGCCACAGCTTCTCTTGGCAGCCTGTGCCAGTGCCTCACCACGCTCACAGGGAAGAATTTCTTCCTAATATCATAATATCAATCTAACCCTGTCCCTGACAGTGTTTCCTCTTGTGGTTTCCCCTTGTACTACCACTCCATGTACTTTCCAAAGTCCCTCTCCATCTCCCTCTCTAGTGTGGTTTATGGACTGCCAGTGTACAATCAATGAGTCATGCTGAGCTTCTCATCCATCAACACTCCCAAGTCCTTCATCTCAGAGACTCTCTCAATCCATTCTCTGTCCAGCCTGTGTTTGTGTTTTGGATTGCCCCGACCCAGGTGGAGAACCCTCCATATGGCCTTGTTGAACTTCATCAGGTTCACACAGGTCCAGCTCTCAGGGCTGCCGAGCACTATGAATGTCATATTGTTTGTTACCAGTAACTGTTCAATGTCTGGCTTGAGGCAGAGGTTTGTTATATGGAGACCAGATTCCTGATAGACTTTCTGGCCTATAATTGCATCCTCATTAAAGCTAGGCTAACATAATCTTTGGGGTTTTTTTGTTTTCTTGCTTTTTCTATTTCAGCCAATGCTGAAAATCCCTGCTCTCCTTACAGCCTTCTAAATTATCTTGTTCTAAAATCCAGCTAGCCTTAGGAACAGTCCTATGTCATTCATGGCCTCATGATCTCTAAGGGGTAGGTTGAAGATTTTCTTTTATAAAGTACCACATGCTACTCCTGGAATTGATCAGTGACTGGAACTTTCATATCTACTTTCACTGAAGGATGATGAGAACATTCTGCAAACATTCTGCAAGCAAAGGACTCCTGTGCCTGTTTTGCTAATGGATCATAGAGACTGAAGGGCTAGCTGAGGCCACTAGCTGATGGTGTCAAACACAGAAGAACCATTTTTCAGCCTGGAATTTCCAGCTATTTCTGGTCCCTATTATTTATTGGCTTCTAAAACACCTCGCCAAAGCATATTCAAATTTAACAAGAAGCGAAGAACTGGAATACCCCATTTATTATACAGAAATTCTTTACTGTGAGGGTGGTGAGGCCCTGGCACAGGTTGCACAGAACAGCTGTGGCTACCCCATCCCTGGAAGTGTCCAAGGCTGGGGTTTGGAGCAACTTGGGATAGTGGAAGGTGTCGCTGCCCATGGCAGGGGGTGAAACAGGATGAGCTTTAAGGTCTCTTCCAAACCATTCTGTGATTCTATCATTTTATAACTATGGGCCATTTTGATTGAGATTTGGTGTGGAACATACAATAACTGTGATTTCTGGTAGAAATGGCATAGCAGTAATAAGAATAAGGATGTTTGGCAAAGTTTTTGTTCATAGTACTTGTAGAAAAAGGCAGGCAAGGATATCCCAGCATGAAAAGCAGATAAACAGGCTTCAGAGAAAGAAAATTTCTCAATGTCACCTTCCTAAGAGAAACTTCTGAGACCCCAAATATAGCTTCCCTGATGCTAATGCTATGCAGAAAGGAAGCTTGGGCCATGTCACCAAGGTACTCAGCAGTTATGAGGTGTATATTTTAGAAGATCATGTGAGGAATTAAGCATGAAGATGCCATTTAATTATACATTTATGCACTTGCTTTTCTTTTTTTTTTTTTAAAGCAGACTCTTTGCTGAGCATTTACTTTGAGTTAATGACAATAATTACATGAAAATCCATTCGGGCTTCTCAAGATGCTGAATTTGCAAACTGGCAATACAAATACTTTAATACTCATTTAAATACACTGTAATTGCACTTGATTCTAAGTAGTGGCGTTTTAAAAGCCGTGCCATTTGTAAATATTAGATGTCCCCCTCCCCCCCTCACTTGAACATCAATCCTTAGTGTATCTGGTTGATGTCAGTCTTGATAAATTATTCTGCTGAAAGGGCTGACCATAAAGAATAACATTTTCTATTAAAAATTAATATATTCCCATGCCACAGGTCGTTGTGTAAGCGCAATACAATGGCTTGTATTGTCTGTCTGTCAGCAGATCCATGTCTGATTTGTGGTTTACCTAGATCCTCCAAAGTCCTGAGAAAATTACAGTTTTGATACCTGTCATTCATTAGTAATATTTATGTTACTAATATATTACAATATTTGCACAATGGCAAGTGACACCTGCAGTCTGGTTAGCTGTCAGCCAGGCTCACAACATGAAAGAAAAGAAATGACTTTTCCTCCTTATTGAATGAAAGGACAAAATTTTTGCTGCCTTTGCCTCAGCACTCGGTTTTCCGAAGGGATTTCAAGTGGCTCTCTGGTGGTTTGGTTTAGGATGGGCACATCTTTCTGCAGCCCTGGGAAAAACTGGAGCAGCAGAAACACAGTCATCAAGCCTGCTCCCTACGCTGCAGGTCCTGATTCACATCTCTCTGCTCAGAAACTCACTGAGTATCATGCCAAAAGCAGTTTGAGTTTCTCCCCTCACCTTCCTTTTGCCATGACAGGCATCCTAGGACCTAATATCCTGTGTGCACAGGAATATGTCCTCTCTTCCAGACTGAATGCAGCCTTGGAAATTTTAAACTTCTCCTTTTTTGGCAATATTTTTCTTTCCTTTATATTGATTTCTGTGTACCTAATTATTGTAAATGTGGACAACTGTTTTATTCCATGTTTTCAGAGAACTCTTTTTTGCTTATGTACACATTGTCTGTGTACATGTTTTGTGCCAACTGTTAAAAAAATTCATTTTCTTTCTCCTTTGCATTTAAAACTCTTCAGAAAAGTCTAGCTGAATGATGCCTCACCTGTGGAAGTGGCTTTGCTCAAGTGCTAACACTTTGCAAAGCTTACTTAATATTAATAAAGTTTTTTTTCAGAAAGCTACCAAAGCAAGGTCTTAAGAAGTCTTTACTAATTTATTTGATTATTCTCTGTTTTGATTTTTCTACTTTTGTGTTGGATGACAATAATGCAAAAACCCAAGAGAATGTGATGCAAAACACTGCATTTTCTAGGAAACAAATTTTTCATTATTTCTGTGAAGCTGTTCCCAAATAGAATGAAGACAGCTGCTGTCTTGTTAACTTCTTGAGAAGTTAAACATTTTGCAACTTACCTTCTGTAGGAAGAGAAAAGTGAGAGCTACCTATGAGGTCACGCCAAATGTTAAAAGAGATCTTTATGATGAACATCTTCTAAAGATAAAATTGATTCTCAGTCAGCCCAAGAACCCTACATTTTCCATTCTATTATGTTAATAAACATGCGAGTGAAAAATCTTTCTCTCTTTCTCTTTCCTCCTTTTTTTCCCCCTTCTCCTTTCCCACACAGGATTTGTTTCTTTCAGGGATCGCTAGCCCCTTCAGTTGGATAATGTCCTGGACTTTCATTCTGACTACATATTTAATATGAGAGCAAACCAGAGTTTGGAGCCAGCCTTGCTCACATGCAGCTGAAGAGCCACCAAATATTTTGTTTGCAGAAAGTGTGCTCTCTGTATGACAGAAACATTTCCCACAAAATTTCTTATTGTGTGAGGCAGCTGAAACCAATCCAGTTCCAAAATTCCATTTGTCTAATCTAAAGAAATCAATTTCGCAATGAAAGTAAGCAAAAGTGTGTGTTGTATGGAAAATTTTGCCCCACAATCTACCAACCCTTGCGCATATCTCAGTGTTCTTATCGAAATTCATCTGCCCTAACTCAGGGATATCTAAGGGAGAGCTGAGGAGATCACCCAATACCTGAAGAACTGTCCCAGGTAGCAGAGGTATCAATCTGGTATGTTTCAAGACATATTCTTACATCCTGATTTGCGTAACTGCATAACCTTCGTGTATCTGTTGTAAATACAAAAAATACGTGTACACCTTCTGTTAACAGTTACTGCAGTTTTGCACAGGAGGTCATTGCCCTGTGGATGTTTGTGCATGTGCACCACACACCCAGAAAAGTGTCCAAGTATTCCTGTGCCCCATATTTCCCATTCTTTCTTCTAACAAGAGAGTTTTCTGAAAGACTGGTTATTTTAGCAAAATGAAACACACGGAGGTAACATGCTGATACCCCACATATTGGGAAGAATGAAAGGATCTGCTTTTCAGTGAGAAGACTTTTGGTAAACTCACATGCTTGAATGATTAAAACCAAGGATTAAAATATCTTTTACAATGTGTAATTTTTTCCCTTTCTCTCCATAACTTTAACACAGGAAGGGAGGACAGAGGAAGAGAGAGAAATAAGCTTATATTCTTAACTTTCCTAACCCATATTCCATTCCAGAACTATAAGATGTGATAAAGATAGGTAAGCAGATTAATTTAGCAGACTTCCAGACTTCTGAAGCAAAAGAGGGAGGCAGAAACATTTTATCATTTCTGACATATGGAGCATGTAGTTCTGACTGCAATATGGAATGGATGATCAAAGTCATGTTTTCAATAGATTCTAGGAACATTTTTAGCTTTAAAGTCATTAGTAAACTTCAATTTAGGAGCTGAACCCTAAAACCTTAATTTGGACAAAGCACTCCTACTTGGGAGCATAGCAACTCACTCACAGGTCAAAATTTAATATAATTCTTGAACCAGGCAGCTCAATGTCTTGGAGAAAATGACTAAAAAATACTTAGAAAATACCTTCAAGGGATGAGGATGAAATTGAGAGCTAAGCACAGGAAAAATAAGAACTAGGGCTTTCAAAGAAAATTGAAGCTTTGGAGAGCCTTCAACTATTTTGATTTATATTTAAACATTTTAGAGATTGGAGCTTTGATTAGCTGAGACCCTCTCCAATTCCCCTTCAGCTCTGATTTATGGGCAGGCTGAATCTCAGTAAAATGAAAGCTAAATGAGGTGTTCTTTAAAATTACCTTTGAACACTTAAAGAAGGTAAGGAAGAGGGCAACTTGGTTGGTGCTGACATGAAGGGGAATGGGATATGAGGGTGAGTGTTTTTAGGAGTTGGAGTATTTTGAATACTGGAGAAGGGAAAGAGCAGAAAGAACAGGATGTCAGGGTGTTTCTAATTGCTACAAGTGATAGCAGTTATATATACATCACTTTTGACTGGGAGATGCATGAAACTAGACTTGTTAGCACAAACAAGGCTGTTTGTGCATATGTAAGATGGGATTTGGTGGAGTATTTTGGTGGTGATTCTTTTTTTCTTTTTTTTTTTCTGTTGGGAAGAAATTTTTTTCTGAATTTACTGAAGAAATGGCTTTCTCATTTTGGTGTTTACAATTGCTTGTCTCAGCCTATCCAAGGTTATTCTGATAGAAATTTTGTAGCTCCCAGGAAGCAGCTGGACACCTCCAGGTGGAACTGTGCAGCGGTGACTCATGGTGAATGACCCCACTGGCTCAGCATAGAATCACAGAATGGCTTGGGTTGGAAGGCAACCTAAGGATAATCTTGCTCCAAGCTCTCTGCCATGGGCAGGGACACCTTCCATGATCCCAGGTGGATCCGAGCCCCATCCAGCCTGGCCTTGGACACTTCCAGGATCCAGGGGCGGCCACAGCTGCTCTGGGCACCCTGTGCCAGGGCCGCCCCACTCTCACAACCAGGAACTCCTTCCCCATATCCCATCTATCCCGGCCCTCTGGCACTGGGAAGCCATTCCTGGTGTCCTGTCCTTCCACACCTTGTCCCCAGTCCCTCTCCTGGAGGGCCTTAAGATAAGCTCTCCTGGAGCACCTTAAGATATTCTTTACTCCAGGCTGAACAACCCCAACTCTCTCAACCTGTCTTCCTAAGAGAGGTGCTCCAGCCCTCTGATAATTTTTGTGGTAGTCATGCTGGACTAGCATCTTTTAATTATACGGTGGATAGAAAAGGTCTGTACATGACCATGGTCTTCCCAGTCTTCCCCAGTTTTTGGTTTTCACATTGCCATTCTATCTAATGGAGAAGAAAAACACTAATTAACACTGACATTATCAGAAGCCAGCTGGAAATGGCTAAAAGTGCCCCTTAAGGCAGGATCCAGGTCTACAAAAGTTCTCAGCCCTGCTCTCCTCACAGCTGCTGGCATGGGCACTGTCTCTGGTCAAGGATGTGCACGGTGCGACAGTGGCACACAAGGGGTCAGAGTCCCACCCCACCAGGCTGCTGCAATTGTCTCATCCTTGTAAGAAAAATATCAGGTGCAGAGGAAATTGCACATGACAATTGTTTGAAAACATGTCTCTTAAATGAAGTAAGGAATGTGTCATAAGCAGATGATCCCTGTGAGAGTGGTAGCTGCCAAAATCGTGAGTTAGGTCATGATGTTTGTAGAAGATTTTAATATTTTGCAGCTGGAATGTGCATATAACGACATATTCCCACCCCACATTCTTGCTGAGTTTGAAGGCATGGATACAAATGATTACTGACTGGTTCAAAAACTTCCTTGCAGATA
The DNA here is from genome assembly GCA_013398955.1 of Callaeas wilsoni. Classification (NCBI taxonomy): domain Eukaryota; kingdom Metazoa; phylum Chordata; class Aves; order Passeriformes; family Callaeidae; genus Callaeas; species Callaeas wilsoni. Next base: position 84,816 of record VWPU01012712.1, read on the forward strand.
CTGTGGATTTGTTTCTTGACAGCCTTTATCATGGCAAGACGAACTGTTGAGGTATTATGAGTGCAAAAGATTGAGTCTGACTGTGGGGGAACGTTTAAGTTTTCCTAGTTAGTTAAACAGCCGTAGGGCATTTTGGATTGGGTTCAGCTTCATAGCTTGGACACAGATCTCAGTTATCCTCTATTCTTGGCACTGGTCTTTGCTTGCCTGACAGCCTAGTGATGGGAATCCAGGATCTCCGACTATATAAATCTGTTCCTACATAGGTGTCACCTCATTCTGCAGTTGCGTGCTCAGCATTCAAACATTTCCCTTGGTCGTTTCTCACTGACAACTCCATCTTCCCTGTGGGGAGCAGATGAGCCATGGCAAACCATTATCACTCCTCTAAGATGATGTTGAGTCAGCTTTGACTTCAGTCCTGAAGATAACTGTGGTCTTGTGCAGTCAGTGGCTTGGATCTTTTCCTGTTTGCCAGAATGTTGTCCCAGCAAGGCAGTCTCAGCCTTATCAACACAAATAGTTCACACGCATCCCCTGGAACATGCACATGGGTGAGTAGAGGCCTTCTTGTGATATCTCTTGCATTCCTTGTTGAGTTTATATTCCAGACACATGCAACAATTTTTCTGCCACTGATGTGGCTGTTTGCAGCCAGTTTGAGAGAACCACTGTGGACTGAGGAGCACAGTTACTATTTTTGTAACTTGTGGCATCAAGTAATAACTTAAACGGTGTTGCTTCTGGAATTAGCCAGATCCCACAGTTTTTCATCTTTATTCTTGAGACATTTGGCTTCCCCTGTCTCCCTAATCGCTTTCTTATGTGTTAAGTCAGGGTTGAGCCTTTCTGATGCAGAGCACTCTTTCATGCATGAGCCATAAAGGCACATGGAGTTTCATCACGCTTCCAGATGGAGAAATGGCGGCTTCCTAGGGGAATTGCATTGAGACCGGAACCTCAGTGCAGACGTTCCCCCTCTTCACAACTCCTGGGAGACAGCAAAGGTCCTCAGAAGGTCACCAGAGCTTCTTGCCTGCCTGAATAAGGCTCATGGCTGAACTAAAGAAGGAGTTGGAGTAGAGGAAAAAGATCTGTGCAGGCATGCAATATCCAGTCACAGAAGATGAGGCTGCTAATCCGGTTGTCTCTGAATGACAGGTGCCATTGGTGTTTCCTTTGGAAACACCTCAGTGTTGGGGATGTCCTGTGGCCAGTCCCAAAGGGGCTGCTGCAAATCCCAGGGAGCAGACTGAAAGTGGTGATGGGGCCTTCTGCAAATGGCAACGCACAGGCACCCCCATGATGGTGTTCCCTGTCTGCCACCTGCTATCATGCACGGAGATTAAACAGATGTCTCGCTTCTCCAAAAAATTGGATTGCTTATTTCTTTGCAAAGACAGAATAGGCAATAGAAGTATTGCAAAGATAGGATGGACACCATCAGTCTGTGGCTGAAAAGTATGAACTGGAGGTGTTTTATAGCTTAAGTCGTCATGCCATAAGCACTCCTGATGGGTAAATGGGAAAAAAGTAATCTCAAGAATGGTTCTGAAGCAGTTCAGAGGTTTTAAGAAGGAGAAAGTAGTGCATTTCTTTGTCCCTCAGGTCCACGTCTAGCCTTGTCTGTCTGCTCTTATTCTCACTTAGATAACACCCATTCAGCAGAGAATTTGGTGATGTTTAAAACCATCCCTGTTCAGCAATGCACAGAGGCAAGTGTTCCATATGAAATATTTACCGAAATCCTTCTTCTAGAAGTCTCTTTGCCAACCTGACCTCTGCATCCAAATTCTAGCCAAAACTGAAGTGATGGCAGTAGTTTTGGCCAAAGGACATTGCTCAAAGTGGTATCACAATTTGAATGTGTAGAACAACTGCAGTTCGAAACATAGGAGCTAAACCTAATCTCTGAGGCAGGTGCAAAATCACCATCCTTCTTCATCTACGGAAACCACCTCTTCTGGAGCTTTACCAGTCAGAATTTCTCACTAGTTTTGTGCAGGAAAAAACAGAGTGATTTCTAAGGATTTCTATTGCATTCACACTGAGTTAACAATGGAGGCTGTTAAATTTAAAATAAAAGAGATAACTGATATCTGGTGCCAGGTGCAATTTCAGATATAGCCTGTCTGAAGCTGGAATGTCTGGATGTGTGGAACAAGGCCACTATTGCAGCTTGTCACTGCCTGGGTAGTGAGAGACAAAGTGAGTACATGAAAGGGATGTATACAGACACAAAACCTGAATGCTTACAGTTTTGCAAAGGTGCGAAAGTTTGATCAGCGTAAATTGCTGTGGGAATACCAAATCTAAAATTACTGAAAATTGATTCCCACTTACTTTGGAAACATCCTGGTGAACTGACAATTATTTTTGAATAGCTCCATGACTACTGAAGTCCAAAGAAATCTTGCCACTGATCTCAGCATAAGCAGAAAATTGCTGAGTAATTCTAAAAGACCACTCTCCTCCCAAAGTCAAGTTGTCCAAATGAAGTCAGCAAATCTCAGATCTTTCCTTTCCTTGTTGATCCCTGTCCTGAAAGACATAATCTCCCATGATGTGCTGCTTGAAAACAGAGTGAGTCAAGTGCGAAAGGAAGGTGAAATCCTATTTTCAGAGTCCAGGCTGTCAAAGATTAAATGCACATTCAATGTCAGATATTTGCATATCAGACTTTTCCTAAGATGGCTACAATCACCTTTGGACTACACCTCCCTATCGAGAGGGAACTGCAAATTTAAGATTTTCCAACAACTGGTTCATAGACAGCAAACACATGCAGACCTATTACTTCTCTTCTGATATATATGGTTACTATATTCTATATAATATATATATAGTATGTATTTATACTATATATACATGTATTATACAGCTATATTCTGATATTTAGACTTACTCTTCAGCTCTGAGTCGGAGGAATGAACAATACATTCCTCTGCCAAAGACCATCTCATCTTCATGCAGCAACTAAAAAGTGCCCCAAAAATCACAATTTGAGCACCAGCCACATCTCCTCAGTGTGGTTTAAAGTCGTGTGGCAAGACAAAACTCTGATGTGATGGCCTGAGTCATGATGTCATTGTTACATGCCAATTACAACAAGAAAATAGCAGCAGCTAAATGTTATCCAATGGCTGCACTAAGAATAGGTTGACTGAGATGTAATGACTATGCATCATCATTAGAGAGCTGCTGAGTCTCAGAGAATCTCTTCTAATGAACAATTGGATAATCACCAGCAAATGATGACTTTTGCAATTGAATCTAAAAGATGAACTCATTGATACCATTGGATTATTAGGAGCTTATGTATTGATGTTCAATCATTTTAATAGATGTGCTTTCCTTATTGTAGAATACGACAGTAAAAGTGCTGTGAATAGTAATTTCCTAATAATAACCCTAATGATGCTAATAATACCATAATCTTATTTAATCTAATTTAAATAGACAGAAAAAAAGGACCTACTTAGAACCACTCATCTTTTGTTGGTGGAAATACTCTCAATATAAAAATTAAATTTCTTTCCAACTCCTTTGGCACACAGAAATCAAAGCCACTCACCACTTACAAATCAGGCAAGAGTCCCAAATCTGTAAAATCTTTAGGGAAGCACTAATGTGTTGTGTTTAATAGGGATGAATTTAAGCATCTGCTTACAGACTTTGCTGAACTCAGCTTTCTCAGGCTTTTGGGCAGGGACTCAGTTCTAAATGAGATTAATTTTGCATCCATGTCGGGATGTCTATTGTTACCTGAGTCAATTTAGTTTCTAATGAAGGCTCAGCAAGTGATTGCATGAGTAAATAGAGAAGAAGAGAGTGTAGATGAAGGCACATGGCAAAACCACAACTGAAATCAACTGTCTGGCACACCAAACTCTCAGTGTATAGTAAATTTTCTTGACTCCACATGTACTTTTAATATCCCATATCAGAAAGAAATCCTCTGAGAGCATGTCACCCATGCACAGACTTGCCTCAACAGTACTTAAATAAACTCCATCATCAAATATTTTCATTTGGGTCCACCCTGAGGTTGCAATACTTTTGCTACATGTATAAACACTGAAAAATTGACAGAGGTAATCCTGTAACGGAAGAATTAAAAGCAACTCCTTTTTTTTACTGCTAGCCCTATTTCGTCTGTGTGTTACATACATGGTTTTGTATTTCAGTCATATCTTCCTTTGTGCAAACAAAGTCAGGATTTCTGTGTTTTGCAAAGCTGATGTGTCCCTGGGAATAAGGGCTGGATTCTCTCGTGGTTAACACTTCACTCTGAGAGAGAACTTCTGGTTGCAAAATTTTTATTGGTGGCAATGAGCGAGACAGGAGAAACAAAATCTGAATTCTGGATTATTTTTGAGGCTGTCAGCCAGGCTAAAAATACCTTTCCTGCTCAGCAACACAGATGAGTGGTCAAATAAACAAGGTAGTTGTCATTTTCTCTGAAAAAGTCCCTTTTTGGAACCAAAGCAATTTCAAAGCAAGCAAGTTTTACAAGGGAGGGTAAAATGCCATGTTTGCTGAAAAATTCACTGTTGCTGGCAGTGGTGTCTTGCAGGAGACACCACAAGTGGACTCAATGGTGACTATTGTGTGTGGATAAAAGTGGGACTGTGTGATTACAGGAAGAGAAGTGAGGAATGGTGGTGAGATCCTGAACCAATTCAGCCGCAAAGCCCCTGCTTTTCTTTTGTACCTGAGCTCCTAATGGTTCACCAAGAGGCAGGTTGAAGAGTGTTAATTCCAGAAAGAGCTGCAGCTGAGGGAACTTGTTCACTATCAGTGTCCAGGCTGGGGGTGTTTGGTAGGCAGGGTGAGATCTGGCTGTGTCCTTTTACACTGAGAAAGCTGAAATTCTGAGTATTCCCAGCTGGAAACCTTTTACAGTGGGAAAGGAAGGAGGAACACTCCCCTTTTCCCATAAAGAAACCCTTTTTCAACCAAGTAATTTTGGAAATAAATGGGTGCATTATAAATCCCCACAATGCTACTTCTCTGGAAAATAGCACAGAATATGCAATTTTCTCAAAGAAAGTCGACAGCTTTTTGTTACTCTCAGTTTTTCAACCCCAGCATTTGCCTGCCCACCAGTCTCAGCATCAAATGAGGAACATGCCCATGTGCAGGAGAGGACTGCAGTGCAGGTGACCGTGCTCAGGTAAACCCTGCTCAGCTCTCCTTAAAGGCGGCCCCAAAGTCACTGTGGGCAGCTCCAAACTTGCTCTGACTCGTGCTGCCTGTTTGTGGTGTCAGTGCCCAAGAGGATGAGCAGATGTGAGGGTGCCTTGGGCCATGCCCCAAGTGTACCGAGTGTGGTGGTGATGCGACCTGTCACTGCAGAGTCCCCCTGTGAGCATCTCCTTCCCAGGAGGGTTTAAACAGACCATGGGATGATTGTACTGCTCAGTTTATCCCTGGGAGCACTGGGATTCAGGTATTCCCAAGTGTCTTTGCTCCTGCAGGGTGTAGTGGAGGGGAATGTGCTCCTCTGGGATGCCCTTGCTACAGAGTGATCCCAGGGAGACAGACCGACAGCGTTAAAAATAAAATTAAAGGAAGACTGCAAATGACAGAAGAGTTGAAGACAGGACTTTCAGAGAGCACAGTTTGTCAGGAAGACAGCTGCTTTTTATAGCATGCCTGGCATGGCTGATGGCAGAGGCATTTGACATTTAGCTCTGATTGAGTGGCAGGTGGGGAGAAGGCAGCCAGAGATACCGTAAGCAAATCACTTGGGAAGCGGAATTAGGAAGGGGCAGCATTTGGGGAAAGTTGTGCTGCTTTGGCTGGACTCCTTGGCTGATTCACAGTGCTTGAAGGGCTGGATCCAAAGTGCCTTGACATCACTCTTCCATTCCTTCATGGAAGGAACAAAAAGAAACTCAGAGCTCCAGGAAAATTAGTTTCCTTCCACAAGGGTCTGCTTTCCTCAGGCTGTCAGAACTGCCTGTGTCTAGCTCTCCTTCTGCAATGAGGCTGAGCAGGATTTGGTCCTTAGGGGTGACAGATGCAGGGGCAAGGGTGAAAGACCTCCAAGCTGGAAGTAGTAATTTCTGGAGTCCCCACTTTTCCTTTGCCACTGAACTGTTCTTGGAGAGAAAATGGCGTGATGTATGAGGGGGATAACAATTAATGCTATCTTTCTTTCTCCTTGACTTAGGAGAGCCCAACCTTGGTACAAGAGTTTGAGCAACTGGACATTTGTTGAAACGGAAATGGGCCCCAGGGTCTTATTTTCTCCATTTGCAGAATATGGGTACCAGCAGGGATCTTCTTCCCACTTCCTGAGGTGCCTTTGGAATTGCGGAGGGCTGGGTATTTTTCTTATCACTCACCCCTTGCAAGACAGCTTTTATCTCTGACACTGAATGAGCCCAAGGCTTTTGACTGCTACCCCTGGGCTGTTCGTACACCACACTAGATCTCTGACAAGCACCTAGAACAGGATAATACACAATGTTGTTTTTCTTTACATGTTTGGATACTTTCACTGTGTTTACAGCCCAGCTCTGATCCGTGACTTCTAAGAAGTAATGCTGGTCACTGTGAACTGGGGACCCCCACAAAAATCTAGGAGTAAGTCTCTTATCAGAAACTACTGCTTATCACATGGACCTACTGATATATTTGTTCCAGACTTCTCTGAGCTCCATAATTTAATTTACTATATTTATGAGGTCTTCCTTATCTCCAAATACATTTTCGTCTTATTTATTGTTCAGGAGACACTTGGCAGAAGTAGTTAAGTACCTCAGTAATTTACAGTCGTCATTAATTTCATGACTGCCAATTTATTAGTGTTTACACCTTCTGTACAAGCAGGCAAAGTATTCGATACAGTAAATGAATTTATCCCCAAACACTTGTCAGGTTGTATTTGTTAGTGTGAGTCTTTCTCTGTCAGTGCAAGGATAAACTACGGGACAGGAGAGGATAGTACGAGCATGTGTGAGATAATTATCTAGGATCAAAGACATGAGGGATTCCATCAGGCAAACCTTTTTTAACCTGTGTATGCCTGAAGATCTTTGTCTGGAAGATAAAGACAGAGAATGCAAATTGTACTGGATGTTGGCTTTGGAAAAGAGAAGGATTTGAGAAAAGAAATATTATTTGCTCAAGTATTTTCTTTTAAATAAAAAGAAATAAATTGTACTTTTTATTTTTGTTGTTTTGAACTGAAACATTTTGAACGGTGGACCAGACCCAAAATGGCTGAGGAGCAATTTTGTTTCAAACTCTGTTTGACTAAGGTGCTATGGCATTTCATGCAAGCTGTGATTTGAATATTCATCATCTCCCATAGGCAAAACTTCTCCCACCAGGTTTGTGGCATAGCTGCTTTTTCTTTTTCTCATCCATCTCAAATTCAAAGTGTTGAAAAAGTCCTACTGCAGGCCAGCTGTCTGGAGGCTTATGTGTAATTGTACTCCTGCTTCCAGCAGAGAGAAATCTGTGTAGTGCTAGGAATGATGTGTTGATGTTGAGTTTATACCTTGTCACAGGCTCAGTATGTATCTATTGGAAAATGCATCTACTTTCCTTATGCTTTTCTTTTCTTCTGAGAAGTGAGAAAAATAACTCTGGGCAGAAATTTCTTTCTGAATAATTTTTGGGGGTGGGGGTACAGAGGCAGGATTTCAGTTTTGTTACTATTTTCCACCTAACATCTCATTTTAAATGAATTCAGCCCCCAAAATATTTTGAATATTGTGCCAGAGGGAGATTGGAGTTTACTGCTAAACCTTCTGTAATATATCATGGTTTCTCTTCTTATTGAAGGGAAGTTGAACATTTGGGAAATCTCAGACAGTGAAGTGTTAAGGGAGGTGTAGTCTTGCTGGTGAGTCCAGCTTTCAGGTGAGAACGGGACGGCAGGCAGCAAAATATAGCCCTGACACCTTCATGACAATCCTCTTTTAGTAAAAAATGTTTGTCTTTTAGTAGTGCTTTAGTATAAAATAAATTTTAAAAAGCTCTAGGTGGGAAAGAAACTAGTGTTAATTAAAAATTACTCTTCATGAAAGCATTGATTTTCTAATCATAAAATTGTTAAGGTTGGAAAAGCCCTCTAAGATCACTGTTAGCCCAGCACCACCACCTCGTTTACTGCTGACCCTTGTCCCCAAGTGCCACATCCAGACAGCTTTTAAATCCCTCCAGGCATGGACACTGACCTGGGAGGCCTCTGCAAGGGCTGGACAGCCCTTTCTGTGAAGAATTTTTTCCTAATATTTAACATAATCTTCCTCTGATGCAAATGGAGACCATTTCCCTCCTCCTGTCCGTGTTCCCTGGGAGCAGAGCCCGCCCCCCCCGGCTGTGCCCTCCTGTCAGGGAGTTGGGCAGAGCCACAAGGTCCCCCCTGAGCCTCCTTTGCTCCAGGCTGAGCCCCTTTCCCAGCTCCCTCAGCCGCTCCTGGGGCTCCAGCCCCTTCCCCAGCTCTGTTCCCTTCCCTGGACACACCAGTGCAAAGATACTTGCCGAGGGAATGCATCTGTAAAACCCTTGACATTACTACGTTGCTTACCATTTTCTGTGTTTTTGTATTTTGACTACTGCAAGGATTTTGGTTTTCATTTGTGCATCTATTGTCTTACTAATGTCTTACTTTGATAACTACTACTAACTTTGATAAATACTACTACTACTACTACTACTACTACTACTACTACTACTACTACTACTAGTAGTAGTAGTAGTAATAGTGCTCTTTTGTCTGAGGTCTACCTGAGTGCAGACTTTATCTGCAACAGGCAGACCATGAATAGACATTTTAGTTGTTCTCCCTCCTGCGTCCCCCGGAGCTGCTGGAAAGGGTGAGACAACACGAGGGGAAGCCAGATGGGTGATAATGAGGCAGAGATTCCCAGGACAATAGGTAGCTTCAGGAACATTGCAAAGCCCTCAAAGCGTTTCCTGAGATCCTCCAGTTTCTCACAAAATTATTGGCTTGCTGCAGGAATTACTGGGTGAAAACCCATACTCGCTGTGATGTTAATGTAGGGACAGATGCTCCCAAGGGTTCTTTACAACTAAAGAATCCAAAATCCACTTAATACAGCTGTGCTTAGCCCAATGTTTACTCATAATAAAACATCATTAGAGAGACCTAGCCTTGCATTAGTGTTGGCTTTGTTCTGATGAAATCTGGCTGTACAAAGAGTATTCGGAGAGCCGCTCTGGCAGAAACACCCACTGTTGAGTGCTGCCAAAACGTGCTCTGCTTTACAGGCGAGGTCCTGCCCACGCCTGGGGAGCACTGAGGTGATGAATAAATTCACGACTTGCCGGAGAAACAGCTTATACTTTTTCTTTTTGCTCCACTGTGCAGAAAAGCCAGCTGGAGGCTGCAGCCAGTGAGGAAATCTGGGGTCATTCCTTGCTCTGGGCAGCATGTCGGCCGTGGTGCGGGCTTGTAAGAGATCTAACAGAGCATCCTGCGTGGTGACCCACCTGGCCTGCTCCTGTGCAGGTAGCAGGGTCAGTTCAAGACAGCAGAAAATCCACTATTCGCACTTCAGCTGTGCTGGCCTTGCTAGCCTTCGCTGTTTTTGACACCTCCCTCAAAGCTTTTGTTGTTTTAGGGTTTTTTTGTCACTCAAAGAAAAGAAAAAAATAAAGAAAACCTCTTAGCTTGGTTGCAAAAACCTGTTTTATTAGGGTGTTTTATGTTGGTAGAGGTCTGTTTATATTTGTGTTAGCTACTTGTGTAGTTTAGCTTAGGCCTGTTAAAAGTAATTAATATTCTAAATGTAGAAATATTCACATAGGGCATGACTCATCTTCTGTAGAAATTAAGGAAACTCAATGATTTAGACAGGTCCTCTGAGAAAAAAAAAAAAACAAACAGGGGAGCCTGAAGTGCCCACATGCATTTTTTAAAGATTATTTCAACTGGAACGGGTCAAAATAAATTTTACATATTGCACACCTTAGACTCAGACAAAAGTATGGACCTACCTGCAGGACAGAAAGCAGACGCTATTTAGCAACACCAATAACTAAACACGGGGAAGGAGGAATGCAGAGAGTGTTTATGGTACATTTCAGCAGGTGGGATGGTTTCTTGCATTCAAGACAGTGGGAAGCATGCTGTTCTGAGATCTGTGTCCAAGTAGTCAGAAGAGAATCACTGAGGTCAGAAAAGATTTCCAAAAGTTTCAAGTCCAGCCTTTGACTGATCCCCACCTTGTCAACCAGACCACAGCACTGAGTACCACATCCAGTCAGTTCTTGAACACTTCCAGGGGTGGTGGCTCCACCACATCCATGGGCATCCCCTTTCAATGCCTGACAACCCTTTCAGTGAAAAAATTCTTCCTTATGTCCAACCTGAACCTTCCGTGGTGTAGCTTGGCACTGTTTCCCTCAGTCCTGTGGTTAATTGCCTGTGAGAAGAGACCAATTGTATCTCTATCCTGAAGCACGCATGGGGAAGGATTAAAACCTGAGTATTGATTGTATAAAGGGGGAAGGGATCACTTGTTTTAGGAAGGAGAGAAAGTTTTTATAGTTGCATAACTCATAATTAAAAATTGAAACCATTTGAAAAAGATTTTGGAATACGTTTAAGTGTGTCTTAATTACTGCGTGTTCTGCTTTGTATGCTGTAGGTTTTATTTGGGCAATTTGAGGAGCAGCAGCATCCAGTGCTTTGAGCTTGAGTTGAGAGATGTCAGTACTGGGAGAATAACAGGGCAAAGTGTGGCTGAACTGGGGGCATTTCCAGACAAGGATTCTTGATCATGTTCTCTCAGATACCTGCAGCACGTCACAAAGTGACCGTCCTCAGCTCACTGCCACTCTGAAGCAACTACAGATGCGGCCAAGGTGGCCAGGATCACAGGGATGTAGTGATAAATACTGCTCACTTTACTTGAGGAGATTGTCCAAAGCAAGAGGAGAGCTAGACCCAGCATGTGGTGCAACCACTGTCATCACAAGGAACCCATTAAGGTTAACCTCTTAAAGATAATGCTGGTATTTCTTGGGTTGCCTTCATTTTGCCCCTAGACTTTTTTCACTAAACCTCTCTGCACATCTCACATCAACTGGTGTTTTCCTGTCCACAAGACATCGTGAGATTACGTGTTAGAGACAATATCACCTAACATCCTCCAGCCGGTGTTATCACTGTTATATCTTACATGGCAAATGTTAGATAATTTATTTAATGGAAAACTTCCTTTCGCCCCTGCCCACGCATGATATTTCTTCCTTCCATGAAGAATGATGGCAAAGATTTCTCACAATAATTAATTTTCCGTTAATTATTTTCTATTTCTGTACAGTGTGTCCTTTTTATTCTAGCTGTCTTACAAATTTGGCGTTGAGACCCCTTCACCCTTTCCATCGATTCAAGTACAAGGTTCCATTCTTCATTAAGGCTATTTTAAAATCTGCAAAGAACTGTTTTCCAGATGTGGATATGCACAGACAGTAATTGCACTTCATGATCACTTCCAGCTGCCCTAAATGCCTGCCAACGAATTCCCATAAGAAGTGCATGTTTTGTGCTGCAAATCAGGGAGAACATTGTAAAATGATAATGTGTTGCACACTGCGGTACCTACAAGAGTTATGGACTTTATAACTGAACTAATTGGAATTAGGCTTTACTGTAAAGGTCAAGAAAATTGCAAAGAAATGCAATCTTAGTAAATTAATCTGTTGGGTTGTTTTTGAGTACTACTGAGCACCTGTTTGTTTGATAATGTTATTTTTTTGGTGAGTTATATAGTTGAATACTCTGTGGATGCCTTATAAGCTTGCATAACATGGATATGGCTATCTCATATTTTGAACTTGGACATGTAATCAGATACAACATATTCTTGTACCAAATAAAACATTTGCCTCCTGGAACTGTTCTGGTGTGACCAGAACTTATAGCTATGGATCACATGTTCTGCTGGTGTTAATAGCCTCAGTTTCATTGATACCAGTAGAGATACGTACACACTGCTAGAACTGAACTCAGTACTGTATTTTTGTTATTTCAACAATTTAATTTTTAAATAAGTGTTTATATAGTTCCATAGCAGTTTTCTCCCTTTTTACTTGAACAACTTTATGATTCTTGGCTGAGACACAGTTTAATGAAAGAAGACCAGCAGAAGACATCACTTATAACCTCAGAGCGAATAAAAACATCCTAACCAGCAGGGCAAGTGCTTTAGCAGTCTTAAAAATAAAAAGTCTAGTGGAAGGTGTTCCTGCCCGTGGCAGGTTGGAATGAGATGGTCTTTAAGGTGCCTTCCAACCCAAGCCGTTCTGGGAGTCTATTAAAGGAAATAGTAATTCTTGAGCCAGTGATCTTCAGTTTTTTCTGCCTTAACTTTTTAATTTTTTTCTTCTCAGTCAAGATGTGGAACGCAATTTCTCAAAGTTCTGACTACAGGGTTTCTTCCCTTGGTCAGCTTTTCTCTTGCCACCTCCTTAGGTGTAGTTCCTACATACCCTAGGGATCATATGTCAATAACTACTCCATGTCTCATGAGTGTTTATCTCATATCTGCTTCCTACAAATACATTAAAGCCTTACTAGAGGTGTATTCAAGCTGCAGTTCTTTTCTGGGAAGTAACTCACTCACAGTTTTCTGTGGTCAGGATTCCAGTGTTCAGACCTCCCAGTAACGAGGTTTATGGTGCTTTCTGTGTGAGGTAGATTTGATATTTGTGTAGGCAGTCCCTATGATTGCTCCTGATGAATACACATCTGAATACTTTGTTAGCTGAATGAAACGCCTTAGTAAAAAATATATAGCTTAAGTGCCAGAACTACAATTAAGAAAAAGGTAAGTGAAAATTAGACTTCTAAATCCCTATTTCATGCCCCACCCCCCTTAAAAGTGCTGGCAAACTTTGTAAACCTGGTGAACATATGGCAAACCCCATCCATGCAGGAATTACTGGGTGCAAGACAAAAACGAAAATTGAAAAGTTAGGAAATATGAGTTCTCTTAAGTTTCCTCAGTGTGGTACCTAAAGCAGCTTAAGGAAAGGATATCAAGCTGTAAAGTTAATCAAAATCTGTCAACCACATAGGGATCAAGCCTGTCAGAGTTCAAGGAGTATCTGGAAGATGCTTTTAGAAATATGTTTTTGTTTTGGTAGTCCTGCAAGGAGTTGTGCTTGAGGACCTTATGGTTCCCTTCTAGTTTGAGATGCTCTGAGTCTATGACTGTATGGTTTACTTTAGAACATGACAAGCAGAGGAGAGGAGATGAGTCTGAAGTAGGCTGCAGGAGGGTTAGGTACTGTAGAAAAGTCTACAATGAGTGTCCCTCTGCTTGAATTCCCCTGCTGCAAGCAATGATTTCCCCTCATCCATGTGCTCATCTTGTTCCTATTACAAAGTCAAAAAGGGGTTTGAACAGACTCATCAGCCTCAGAAGTGGGTGACTCCTCTCCTGCCAGCTCAGTGCACAGGTGTCATGAGATTGCATCAGCCTGAAACACCTCACAGAAATATCCCACACAAAGCCAGAGGCGCCTGTGGAACAATCTTGATTATATTCTCTCCTGCTCTCATTAGACCATGCAATACCCCATAGCATTGGCACTTGTTCCCCCGAACAAGAACAGACCATGAGGCTGCAAGTGTCACACTCAGCCTCCTGAAGTGCGGAGGGCGTAGAATCCGTCCTATGAATCACCAGAATTCTGAGCATTTTTTACACAAATATACGCACAGGGACCAACCTAAAGGCATTACCTTCACTCTGGCAAAGTGTCTCTCACCATCCTCTTAATTTCCTGAAGCTTTTAAAGATCTCCAGTATGTTGTATGACAACAAGATGCTAATTTTTCCTTTACTAAATGTGAGATCTTTATAATAGAATGTAACCTCTTGGGTACAAAATACCACTTCCAATGCACAAACAAATCAAGACTAAAAGCTCAATGTCTCCATCTGAGCTGTTCATCTTTGGTTCATTTTTTCCTAGAATCAATGGTGAGAGGTTCTGAATAATCAGATTTAAAATTAGAAGTATTGTTTTTTAGAGTGCTTCCAGTGAGTAGGGTGACCAGCCAGGATGACTTTTACATTTGAGACCTGTAAATTTGACCACCTACATTCCAAGCCAAGTTTCATCAATAGAAAAAAGTGGTAGATTCCACCAGAAGCTTCTTCAGGACTCTAAGGATTGGTGCCTAGTACTAGGCAGCAGGAGCGGTTTGATGACGCTGATGCTAAAGTGGCTCCTCCAGTTCTTTATTGACTGGTGCGACATCTCTGACAGCTTCAGCAAGCACTGGTCATGGCTGGATGCCTGATTTGGAGCCCAGTATGGAGAACAGACTCTCAATCGACTATTTGTTTTTTTTTTGTATGGTGAGCCCTGTGCCTCCACGTGCCTTTATCAGCCTGACAATGCAGCTGCAGCAGTCCTTTCTCACCGTAGGTGGAAGTGTCTGGCCACAGCAGCCCTGTAGGCAGCACTTGCCACTTTCTAGACAAAAGAAAGTTCTTTTCTTTCCGTGGTATTTGTCTTGGTAGGTGGGAAAGCACTTGCAACTGGGCATGGGGAAAGGAATAATAATCTTTTGTTATGAAGTTTTGTCATAACTGTGCCTGTATGTGCTCTGGGGTAAAAATTCTCCAAAAACATTATTTTATTGTGCCTCCATGAACAATACTACATTCACAACCTTCCCACACCCAGGCATTCACACATGACCAAGGTTCATAGCTGAAGATACTCACTGACGCACAATTCATCAATGACTCTTTTCAGCAGTGAGCCTCTCTGATGATGGATTTTTTTACTCTGCTCTCCAGCTGACCCAGCACCTCAGCTATCCCAGTGTCTAGCCCAGAATCTCTTGGTTTTCTCATCTCCCTTCTGTTTAAACATATCTATTTCTTAAAGTTAAGGCTTATTGAAATTTCAGGAGGAAAGAACTCCTGCCAAGAAATACAGTTTTGTCAAACCTAATTTTTGGCAAGAGAATGTCAGCTCTATGTACGTGCATACACAAAACTTTGCCGGCGAGAAATTCAAAAGAACAAAACCATTTTGAGTGTTCATTTCAAAACAAGATGAAATATTGTGTTACACTACAACCTAAACTACCATTTTTTTCTTTTCAGTAAAAGTCCCCCACATTTTTATAAATCCTCATTTTGGTTTGAATTGAAATGTCAACCTGAGATAATTTTCCTTTTGGGTTTTCTTGGAATTTTTTTTAAAGTCTACAATCCGGGACTCTTTTTTTTTTTTAAAGGGAAAAATGTTTTTTTCACTTGCTCTACTTCTAGTTTTCAGATTCCATCTTAACATTTGCCATCCTATCCTTGTATAGAGCTATTCTTCACTACAGAGGATTTCTTTTTATCTTGTATTCAGTGTAACTAATAACTACAAGGGGAATATTTTTTTTACACTCAACTAAAAGGGCCAAATGAAATTATTTTGTTCTGGTTATGCAGAAGGCTGACACAGAAAAAGCAGCAAATTTTGTGCCTTAGATGGCCTGAAGGGTTGGAGTTTTATTACTGGCTCAAGCACTCTTCCTGCAAAGTGCAGGGGATCTATCTGAGTGGAAGGACCATTTTAAAGGCCTGGCTTTTACAAGGTTGATCTTCAAAGTGTGCTGCACCATCACAGTAATTCCTCTGCTGCTTTTCTACCTCCCCTGCCTGCATTTCTGATCATGCCCCACAGATCTGCTCATTTCAGCACTGCTGTACAAGCCTTGCCAGGCTGCAGGCCTTTGCCAGGTTTGCTGCCTCTGTCCTTTTCAACTCCACACTGCTTTAGAAAACAACTCTTACCCTTCATAACCAGCCTGAAAGCCCTGCAAGGCTGTTGGTTTTAAAGGGGAATTTAGACAATAGGTTTTTTGGTCTTTCTTGATAAACCACCCCCCAGGCATAGGCAGGAAAATATCAGGGCTCCTCTGTTTTCTTGACCTTTCTCCCAAAATAATCAATACGTGCAGGTTGTCAAGCATATTGAACTATATGGCAGTAGAGAGGATGTTTCATATACTCAGCCCTCTTTTCCCAGCTGGAAAACCAAAACCAGGAGAGGCCTAAGGATCCCCTCAGAAGATTTCTGCAGGGCCCTGTATTGCAGCAGTCTTCCACATCAAGGTATGTGAGGCTAATGCCCAAAATAACAGCTCTCAAGCCATGATGAGAATCGTACAGAAAGCACTTACCACTCTTAAGCCAAAATCAATAGCAAATTTTTTTTTCCTTAGCTCAAAAGGACAAAACTATTTGTTTCACCATCACCCCAGCAGGCCATTCCTCGAGATGAGCTGCTTCCATCAAAGGCAGCAGTGCCCGCAGAAACAGAATTAACTTAACTTCACCAGCCTCTAATCATAGAAGGATTAGGTAATTCTATCTGTTCAAAGTGGATAAACAGTTTCAATTGCTGACCACGGTAAGTAGGTCTGTTTTAAATTTAGAAACCTTTCATACCCTTTGGATAGTGTCTTTCTTGTGACCTTGAAAGCAGCAAAATCCCTTTTTGAGGCCTTGCCCAAGTTTTGATTCTTCCTTATGGAAGGATACTGAGAAGTTGCTCAGAAGTTTGACATTTTTGCCAAGTGCTATGTCTCTATTAATGTAAAAACCTAACTGTAAATTCTGTTGGACTGTACTTTTGCCTATTATTCCCTCTGGATCATGGCCTTCCCATGCACACTGATGCCATCTCATGTTGTTGTCAGAGTGGTTGTGACTGAGTCTGAGGCTCCAGCACAAATCTATAGAATAGGTTTTGTAAGTGGGATGGAGGTGGAAAGAAAAGAGTGGTGGAGATAAGGGGCATGAAGCTGTGGGCAGCACGGAAGACGTGGCTGGAAGCTGATTTTGATGAACAGAATCCTTAATGAATCACACTGCCCTAGCAAGGTAAGTATGCAATTTAATCATGAGCAAAAAGAATACTTCAGAATCTATTTATTTCTCCTGAAGTGGGTGCTGTTCAACTCTCAACTGCTGTCCTTCGTTCCTTCGTTCCTTCGTTCCTTCCTTCCTTCCTTCCTCCCTCTCTCCCTCCCTCCCTCACTCTTTTCTCCCTTTCTGCCTCCCTTTCTCCTTCCCTCTTTTCTCCCTTTTCTCTCTTCTGCCTTCACATGACACAGCTTTGTTTTCTTGTCTGCTCCCCAAATCCCTGTTCCCATTTCAACAGGAATCTCCCTCTGCACAGATCATGCCAAGATATTATTTTTTTGTATCCAATCCTCACATCTCTCTATCATGTCTCTTCAAAAATTTGTAAATTATCCTGAATATATTGCTGATATTACAGGTCCCAGTATTTTGGGTGTTATGCAACTGTGTCTAAGAAATGGTCTTTGCCTAGGGCTTTGCAATACAAAGAAATAAGAAAAATAAAGAATAAGAGGAACCGATGTTATTACATTCCTGATTGAGATAAGGAGCTAAGACACTTCCTGACTCAGGAAGCAGCTTATATCTCAGGAAGTGGGTGAATGCTTGTTTAAGTTCTGTTAGAGTCTGTGGACCCTGGGAATGTATGTAAAAACTTTTTAACTGCTGCCTTGACCAACAGCACTGTGAATTATCTCAGGTAGCAGAAGAGAAAGGTAGTTGAGTTGGGAAGTCAGTCCATGTTTCCAGTGACCTTGTCAAGTTTATCTAAGACCACTTTTGGTTTATCTCTTCTCTCCTCCTCACTTTTATTTTAACAAACTCAGTAAATTATTATCTCTGTGTGTTAAGACACCTTTGAACACTTCTCTGTTATTATAATTACTTTTTTTTCTTATTTTAAATATAGTGTTTTCAGATTTAAAAGGGAGCAGAAAGTGCAGTCAAGAATAACATCTGCAATCACAAAAATGGAACAGATTTTCATAGTCAAAAAATTTATGACTCAGACAATGAGTTTCAATTTTAAAATATAAATTATAATCCCACCAGGGATCATTTTTACAGTGCAAAAATACTCTTTGACACTGCCGTGGGTTTTTATTAAGGAGTTTATAAATGGTAATCTTAAATAAATACAGCTGGTGCAAGCTACAAGCAGGACTGGATTGTAGATGACAAAATTATTCAGACATATGGATCATCCCTAATGTCCCTTCTTGACAGTTTGTAATCTCGATAATAGGTGAATTACACACAGGAGTATCGAAAATAAACTGTGACTGGGGCAAAGGAAAAGGATGTGGGACACCGTCCAAAATTATCAAGGATAAGTAAAACAATCAGATGACACGAAATTCAGTGGTGTAATTGACACCCAACCCTGAGTTTTTTCCCAGCGATGTTGTGGATTTCCCCATCCCTGGAAGTGTCCAAAGTGTTGAATGGGACTTCGAGCAACCTGGGAGAGTGGAAGGTGCCCCTGTCCATGGCAGGGGGTGGAACTAGCTGAGATTTGAGGTCCCTTCCAACCCAAACCAATCTGTGATTCTGTGATTCTATGACGCACGTGAGGGATGGAATGCCATCCAGAAGGACCTGCAAAAGCTTGAGAGGTGGGCCTATGGAAATATCAGGGTGTTCAACAAAGCCAAGTGCTGGTGCTGCACCTGGGCCAGGGCAGCCCCTGAGATCCATCCCGGCTAGGGATGAACAGAATGAGAGCAGCCCTGAGGAGAAGGACTTGAGGGTGCTGCTGGGTGAGAAGCTGGACATCAGCTGGAAATGGGAAAAATGAGGATAAACTTTTTAGCAAACTTGTGATAGAACAAGTGATAATGGCTTTATACTGAAAGGGGGCAGATTTAGATGAGATACATGGAAGAATTTATTTATGTTGAGGGTGGTGAGGCCCTCGTACAGGTTGCCCAGAGAAGTGGTGGCTGCCCTAACCCTGAAAATGTTCAAGGCCAGATTGAGTGGAGTTTTGAGCAACCTGGTCTAGTGAAAAGTGTTGCTGTCCAAGGCAGGGTGGTTGGGACTGGATGATCTGTAATGTCCCATCCAACCCAAACCATACTGTGATATTATTCTCACTGCATGTTGGATTTCCTACAAACTGGTGCTACCAGAGCTATGTATTGTGTGTTGCAACTAGGGCTCAAACATCTACTTGACAGCCATGCAGCATATTTTTAAACTTTTTTTTGTAGTTTCCAGTGATTATGGATGTTATGATGCTTGCTTTCTGCAGAAAAAACCCTGTAATTTTCTTCCAAACAATATATAGGACCCCAGAAACACTGACATTTGAGCATGTTCTCATGACTTTATTTTCTGTTTCCTTACACACTTATTTTCCTCTATTATCTACTATTTCACACTGCAGCTGGGTGAGAGGTTGTCCTGACACAGGTTTCACCATGAAGAGAGAAAAAGGGAATGAGAAAGATATACATGAACAAGATATGTTGGTTTTTCCAAGAGAATGAGAACAGGACAAAACACTCTGTTATAGCTTCCTTTTTTTTGGCTTTGTCATTTTTCTTAAAATTCATACTTTCTACAAAAGTAGTAGAAAAGACTAAATCTTCTTGGATGTCCCTGTCTAAATTAGCTCTGTGTCTCAAAGGTTTGGTGGCTCTGAGACAAATTTGTGGCAAAACCAGTTCTTTTCCAGTCACTTGTTCAGACTTATTAGCTCAATTATTAATCTCTCTTGCAAGTAGAAAATTCATGAGTGTCTTTTCCAACAACATTTCATTGTTGTTTTAATAGAAGCTTTTTTTTGCTTTTCTTTTGTAATCAGCAAATGTACCAACTATTCTAGAAAATAATAGAGAACATTACAAAGAGTGAATAAAATGCTGGATCCTTTACTTAGGTTCTCACACCTTGTTCTGAAGCTCATGCTCAGTGGCGAAGAGAAACAATGCCTTGGGAAAAGCTGTGTGTCAAGATAAAATTGTCCATTTAAAGTTTGAATTCCAGACACTAAATTGCTAAAGTGAGTTTCTTAGGAACCACATAAAAACTTCCACATATAGCAGCTACTTAGGAAATGAGAGAACAGAAAGAGTCAGAATATGAAGTGTTTATCATCTCGTCCAAAAGCAGAAAGAAGGCAAAATTCACATAATTTTTTTCAAAAGTGTACTTTGCCAGTGTTAGTCATATTGTTTTAAAACCTTGCCCTTCTCTAGCGCTGGTAATGGAGAACTCTGAAAGCATTTTCCTGACAGCAATCCCGGAACACCTGTCTACAGAGATAAAATCATGCCTGGAACACAGCTCATGCATCTCTATCCTGTGCTAGGTAAGGTTTCTTCCCCGTCCTGCCCTTATCAATCAGTTGTGTTTGGGGGTAGTGTGGATACTTCATCAAGGAAGACCACTCATCATGTGAAGTCCTCCCCAGGCTTCAGTGATTTGAAGAATAAACTTTCACTACTTTTTCCCAAGCTTCCTTGCCAAAGAGTTGTGAGTTAGACAGGGAGCCCCAGAGACACTTGTCCATTACCTTGCATGACTCCGTACCATACGGATGCTTCCTCACCTGAAATACATCCTCACATTCGAAATAGGAGGTGAAAAATACTTCTTTTAATTTGTTTTTCCCCGCACTGATTCTCTGAGAGATAGATCTAAGTGGAGTCCATGCTCTGCAGAAATAATCCCTCACTGAACACCCACGCCAACCCACAAGTGCAGCGAGTCCTCCCACCCCCAGCGAAATAACTGTGATGCCCTTGCCCGAAGGGCCAATGTTCACACTCTACAGATAAATTATTTATTCTCTTGCTCCTCTCCCCCACCCTGTGCTGCTGCACTGTATTTCACACCAAGCTCGGCACAAACCCTACGACAGTTTTGGAGTGTGTATGTGTGTCAAGGCTTAGAGAGGAGCGCTGAATTTCCTAATACTAAAGGGCCCATTTCATGTTATTTATGACCTCGCTAGTGTCAAAGCAGAGACCTATAAATCGTAGGCATAGGCGCACTAATTCTAGCAACAGCAAGTTTTAGTCACATGTAATTAAAACATCCCAAAGTCTTTCAGCTGTAATGCATTTCCAAATGACACCACTGGGACAGGGGGGAATGGGAAATGAAGGAATCAGCAGTATTTCAAAGCCATGGCCATTGTTAGCTTTTGGGGCTCTGTACAGCGCTGGCAGTGCTGTCAAATCTGCAGGTTTCCTGATGCTGTTTTCTATCACATGTTTAAAGTATGATGTAATTGATTTCGAGAAACAGCAGGGATGTTCAGATTGCTGGGATACCATCAGGAGCTTCAGGAGGAGCCTGATGTTCACACTGAAAAATAATACCAATGAATTCTATGATGGCTATCAACAAATTCTGTGATGATATCTCTGCCTGGATTAGATACACTAGAGAGTAGAAAATACTTTTCCCTCCCTTAAAGCGAGCTAAAACTGGAGCTGGAGACTTCTGTGAGGTTTAAGAAAGTCTGTGGCCTTTTGGTTTTATTGTGACTTCTTGTCAAAGCTTAGGATTAGCTGTTTATTGTTCAGGGCAACAGGGGAAAGGTGATGCAACCCTGAAGACAGCAGAATTTCAAATGCATGCAAGGGATTTGTTATACCTAGCCCAGGATTAACCTATGAAATTCAAGCTGCCATTGTTGCCAACAGGTTGGAAAAATGCACCAAAAAGTACAACACCGCTCTTCACTAAAGCATAGCTCATGGCCACCAGAAGAGTAAACTGAAGCTGCGGGTGAGAGCAATGTGCACTGTGTGCAGTGTTCTTTGCTCTGCCCAGCAGACAGCAGAGGTTTGAGCTTCACATGTGGGTTGGGAACATTTGCAGCTGCATTGAAGGGCATGCTCTCAACTTGGACACAATCGCCATAATTCAAAGCAATGGTACAGCCCTAGCCAGTCTGTATCCAGGTGATCTGGGTGATCTGGGATGTTTTCTCCCTTAGACAGGATGTTAAACTACCACTTTGGGTGGCAAAATCCAGCCCACAACTACCTGTGACTGGAAAGCCTCCTCCGTGGGCAGACAACTCCATCCCAGTTTTCATAAACCAAGGGCTGGCTCATTGGACCTTAGACTGATCTGGTGTGACAACTCCTAGGCTCTTTTCCAGCCTGGATCCTCAGGCAAGGGATGGTGCTGGCTGTAGATCACAGGAACGGGTGACCGGCCAAGCCGCGCTGCTTCCGGCACAACTTTGGAGCAAACTCTGGACCAGGGCAGCGCTGTCTTGTTTGCAGCTGGGAACTCATGCTGGGAGAGACAAACAGGACCATGGATCCAGCCCTGTGCAGACCTTACCCTTGCCAATCAATCAGTCAGGTTGTTTTTTGAGGGGTATGTTGCTCTGTTTGCATCAAATTTTCTGTTATTGCCTAATTTTAGTGAGTGTAGCAGAGGGAGTAAGTTAAGAAAATATTAGTAATGACAAGGAAGATGAAAGGAAAATATTATTTTTGTGGCGAAAATCCCAGGCCTGCAGATTTCTATGCTGGCTTGTTTCCTACTTTCCATTTTTGTTATTATTGTGTCCTTGTACTCAACCATTCCCCATATTTCTTATCAGTAAATAATGAGCAGTGGCTGACACACACTGTTGGAAATTATCTCTTGAAGGAAGTTAAAGTAAATGCAGAGCTAATCATTGTGTATTTAGACTGAATTTGTCCTCTGAATTGAACTCTGGTGGTGGAAAGGCAAAATGTTTCTGTGGCAGGTGCTATCTTGCTCTGTGCAGACTATCCTAAAGCACACCTCCATTGTGTCAGATCCATGGTCCATCCAGGGCTTTGGAGGCCAAACGGGACCTTCTGTGGCCCCTGGAAAAAATGGAGCCAAGCTGCTCTGTTGAAGGGAGCATCCCATGGCATGAGCTGGGGGGCAAGGAGTGTACAAATGGGATGGTGCATGGTGTCAAGTTAAAGGGACATAAAATGCAGAGTCAGGACCCCCAAAAAGGCAGGAAAAGAGAAAGTAAAGAGAGCACTTTGGATGTTCTTGAAGTTTTGAGAAAAAGTTGGGTCTTTTGGTCAAAATTTAGATATCTGAAGAGAAAGACGGTCTTATTAGTGTTACTTAGACTAATGAAAAGAGGCAGTGGTTGAGTTGGGCTAAGAGTCAACAGAGGTGAAAAGGGCTTTTACATTGTAGTGCTTTTATATCTTTATGAATCATAACCCTGCATGGGCTTCTCTGCCTCTCAAAGATCTTGGAAAAAATTGTGGGGTTTGTTTTTTTGTGTGTGAGATGACACTGAGTTGTCTTTGGGAGAAAATGGAGAGGACAACGACAGAGATGATGGAGAATAAGGTGCTCCTGAACTCAGTGGCTTTGGCTGGGCTGCAAGTAAAAGTTCAGTGATCCTCATGGGTATAATGCATTTTCCTAAATTCCCAGAGAACGGAAGTTTTCCTGAAGGTGCCCAGTGCTGTCCCCTTTGCTGGGCAGAAAAATTACATCAGTGTATTTCAGCTACGTTACTTTTTCATCAGACACAATGCTCTCAGCTCATATATACCCGCAGTTAGGGACTGATACCTTTTCCTGTTTATGAGGTCTCTGGGTTTGCTATCTATCACAAATTCATCTGAAAATTTTGTGATCATCAAGTCTTAGATCATTAATATCAGGAGGCAGATCAGAGCTCCTTTTAAACTTCAATTTCCTTTGCTTCTCCCATGTATTCAAGCATCTGTTTACAGAAACACTGCCAAGGTCTTCTCATCAGTCAGCGTTTTGCGCTTTGGTGTTGATACTGGTGAATCATCACAGTTACAGTTCTCACTCTGAAACCCATCGAAATACTGTGCCAGCTTACAAAAACTGGTAAGAGCAGCTTGGGATCCAAGGAGTAGGATTTCTGTGGCCTCAGCTTAGTCATGTAAAATGTAGATGCTTTGATGTTTGTTAACTGGCTTGACTACTTTTATACGTGGTAGAGAAGCATCATCCAATTAATCGCATTCGTTTTGGACAACTGTCCCACATGCTCTTCGTGCTTCCCTGGAGAGTCACAAACAGCCATCACAGGATAATTTGGGGTGGAAGGAACCTTGAAGTGCATCTCATTCCACCTCCTGCCACGGGCAGGGACACCTTCCATTATCCCAGATTGCTCCAAGCCCTGTCCAACCTGGACTTGAATACTCCCAGGGACACCACATCTGCTCTGGGCAACCTGTGCCAGGGCCTCACCACCCTCACAGACAGGAATTCTTTCCCAATATCCAATCGAACTCTGCCCTCTGGCACTGGGAAGTCATTCCCTGTGTCCTGTCCCTCCATGCCTTGTCCCAATCCCTCTCCAGCTCTCCTGGAGCCCCTTTAGGCACTGGCAGGGGCTCTGAGCTCTCCCTGGAGCCTTCTCTTGTGCAGGGGAATACCCTCAGATCTCTCTGCCTGGCTCCAGAGCAGAGGGGCTCCGACCCTGCAGAGCAGTTTTGTGGACTCCTCTGCACGAGTCCTTCTTTATACTTACTATGACAAGAGCTTGAGTAGTTTAGATCAACCTCCCACTCGACAAGGTTAAAATTAGGGCGTCATAAAAAATTATGGATTCAGGAATTATTTCCATTCTCTTTTCAAAGTACAGTGGGCAATCAGATCAGATAGAGACAAATTCATATTTTGTTGCTTTTATGTGCTGGAATATTTTTGGCTGTAGCTGAACTTTTGAGATTCTTTAAATATCATTTTCATTGCTAAGTCATTGAATTTTCTCAGTGGGGAAATGAGAAACTTGCTTGTTTCTTGACTACCAGTTTCACCGGAAGGCAAGAATTCTGTTTCATAAGAAATATCAAGTTTCAGATATTTTTGGCAATCCTCCATCAGAATGAATCGGATGGATTTCCAAATTTGTCATAATAATAATGGGTGTAAAAAAGAGCCCTGAGAAGCTAACAGATCCTTAGCCTGCAAATTTGGGCAGCTCGTGTTCACATCCATGTGCTAATTCAATTAGACTTTGATTAAAGTCATTGAGAGAAACACTGGTGCAGAAGCCTCCATTCAGCAGATTAATTTTACACGCACACACACACACACACACACACACACACACAAAGAGAACATCAAAAAACCCCAAAACCTCAAATCAACCACACCAATAAATGCAAGACACAAAACCCAGTAGCGAAACAAACAAAAAAATCACTAATTCTGCTTTGTGACTTCAGCTAGTTTCAGGGTAACTTGTGAAGATCAGGAAACTGAATTTTTTTGTTATGCAAAAGTGAGTTGAGAACCTGATTTCTGGTTTGTTTGTTTGTTTGTTTCTCACCCACAAATTTTATCACAAAACAAGACGTGGAGCTGGAGAGAAAAGCCAAATAGTCATAATTCAATTTTTGAGGCTGAACCTATCTTTAAGACCTATAGTCTTGTACATAGCTGCCTGTCATTTGGATGCAGAATTAATATTAAGCATTAAGTATTAAGCAAATCTTTGTTCACACACCGACAGCCAATTGCCGGTTATAAGATTTTCCTTGTTTTCTTTGCTGAGAACACGTGTGCCCCACTCCAGGAAGCATTGCCCTGGGGATGTGCTGATGGGGACACCTCAGTGCTCCATTTCTCAGTGTCCTTGCTGTATGGCCTGCAAATCAAGGTGGCAGATGTCTGCTGCTCAGTGCTTGGCTTTTTATTTTTTTCCATTCCTAGCGCTTCATCACTTGGTATTTTTAGTTGCTAAATGTTGCAGAGACAGCTTTTTCAATTAGAAAAGTGACAAACTCTGCAAAATGAATTCCAGCACTTGGAGAACATCAGTATCAATCTCCAGCACTTGCTCACTGACTTTTCAGGATGAACTTGTTTTTTTTTTTTCCCGTGAACTGAATGCTTTGATCTATTTGTCTCCAAAATAAATAAACAAAATAAAACACCAACCAAGAACGTTCCCATTTAATGATGTTTAGGAAAAGGCATGTGTCCAAATCCATTCCTGTGCCTCAGCTGGGGTGGGGTGGTAGGAGAGTTGAGAGACTTTGCTATGGATACAGAGCTTTTATTGAAGGCTGCCAGTGCTTTTATAAACTGTTGTGTGGTTAGGGATTCAAAAGTGTCCAGTTATGATGCACATCTACCACTGTTTACAAAATCCTGTGTGCTTTATGCACACTTATCCAACATCTAGGAATCAGACAGATCATCAGTTTTGGTCCTTCTCTAACATTATACAAATTATCCACTATTAGCCTTAATTTAAGGAATCAGAACTAGCAATGCCTATGGGATAGAACTGATAAAAAAACCTGTGATGCAAATAAATGTCCTCATTTCCAGGTACTGTTTAAATGCTAATGGAAAGTGTTCTGAGAGTTTAGGTTATTTGCATTTCTTCTTAATATGGATTTACATTTTACTTTGATTTTCTCTTTAGAACGTGCAAGGACTTATACAATCTCAGGCAAATCAAGGCAGTGTCAAAATAGAATTATAATACTTGGGAAGTATTTTCTATTTTTATGGTGGTGCGTTTAAGAGTATCCAGTCACTTAGGAGAAATTTAAGAGATGCCTGTACTGGAGGAGTTACCTGATAATGGTCATAGTGCTTCACTCTGTAAGTCACCTGATCAGAAACAGATTAGACAAATTCAGGTTAGGAATTAAAAAAAGGTCAAATTTTTAACCAGAAAGGTGGAACACGTTATATGAAGCTACAGTGTCTTCTTCATCCCTAAAAATACTTAGATTTAGAGGGAGATATAACTCAAATAGAGGTTGCAGTGGTATTATTGCAAAGAGAGTCAAACTAGGTGATTATAATGCTCCTGTCTAGGCCCAGGCTCAACATTTACTACTTTTTACTGGTTATGGGCCTGGTATTGCGTAGCTGTAGCATTAGAGAGAGCTGTGGGAACCTGCTCCTAGAGGAGACAGCAGCTGAGAACCAGGCATTACAGGGCAATCATTGCTTAGGAACCTGGAACAACACCATCAAAAACCTGAGCTAACTATTCCGAAAGTGCGTATGAGGTTGGGGCATCTTTTAACAGGCTGGAGACAGGAGCATCTTTTGGGTGTCCCAATCAAGACCAGGATGTTTTACCACCTTTGCCCAAAGTCACCAAATCCACCTTGGCTATGAGGTTTGCTGGCTTCGATGTGTAGGCTTTGAGACACATATTCTTTGAGAGTACAAGAATGTGGACCCAGGAACCATGGGCTCTAACCTGATGGTTTGTTTGTTGACTCTTGCTGAGCTACCTCTGAAACTTGTAAACTCCCCTACCACAGAAAGCCCCATATTTCAGGGCTAGGTGTTCCAGGAAAATGGTTGGGATTCAGTGACAGGCAAGGAGGAAAACAAAACAACACACTCAACTTGGTCCAACTCAATTCGACTTAACAACTCAATTTAACTCAACCCAAACAATCTCTGTTTTGTGAAACAAAAAACACGGAGCTCCATACTTCTCCATGAGGTAGGAGACACTGATATTAAGTTGCAGCTGGAAGCCCGTGCACCTTTAAATCTAACTACCCAAAACTGCTTTAGGAAAGTCAACAGGTGACGTGGGGGATAACTCACACTTCTGATAACTTGTCAGGAGTTGTGAAGTTCCTCAGGCCAATTCCCAGCACTGCCTGATTTTCTGAATAATTCCTGAGGCCACAAGAGATCAGTGATTAGAGGGAGTAAGATCTGTCAGTGGGGAACATGCAAACCCAGACCAGCTTGCTCTTCATGGACTTAATAATAAGCCACTGCCTCTCCATCATGCCTTCATCAGTGTTTCTGTGATGGGATGGATCATCTGAGTTAGCTGCAGGAGCCCAAGGAAACTGCTCTCCCTCTGAAATCATAAGTGATCTGGACTGCCCTTAGGACAGAGAATAGACGAGAATGAGTGTTAATGAGTAGTAAAAGGACTCATTATTAAGATAAATGCACCTTGACACATCCTATGAGTGTCTCAGTTTCTTTCCCAGACAAACTAAAACAGTTTGAGCTGCCAAAGCCTTGACTTTATCTAAACAGACAGGAGAGG
Source organism: Callaeas wilsoni (assembly GCA_013398955.1). NCBI lineage: Eukaryota > Metazoa > Chordata > Aves > Passeriformes > Callaeidae > Callaeas > Callaeas wilsoni. The sequence continues at coordinate 112,701 of VWPU01012712.1, forward strand.
GATCAGACGTCAGCGGTCTCATTGCACAGCAGCTTTACAGAGGAACTGGTGTCCTCACCTTCTGTGGAGGGTTTCTGTTTTGAAATACTTCCGAAATGGATGAATGTAATTATTGGGTAAAAGTCAGCTGCTCAGACAATTCCTATGTATAATCCTGTGTACATCTGATGAGTGCACATCTGCTGGTACCTCTGTGGGCAGGACCCTGTCACAGGATCAGTGTGTGCTCTGCTGCGCCATCGTCACCAGTCCTGCCAGCTGGTAAGTCAAGAGCCTCAAATCAATTGCTGGACAATGAACAGAACAAGGAAAAAAATGATAATAATAATAAAAAAATCTCCTGTCTACACCTTGGGGTAACACTTAATGAAGCTGCACGAGATTCTGGGATTTTTTGAACAAACAGGTTCTTGTTTCTCCGAAGTAAATATACCCAACCAACTCTTTACCATTCCAGATGAATTAATGGCATTGCCTGGGGCAGGTTAAGGGAAGTTGTTTAAAGCAAGGATGAAAAATCTCAGTTTTGAAATATTTTGTTGTTCAGTGAGGGACCTCCAGATTTTCTTCTCCTCACTCCCCAGAGAAGTCTGTCTGTCTGTTTCTCAGGCCTCTGCAATTCAAGTGTGTCTTTGCCTGGTTGGAAGATTACCTCTCTCACAACCTGACATAACCTCACAGGAGCTCTGCTACAGAAAGCATTAGCTCTTCAGGGATCTTAAATTGAGCTAAAGTTTGAGTAAGTCCATGGCATGTGCCAAGTGATGCCAAGCAGGAAGACTTCTATTGCACCTTTCAGAAGAGCAGACTGATTTGCAGCAGAAAGGACACAAGTATATTCTGAGAATCAGGTGCCATTCAAGTATTTTGTTGAGAAGGCAAGATAAGAAAACAGTGAATATCATTTAAAGTTTTGGATTCTGAAAGTGGGGATTATGGAGCTGTAAGAAAGCAGAAAGAGCTTCCCCTTTAGCCCTCTGAACGCTGCTTTTCGTTAAAAGTTCAGATTTTTACATTGCAGAAACACCAATGTTATGGGCTTACCAAGAGGAAAAAAATCAAGGTTTAGGTGAGTATTAATACAGAGTGATCCTTAATGAACTCAAAGTTTATTCTATAAAATATCTGCTAGATTTAGTTCTTATGTACTTGTAAGTGTAAATGAAACCCCTTTGAGTTACAAAGAGCCATAAGCTGAATCTGAGTGAACCCAAGTTTTTCTTTGACACCATGGGACAACCTTTGACAACATTACCAAAAGAAGAACTTGACCTATAAAACTGGAAATAAAGATGGAAATGTGGTCAGTTGTCATTTGGACTAAGCACTTTTCATCAGTTAAAGGGCAACCCATGTGAGGGAAATGTGTGTGAAGCTGAAAAAGTACTTAGAAGAGGATACATCTGTCCCAGTATTGTCTTCTGAAAACAGCCAGATGCCTAATGTAGATTAGGCATCTAATTTTTATAGATATGTAAAGATAGGTGAGTATGCCAAAATAAATCATTGCAGCTCTGACCTGCACAGTCTGTCTCTATGTATGATTCAACTGCAGCTGGAAAACTGCATTTGATTAACATCTCTGTATTGCCAGCAAGCTGTTGAGGAGCAGAATTTCTTCATTTTAGTTGCCTTCTGATCAGAAGGCTGTAGGCATAGATTTATAGGGAGAATTTAAAAAATCATATTTATATGTATACAACTGAAGAGGCAATTAAGAGGGAGTTAGGAAAAACCAAACTTCAAGGGATGTTAACATAGAAGGAGAACAACAATTACTTGGCATGATACTCAGGGTAAAGCTAGCAGCAAGATAATTCAATCAAGACAGAGAAAAAGTGAAATTTGGACAGACTTTACAGGAAAGACTTTCTCTGAGAAAGACTTATGAGGGTATGGAATAATTTGGAATCTCTGAGAAGAAAGATTTTAAGCCAGGCAAAACAGAGCTTCAACAAATATTCTGATGATAACTCTCACAAGAGCAAGAAAATTGCCTGGACAGTCTAACTGGTTTCTTCTCTATTTAAATTCTGTAATTTTGATTTCTGCTTTCTGATGTGTGATGGCTTCAACAGGGTAAGTCCCTTTAACAGTAACTATGATATTGTGGTTAATTTGCCTTTGGCAGGGCTGTTATTACTTTTCTACAGTAAATGTCCTACACTCTAGCAGGCAACCACAAATCAGCTGTGCTCAGAAACACACCTGCCCTGGCAGTCACTGCAAGAACAGCCCATCTAGACTCAGCATTACCTCCAGACCAGACCTGGCTGAGGCTCAGGATATGCTGGTGCCCTGCATTTATTTGTGTGGACTCCACAGAAGATACTCTTTTTCTTGTTCAAATTTTTTTTAGCAGCGGGTCACGAGGGAGCAAAAGATGTTGACAAGTTGTCTATTTGCTGAGTGCTTGGTCCCTGAAGAGCCATTCATGTGTCTGTTGTACCAGGAGGCATTTGGGTGCTTGAAAGAAGCTGTGATACCAGAGTCTCCATTGGAAAATCGGGAAAGATATTCCCAAGGAATGAGAAAATTAAGCCAGAGAGACATTCAGGTGAAATGTAATTCTTAATGTGCTTTTTGTTGCAGCAGTCGCATTGTAGATGGGAGACTTTATAGTATTCCCCAATTAACATGGAAGTAGAAATATGGAGTTCTGAGGGAGACCCCAAACAGTTTATGAATCTGTGTCCATTTCAAGAAATTATTTCGTCCAAAAAAGACACACTTTTTGAAACCATTCACACTGAAGTGCTGTTACACATGAAATATTTCAACACAGGAAATGCCAAAGCAATTCCTGTCAGTATTTTTTTAAGAAATATTTTTACTTTTGTGTCAAAATATTTTTTTTAATTTAAAAATTGACTGCAGTGAACAGGGAAAAAAAAAAAGATTAAATTTTAAAAAAATACCTAAATAGTCTCAGGACACAAGAAGAGGTTTATTTTTGGAGTGAACAAATTCCTTCAAGTTGACCCCAAATGAAGTTCGTTATTATGCTTTCTTTTGCCTAGCTGGAAATCCTGAACATACTTTCTAGTAGACCTGCCCAGGATTTTCTCTTGGATTTCTTTTAGGCCACTGAAGAGAAAAAAATAGAACAAAAAATATTCTGTCTCTGCTGTGGAATGTATTTCAGGGAGCAGTCTTACCCTGGCTGGAGATGACACTGCATCTTTCTTATCTCTATGACTAACTTCCAGACACCCAAATTGCCTCCTAACATATGGAAGATGTATGGGCAGGATTTTTTGTACAAGCCAGACTGCAGCAGATGGGTGAAATATACAGCACTCTGTCTTTGATTTAGCAAAATTAATCTACTTCGCATTCGTGGAGACAGTATGGTTTTCCCATGAAGTTTCTATGCAGGCTGAATTCTTTAAGGGCTCTGCTGAAATTTCAAATAATTTGTAACTTGATTATTTTTTCTCCAGTCAGGGAGAATATAGTGTATTTGATGCCCATTTCCTCTCCCTTGACCAGGTCTATGACATTTTGTGCTTTCTCAGAACAGCATTAGGAGCCTTAAAGCCACAGAAAAACTTCAGCTCCTCAGGTTTCTGGTAGAACAAAAACAAAGAGAAGCTGGAGAACACCCCAGGCTGGTTCACAGAGGACTCTATCACCCACACAGAGCAGGAGGTGTGAATGCTGGACCTTCTGCACATGGAAAATTAGCTGTTGGCCCCAAGGATGGCTCTCAATGAGCTCCAGCTCTCAAGACAATGCCTTAATTCAATTTTTTACCCAACAGCACCTGGCTCACGCACGGTTGTGCCTGTGCTGTGACTGTGACGGTCACAGAAATATTTGGGTGGCAGTGACACTGTAGTAACAACTCTGATGTGCTGTCACGCAGGACACGACCCTGAGTTTCACTACTCATAGGCATGGGAGGCACTGAGAAGCCCATAAACCACATCTGTCTGAAGAGCCAGATGGTCCTGACCCCCAAAATTCAGTTACAAATGTCTGTAAGATGTGTATAAGCCAAAGGCAATGAAACTCTTTCAAGCTCAAATTACACACGGTCACTCCAAATTCTAATTTCACGGCACAGTTTTTTCTCTCTGTTCGCACACCCGAGCAGTGAGACGAGCTACTTTTCAAGATAGGTTGAAAAAAAGAGGAAAAAAACTGAAAGTAAAAGAAGATGGTGAAGATGGCACTCAAATATATCCACCTGTGCTGGGAAGTGGGCTCCATTCGAGGGCCCTAGGCAGAAGGGATGCTTTCCTCATGCCTCAAATAAGGACATGAAGGACATGAAGAGAAGAACAAGGCTGACCCTGTCTCTGTTCACTCTTGCTGGTTCTGGCGGTGTTGCAGAGCCAGCTTGTTTCACTAAATGAGCTTTTTCCACCGTGGTGCCCTTTGTGTTTTAGAGATCTGCTCCCTCCAACACCAGTAAATGCTAGTTTTACGGGCTCCTTGGTGCAGCCACACACGTACCCCCACAGAGCCAGGGCAGGGAGCCTCAGTGCTGCATTTGAGGAGTCAGAGTAGTCTCTTGCTAAACATTCTGGGTTTTTTTTTTCTTCTTTTCGTATTTTTTTTCGTTTAATTTTCCATGCTAGGCTATGCAGCAGGAGCAGGCAGATGGACTGCAGCTCTGCTCTGTACACCAGGTGGCCTCAGTGGTATGTGCTTCAGCCCTGATCATCTCAAGGTGCAACCACCACTCCTGACGATGCCCTTTTTGTTTGCAGTGATCTGAGCATGCTTTACAGTGCAGTGAAACAGAGCCAAGAATCGTGCGACAGGAGAAAATATAGGAGATAAAACACGTGCATGGATGGGATTGATATCAGAAGGCATCTGTTAAACACACATAATGTTTATATGAAACAGCTCTGCAGACAATGAGTACTGCTGTGTTGTAGCTACCTGGAGGGACAGAAAGTTGTTATCCTCTTCTCTTAGAATAAAGTTCTTAAAAAATAAAAGCCTCAGCCACAGGCAAGCATTTTGCATGTTGCCACATAGTGATTTATTCATTAAAGAGAAGATGGAGGAGCCAACAGGTGACTGATAAACCCACTGCATGGGAAACTGCAAGAGGCTCTCAGTGAGAGGTTGATTGTTCCCATGGAGGGAAGCTACTGGTGGAATCTCTCATCTCACTGAACTGATTTAATATGTACGCAAAGCAGGAATACACTGATTCAATCTGCCGGCGACATGAAGTTAGAGGATGCTATCAGTGCGGTGGAAAATCGTGAGTCACAGAAACTTGGCAAGGCTCAGTCATATAAAATGAAAGCTGTCCACCCATGGTGGCAGTCATCTGACTAAAACTAAATTTCTATGGAGGAGTTACTCACTATGAATTCTCTTTACTGTTAGCGGTGACAAAAGCACTTTAAACATACTATCTGTGTCTTTTTAAAATAGATACCTAAGGTACATTTAAAGGACTTTACACTAAGTGTAGCTATCACTCACTCTTGATGGTAAGGACTCCATAAGGAGTCTGGGTCAGCTGCAGATGCATGAACTGTGCTCATCTAGATGCTGCAAGATTAATCACATTTGGCTTTAGAGGAGAATAATAAATTCTCTGCAAGATGGTGCCATCCAGGGGGAGGGATAGAGGAAGGGCAGTTTGCTCTCCTCAGGCATGGTGACCATTGATCTGATTTTCAAATTGGAAAACAAATAAACAAATAAAAAAATTGAAAGTAAACTATGATCCTGGAGTGTTCAGTCAATGTATTTCCTGTACAGAAAATCTTGCAAAGAGATAGAAAGAATAATGACTGAAATTCCACCAGGAGCAAGTGCAAAGAGTGTCTGTGATGATGACCAGGCAGTGACCACCACTCCAGACAGAACTGAGGTAGTTTGAGGGAAGGGAAGGGAAGGGAAGGGAAGGGAAGGGAAGGGAAGGGAAGGGAAGGGAAGGGAAGGGAAGGGAAGGGAGGGCTGTCAGTTTTTCCAGATGCAGTCCAAAATTTCTTTAAGATTAGACTTCAACTTGTGAACCACCTCTTGCTTTCCTCAATGTTGTCAGAGCTAGAGCCATGTTTTCAGTATTTTTTCTTGAGCTGTCTCCCCACATACCATACTGGCTGCATCTCTCCTCAGCACTGCTTCTTTCCCTGCCATGCCTACAGTGATCTGATTAAGCTGTGTCCCAGACCCAAAGCTTTCTCATTCCCTATAGGCTTTACCAAAGATTGCTAAAAGAACTTCTCTGACTGCATGGGTATTAACTGGGCCCAATCTGGGCCAGAGGTCAGTGCCACATCCTATAGCTTGATTTCCTGGTTATTTTTTCCCTTCTCTCTTCAGCCTTTCAAAAATAGATGAGGAACTGGAATGCTGAGAAATCAGAGGAGCCATCAGGATGCAACCGCTTGCCAGAATGGAGGAGTACATGACTGGAGAGATAGAAAAATCACAGAGAGATCTGAGAGAGGGAGGGAATGAGGAATTAAAATGATCAACACCTAGAATTAAACCATCAGTCAACAGAGATTAATTGCAATGGAAAGCAAGGCAGGGCTATGCAATACCTGACGTATTCTATTACAGCAACGGGAAAACTCTCCTTTCAGGAACTGGTTAGTGGCCAAATAACTCAGCTTGCTCAGAGAAGCTGTGGCTTCCCCATCCCTGGAAGTGTTCAAGGCCAGGTTGGATGAGACTTGGAGCAACCCAGTCTAGTGGAAGGTGTCCCTGCTCAAGGCAGAGGGTTTGGAGTGGGATGGACTTTATGGGTCCCTTCCAACCCAAAGCATTCCATGATTCTGTCATTCTAAGTCGGTTAAAACACGTGAAATAATCGAAACTCTGTGTCCCTAGGTTTTGTGAAGGAAAACCACAATCCTTCCTTCTACTTGAACCCTTTGTATGTTTGCCAAAGGGTGACATGACAGAGGGCAAGTGGACAGACTGCCTCAGGGCATCCCTCACTCATCCTTCACCTGCCATGGAGGGCCACCAAAGAGCAAATGGTTGGCTTCTAACGGGACAAGGTTCAAGAAGGGTTTGGCAAAAGATGAAGTAATTTGATCTGTCTTGTAGAAAGGCAGTGGGCAGTAGGAAAGGAGGGAGGTGTGGTTGGGAGGTGGCAGAGTTACTTGTGGACGGTGGTGAGGCAAATGGGTGAGTTTAATTTCAGACACGCAGCTCAAGAGTTAAACCCGAGACCACAGCAAAGGCCTGGTGAGGACATGGTGAGTCAGATACTGGGCAGTGGGGAGAAACGTTTTTCATTATTGTAAACTAAGACTGTTCTTTTCCTCCTACACTGCTTAATTGATCTCTGGAACTCACTACTGTAAAGTATTACTGGGCATGCAATTTTGCAGGAGGAAAATATAGTTGGGAATACTCTGAGTTATCTCGCAGAGGATAGATGCATAATGGAAGCACAATATAACATAAACTCTCATACTTCAGGGTATACAATCATTACTGCTGACAGGTTTATATAGCAAAATTAGTCCATAATTGCTCAAAGGGAATTCTTATGTCTTCCTCTGAGGAACTCTTGGAGGAAGAACCTGGATTAAAAGCACTGCTAATTGTATCCAACACAACTCTTCTTATATCTTAGCAAATCTTTTCCATTTCTGACTCATATGATATGGAAAAAAATTCATATCTCCTGCAGGTTACATAAATTTCAATAAGAACAGAAGTTTAATTTCTGTGGATGGGATTCCTGGGAAAAGCAGTGAGATCCAAACAAAAGCAGTGCATGAGCTATTTTGCAGGGCCATCCTACCTGCAGGCATCTAATGGAAGTGCAGTTGTGCATAGTCAGTGAACATCTCCCATAAAATCAGTGCCTGAATTGCAGGGTCTCCGGAGACTTTTTTACAGGGTCCCCTGAGACTCTTTCCACTGAAGTCCATTTGTCTGTGTGGCATATGTCCAGATAGATCTACGGAAAATAGAGTTGCCTTTTCCTCATTTTTTTTTTTTCCTTCTCTATCTTTCAATTTTACTTGAAAATCTATAATTAAAGACTAAAATCCCAGCATACAAGTTAATGTTTAGGGAACTAAGTTAGAGGTGGACACATCTCAAGGTTCCTAGGGCATCTAGTTTCCCTGGGGGTGTCCAGTAGGTGCTGTTAAGTGACCCTTTGGTGCCTGGGGTTTTAGGTGCCTCAGGCGGCACACATTCACAGCGAGGATGAAGGGAACCACGTCTGATTAGCCTGTGGAATTCCTATGGTTTAAGGAAAGAAAGTAGGCTCTTGAGACCTCAGCTGGTGTCTTGGACGAGAGATCCTGAATTCTGTGGCTGTGCCAGCTAATAGAGAGAAATGTCTGAAGAGGAAAAGAATAATTATTCTTCAGGATGGTAGGAACATATGACGGAATTCCCCATCCTCTGATAAACATATCTACAAGCAAGTGATCAAATTGAAATACTTTTGGTTCATAAGCAGCTAATCTGCAAAGAAATCTCTCCCCTGTTCCTCCCATTGCCTTCACAACATTATTTTCATTTCTATCTAGATTTGTTTGCTTGTTAGTCTGTGGCCTCCCCCTAAGGATATAACTGCAGATGGATGAATTATTTTATTTTATTAAATATTATTCTTGGCTTTTTGGAGATGTTTTTTGTTTTGCTTTAATGATTATTCCTTCTGGTGTTATTTCAGTTTTCAATTACAACTTGTGTGTGTATGTGTCTGGTACACTACCATTTTGTAAATGGATGTATGCACTTATTGTTAATTGATTCCCCAAATAAACCCAAATGCTTGCATTGAAATAATGTATTATATTTCTTGCATGCCACTGAGCTGGATGCCTTCCAGTTTGGCATCTAGTGCTACTCTAGAGATGGACATTTTTCTCTCCTTCCCATTACCCCTGGAGTGAAGAGAGATGATGTTATGTCAATTTTCTCTGCAGACCTCATATCATTGGTTGATGTCTCTGGAAAAAGGTGCTGGAAGTTGCACCTCTAAGTGTGTATTTAGGCATCTAGACAGACAGTTGCTTTTAAAAATACCCTAACAAAACATTGAACTCTTAGCAACCCACACAGGCTTCAGTGAGGGTTTTCTTCCCTGAAGTCAGGCTGCTACGAAGGGCATTTTTCAAAACCAGCCCTTGTTGGCCTATATCTGCTCCTACCAAAACCACTGTCTGCTAGAGAGTTACAGCAGAAATGAGAATTAATCCACAATTGGTCCTCTAGCCAGTTTTTGCAATCCAACTTTTTTTTCAAGGCTTTAGCTAGAAAACACAGCTGAAGTCCCTGACGGTGCGACCGTGCACTTCAGCAGGTTTCAGCAGGTCATCTAGTCCCTTTTTATGCCAAAAAAGAAAGATAATCCCCTTTCAACTGTGATTCATCCCACCTATTACAAACATCTATCTTAGGAGTAGATGAATCATTTCCTGGAGGTGCTTCTCTCTCTCTCTCTGTCTTCTCTCCATTCAGGAAACCTAGAAGAAAGCTTAAGAGAGACTATAAATTGTAGATAGCTGAAAGCGGGGAGATGAATCCCACTGTGCACCGAGAATCAATGACTGTTGATTCATTGAATTCTAACTTTCAAATGCTGTCAGCATTTCTGTTTTGACAGTTTGGAGTTTTATATTGCTAACTACTTCCTGCCATTTTTAACCAACCCCCCTCCAAAAAACATTAAATTGGCCCATTGGGCTGGTAAGGAAATCTGTGATAGGAATTAGTTGGACAAACACAGGTAACTTAATGTTGTTTTAGACAGTGAGGGGTTTCATGTTTGGTCTTCAGCTGCCAGAATGAGTCAAGTGTTCCATAAGACTTAGAAGCACTTGTACCGGTTAGAGAGAGTGAAGAAGCCACGGAGATGCTCCCAGGGCTGGAGCCCCTCTGCTCTGGAGCCAGGCTGGGAGAGCTGGGGGTGTTCCCCTGCACAAGAGAAGGCTCCAGGGAGAGCTCAGAGCCCCTGCCAGTGCCTAAAGGGGCTCCAGGAGAGCTGAGAGGGACTTGGGACAAGGCATGGAGGGACAGGACACAGGGAATGGTTTCCCACTGCCAGAGGGCAGGAACGGGTGGGATATTGGGAAGGAATTCCTGGGTATGAGGGTGGTGGGGCCCTGGCACAGGGTGCCCAGAGCAGCAGTGGGCCCTTGGAGTATCCAAGGCTGTATCTGGGTTGGGACTTGGAGCAACCTGGGATAGTGGAAGATGTTCCTGCCCATGGCAGGGGGTGGAATGGGGTGATTTTTATGGTCCTTTCCAGCCCAAACCACTCTATGATTCTGTAAGGGAGGATTCCTCTCTGCTGGTCCTGAGTGGATAACTTAACTGCAAAACTACAGTTGGATCAAGCCCCTGGTAAAATACCTTAAAAAAAAAAAAAAGTAGCAGAAGCTAGGGAGGAAACAGATCAAACCATGTAAGGCATAAGTGTCTGAGGCTCACCTGTGCTGAGAAACCTGAGCTAGCTCCCACCATGGGGTACATCTCACCATACAGAGGCAACAGTTGAGGTCCTGGAAACACAGCTGGGCCATGGTCTGGGCTGAGCAGCCTGCTAATTACACTGGCCTTTCAGCAGGATTAATTATCACTGAGCTGATAAAGCACAAGTGATTTTGGCTGCCGTGCTGGCTTGGTTGGGACCTCTGATTGGTGTTGTGTTATATATTGTAGTCAAGGCCACAGACATCAAGGAAAATATTTTGATGGTGATTGTATAATAATGTGTGTTGATGTCAGTGGCTAAAGGACTGTAAGGGAATATGAAAAGCACAAGTAGCAGCTTGCTGAAAATAAACCGCTCACCTCTGTGAAATCCTTCCTGGTTTAGAAACAGTGTTTTTAAGCCGTAGAGTATAATAATGTCCCCATGGAAGCTGAGAACCCCTAGAATGATTTAAAAGCTATTAATCCTTCATATCAAAATACAGCTCAACATCCAAAGATTATTGAGCCTTAAGATAAAGGGCTATTCAGTATTACCTGGTTATCTACTGACAAAGTTGAAATCAACATCTTGTCATCTTCTGGCTGAGCATGGTAATGTTTTAGAATTGGAGACACATAAACAATAAAAAGCACAGGATCGTACAAGGAATTGACAAAGGAGGTAATTTATCTTACTCCAGTATTGATCATTCCTCAGCCACAAAATGCAATACAGAAATGTCAAGTGTTCTGGTGCTGTTCAGTGTGACCAAGTTTTGTGATGTGATCATCTAGAGGGAGCAGGTGCCCTCCTAAATGATACTTTCTCCACAGGCGGGACAGCAGCATAAAGATGACAACATCAGTGAAACCCAACCATCCATTATCCTCCAATCCTGTCTCAAAAAGAAATTTAGGAGACATCGTTCCCAAAAGTTGCAGCTAGGGGTTTAACACATGAAAAACGAAACATGAAAAATCTTTTCCTAATTCCCATGCATGTGTGTTAGTGACAATACTTACATCATATGGTGAGATTAACCTAATTTGAATTGTGCTTTTGCCTATATCGCTTTCTTATTCAGTGGCTGACATGTAGAAGCAAAGTCAATCATAAAACAAGAAAAAACTAGAAAACCTATTTTCACAGAGAGGGTACTTTTGTGCTTAGGTGATTTGAGTTCACTCTTGTAGACCTGCAGGTGAGTGAGTCCAGCATTTTCATCACAGAATCATAGAATGGTTTGAGTTGGAAGAAACCTTAAAAATCATCCAGTTCCAACCCCCTTCCACTTTCCCAGGGTGCTCCAACCTGGCCTTGGACACTTCCAGTGATCCAGGGGCAGCCACAGCTTCTCTGGGCAACCTGTGCCAGGGCCTCACCACCCTCACAAGGGATAATTCCTCCCCAGCATCCCATCTAACCCTGCCTTTTCTCAGTGTGAAGCCATTCCCCTTTGTCCTGCCACTATCTGCCCATGGGAAAAGCCATTCTCTCAGGGACTATTTTGCAGCAGCTTTGAGGGTTGCTGGCGATGTGGGTACAGTCAGGTGCAGGCAGCCATCCTGTTACCCTTTCCTTGCTCCTGACTGCCATGAACCAGGTCCAACTCACCAAAGCAGCCTCTGCCTCAAAGCCAGGCATGCCCCAGCAGTGCTGCTTGGATGATGTACCCACTGCCTGCAGAGGCTGGCAGCTGGGAGACCTGAAGAAATGCCCCAGGATTTATTCTAATGTCCACACCTGACATGAATATAAGTAACCTGGTGCAAAAAACCACTGATGCAGAGCTCTACTTAATTTCTTAGTTGGCAGACATAAGCATTTGCTATCTGCCAGTTGCAAGGGCATTTTTGCAGCCAGACTTTTTGCATCCTTTTCCTTTTGAATACTTATAAAGGTCATATTGGTCTTGGCTACTCATTTATTTCCTTTCTCTCATTGAATTTTTAACAATGACAGGCGTTCATCCAAAGCTCTGGGCTCCTCTACACTGCATTAAAATTCACAATGTCATTTGCTTTCAGTAAATATATTCAAATGAGCTGCCTTCAAAACCATAAATGACTCACCATACAATCAATCATAATTGCAGGACCCTGAATTTCTCCTCTACATGTTGTCCTTTAGTGCCCAGAAGAAACACATGATGTAACTGTTACCAGAAACTGGCTGTGGAAAAGAAATTTCATGTGATCATTTTTATTCTCTGAGGAAAACTTGGTAAGTTAAATACAGGACCAGTTTTGGCTGGAAAATGAGACAGATACATGTAAATTTTATATTACCACTCAGAGCTTTGAGTTCCTGTGCTTAAGAAAACTTATCTTTCTAATCAATTATTAAGTTTCAAAATGGAACATGTGCTTCTCTCTTACTTTCCCATAAACCTCCCTGACAATTTTAAACATATATGTTCACATGCAGAATGTCTGCTTGTTAAAATAGTACGTGGTCAAATCTTCCAGCCAGATAAAAATGATCAAAGCATTTTCTTACAGGATATACAGCGTTATGCCTGGGAAACAAAGCAAAATAAGTGCCTAACTAAAACTTCTCCAAAAGACTTTTAATTTTAATCTCATTTTTCTCACAACTCTGTGCAGTAAGAAAAAAAAAAAAACCAAGAAGGAAAGTGTTAAGAATCTAATTAGTCCTTATAGATAACAGTGGAACTACTGCCTTCCCCTGTGCTCTTGATAAGGTCAGAAATAGGTTTATCACTAAATCACAGAGATAAGAATTAGAAGAGATCTATTAGGAAATCCTCTTCTCTTTATAGGTGTAGAATTGTTCCCTCTAACATACTTTCTGAGGCTCTATCTGGTCAAGCATTTAATGTCTTAAAACAGCACGGGTCCAGCCACTTCCCTTGAGAGATGACTTTGTTACCTAGCAGATCTCAGTGTGAGGGACTGAGTTCCAAACTAAATTTTACTTTTCATGTTGCTAGAGTCACTCTGTCTCAGCAACGACTCCCTTAAACTCTGTGCCCTTTGTCGTGTGATAAACCCATCCTGTGTTCATGCAGCTTTGAACCGAGAGTTCGGATCCTGGTTTACTGACTTTGTTACTTGAATCCGTGCTCTTTCCGTCAAGGCTGATTTAAGTTACTATCAGCATTGTTTAACCTCCTGGTGCTTGATGGATATGTTCTATGGAATGGTTAAATTCCCAATAGTCATCGACAGTGTTCCTCTACAGCAAAGCCTATGAGAAATAAGCAACAAATATTGCTGGAAGTGAAGAAATATGGGGAGATTGTATCTGTAGATCTCAGATGTAGATATCCCTGAGGATAAAATAAACAAGTACAGTGCATATCAGTTTCCTCCTCTGCCTGTCTCATGCATTGCTTGTCTTCTTTGGGTCTCATCCAAAGACCTCTGAACCAAACGGAAAACTTTCACTGACTTCAATAAGATTTGGGTCAACCCCTTAAGGACTGTGATTTTGTCTTCCCAAAGTGTGTGGCCATGATTTGGTGGGATACCTCAGCACACAGCTGCCTCCAGCACTGGAGTTATCTCATGGCTTTTGCTGAGGTTTTTCATACACTAAATCAGAATGTGCTTAACCAGGCTGTTGATTCTTCATATTTATTACAGAGTGGGCCCTATGGAATGCCAAACATTATAATTTTAATATTACGTGTATTTTCTATATCAGAAGTATTGAAGATGCGTTTTATATGGCAGTAATTCAAAAGACAAAGCAAATTACTCTGCTGGTATCATCTTGTGTATTTACACTGCTCAAAAATGTGTCTTGTGGCTTTATAACAGCTTGCTAATACAAGCTTCTTTCACTAACCTGTCTCAGAACATCAAACAAAAGCAAAATCAAATAGAAATGTAAACTTCATAGCCTGTGATATATGTGGATTATATCCAGTGAAAACATTTTTGATAGAACAATTTTATGTTTAAAATGAAGGCTGATTGAAGCTGGAATATTTTGTAGGAACACAACAATTTCAATGACATTTTTTATGGGAAAAATGTCTCAGCAAATTGCTTTGATTTTCTTATTTGTTTCACTAACATAGAAATTATTTGTTTTGAGAAAAGGAAAAATGCATTTTCAAATTTACCATAGTGTTTTGTCTTGACGTATAGCAATTACTGAATTCATCATGTCGTTTAATATAGTGTATTATATTCAATATTTCATTACAGTGTTTTTCAAAATTGCAACGAGGCATTTCTACTTTTCCAAAGTAGTACATCAATAATTCTTCATGAGACTTTCAAAATTTCTGTTCCCTGAAAGTCTCTCTTTAATTTTTTCCAGTTTTCTACTCTAGTTCAATATACGAACACAATTTTAGCATGTTTACAGCCCTCACAAAAGCTTGTATTTCTGGGCACTTGTAGTACCAGCTCAATCATATGTATTTGCAGATTGAAACTTCTACAGATAAAGCCAAGTACAGTCAAATTTGTGTACATTAGGTACAGATTCTCAGCTACATCCTGTTGCAATCTGAACTGGTGCCTTCCTTCCTCATGTATATCCTCATCACTGATTCTGAAACTGCAGTTTAAATCACACAATCATAGAATGGTTTGGGTTGGAAGGGACCTTAGAAATCATCCAGTTCCACATCCCAAACATGGACAGGAAATCTTCCACTATCCCAGGGTGCTCCAAGCCCCATCCAGCCTAGCCTTGGACACTTCCAGGGATGGGGCAGCCACAGCTGCTCTGGGAAATCCATTCCAGGGCCTCCCCACCTTCACAGGTAAGAGTTTCTTCCCAATATCCCATCTAACCCTGCCCTCTGGCAGGGGGAAGCCATTCCCTGTGTCCTGTCCCTCCATGCCTTGTCCCAGTCCCTCTCCAGCTCTCCTGGAGCCCCTTTAGGCACTGGCAGGGGCTCTGAGCTCTCCCTGGAGCCTTCTCTTGTGCAGGTGAACATCTCCAGCTCTTCCAGCCTGCCACCATGGGAAAATTTATTGAGGTAGACTTCTATGAACATGAGATCAATTTCAGAAAAAATATACCAAGCCAGCAAGATTACATTCTCCACATAGATGTGGAAAATCACAGCAAGCTACAGGCAAAGGAGAATCCAGCTACCTGGAGCTCCTGGCTGGAGAGCAGCTGCTCCCTGTCTCACGCCACTTGCTCACCTCAAATTGTGGTGGTGGAAGCACATTGGAAATCCTGCTCTGGGATTCCACGTTGTAGTGCATGGTAGTGAGCCACACATGGCCACGTTTTGTTTATGACAGATGGCTCTTCCCAAAAATACGATGTGCAAGATTGTGCTGACTTGGACAGTTCTGCATAAACTGAGGGGGATTGACAGGGTGTAATATACATTTTCTGTTTACTAAAAGTCTAGAAGAGAATGGGCCAAGCCCAGCAAAGAACAGCCTGTTTCAAAGATATTACGGCTGGAAAATGTTGTTTCTCACAGAGATCATCTCTCTATAATAAGCTTCATGGTGATCCTGTATGGTAGAGAAAAGAAAAAGAAAAAAACAGCTATGCAGATTGGGAAAGGAGTCAATCACATGATTTTTATTTGTATGCTATCATGGAGACGTCTGTGAGAGGAAAAGAGAACTTCTGCTTGTCTCCACAGCTCTGCACAAAGCCAGCCTAGCTAGAAACAAGCTACCTCATGGCCCAGAAACTGCTCGTGGGAACCACGTGGAATCCAAGTGCGAGAAGGAGGATTTGTCAGTGATGAACAGGCACCCTCAGAGAGGCTGAGTTGATGGACAATTTGCAAATGTCAACTGGAAATCGGACCAAACAAAGCACACATGCAACCTTGCTGGAGTGACAGCTTGAAAGGACGGTGCTGAAATTCCCAGCTAGGAATCTGTAGCTCACACGTGGGGCTTGCTCTACCTTTGTTGGTCTTTTTCCTACCCTTTGTTGGATGTATGCTGAGTGGAGAATGCATGCATAATATGGGGTTAACCAAAAACTTTTCCTAAATCCTGAGGATTATAATTCATCATGAGATATTGCGGTTATTCTGATGTCCCTCAACAACAGAGATTAGTGTAGGTCTGGTGGGGTTAACGCAGCAGAACTGATTTGTGCCAGCTGAAGATCAACTCCTGTTTTAAATGTTTTACTGGAAAAGGAGAAATTAATTGTTTTGCTCCAGATTTTTCCAGATGTTGCAGACTGGAACCTGCTACTGAAAGAGGATCTCTCATCCCCTTTAGCTTTTCAGATTACACACCAGACAGACAGACAGAGCATAGAGGGCATTTTTGTTGCAGCTTCTATTTTTGTCACTTCCTCTGAACTGTGTAAAACCTCCCATGACTAAAATGTCTTTCTTTGGCACGGGGGAATCGCATCTTTTGGGATGATATAACTGAGTTGCGTGGGAAGCATTTTTTTCCTAGGCTAAGAAACTGATATTTAAAAAAATACCATTAAATTCCAGGCTGAGATCTTTGGGAAAGTTCGTGGGAAATAGGAGAGATCTATCCTCAAAACAGATGATTAATTCACTCTTAGGTTAAAATGTGGGACTTCTCATCATTTCAAAGCCCATGTTTTTAGGTGCTTGGAAAGAGCCTCCATTTCTGTAGCTGTCACATTGATTGGAACTCCTTCAGAGAGAAGAATTTAAACCATATGTGCTTTTCTGAACAATTTAATTTCTATCAAAGCTAACGTTTGTTGATGACAAAACATTTTGCTCCAAAAATTCCTCTGATGATAAGAATTCACTAAGTAAAGTTTACATAACCTTTTTTGAGACCTTGACAGAAAAACCATGTCTTGAAAGCAGCTGAAATCTGCCTGCTTGAAGATGACTGTGCCTTTCCCTCTGCAATTAGTACAGCTGAGTTCCACACAGAAAAACACTTCCAAAGTTCCTCACTGGCCTCACCAGGTTTTTCTCTCAGACTGTATAATTCCATGATTACATGGTGATGTTGATGCAACGTGACATGGTGTGTCAGTGGAGTTTCTAACCACTTATTTTGTACTACTGAAGGGAAAACCCAGCAGCCTGGGCACTTAAAACGAAGCAGAATTAACAAAAACCAAGGAAGTCTGATAATCAGTATTGAAGTCCACTTGCAGGTAACTGGCAGCTTTGCCTGAAAGTTTCAGCTGGTGATATTGTTCACAAGGTGCTTGGCAGCCGGCCAGTCCACTCAACAGATATCTCTGCCAGGCTGTTCAGCAGCTACCTGTATTTAGCAATATTTCAGGAGGATGCTTGACCGGTTGACAAAAGCTCTCCCTGTATCAACCTTGTGTATGGTCACACAGATTAAATCCTCGAGCTGGTTATTACAGAACCTCGGGCATTTCCTCAGCTGCCCCGTTGGCTTTTTTCATGCTGTTCTCAGAAGTGCTGGCTTTTCTGATCATGAGTGGTAGGGTGGGTACAGTGGTCTTGCAGTCACTAATTATGTCGCTGCTACGGGCTCGTCAAAAAGGGCATTGCATCCCTTCAACCTGAAATTACAAAACTTTGTTGAACATTTTACCCTGCAATCAGGAAAATACATTTTTCTCCTTTTCTTTGAAAGAGAATGTATTTTAGCTGGAATCGTATTAGGAGAATAAAAAAAAAAATCACTTCAGATAGCATTACAAATAAAGCTCCCTCCCTAGCTTTTCTGAGAGAAAGGTTAAATCAGTATAAGGCACAACAAAAGATCAGGGGAGATATTGAATGTTGACGACACTGTTGAACGACAGATGAACATCTCTGAACACTCTCTGGTCACAGAGGGAGTGCTGAATCCAGCATGAAGAATGGCTTTAGAGAAATGTCAGCTGGCAAGAACGCAGTGTGGTGTGTGAGGGAGCACCGAAAAAAGAGGAAAAAAACAACTGACATGGGATACCAAATTCAGTTGTGCAAAATTCGCTATAATAACTACCTAAAAAGTGTAAACAGACTTGGTTTTAAACTCCTTTGCAAATAACATAGGCCCGGACTAGTCAAACTGCAGGATTTTCCTCCAGATCACGTGGCGTCTTTTTGGAAGCAGATCTCACTGTTTCTCAAGAAGCAGTGGTGATAGGGTACCTTGGCTCTGCACCATGAAGGTATATGGAAGAGTTGGCAAGAACTGGCTCCTCTCAGAGGTGAAAGAATTCCTGACGAGTGGGTATTTTAGTATTTGAAGTTGTTCTCTCATTGGAAAAGCCAATGGAAGTTGAGCGTCTCCAACTATGAAACTATAATTGTTATTATTCACCTATTTCCTAAAAGTCCTCCACCACACACAGATCTAGCAAGATAACACTTAAGAGTCAGTGTTTAGCCCTAGCAGGTGTGAACTGTCTTGTGTGGTCATCCAAGCCTATTTTTCTAAGGTCATTCAAATAAGTGGAATAAAATCTCATCTTCAAACTTGTCTAAACTTCTTTAAAAAAATTCAAAACAAAATTACTGTATGAGGAAATGGCATCCTGATTTAGAACGCTTGAGATGTAGCAGTCTGAGCTGTGATTTTTAGAAGTGTTAACTGTGCATGATTTTCAGATGAAATCAAGAGGAACAGGAGGGTGTTGTTTAGCCACAGTTTCACACCTTCATCTCTGGTGGATGCTCACTTTGCTGGTCTAGTCTACACTGGTCTTAAAAGACAGCTGCTGCTCTCTGACAGCTCTTTGGAGTGTAAAGTGATGCTCGTTTTAGTCTTCACCTCGCACTGGTCAGAGGAATCAAACTCACCTTCAAGCTGTAGAGGCCTGGGAGCACCCTGCAGATGAGCTGTGCTGCCGTACATGCCTGTGACAGTGCCCTTTTGCTGAGACTTAAAACATCTCTTCACTTACAAAGAGTCTCAGAGTATCCTCAGTTGGAAGGGAACCACGATGACCATCAATGTCCAGCTCCTGGCCCTGCACAGACACCCCAACAATCCTACCCTGTGCCTGGGAGCGCTGTCCAAACACTCCTGGAGCTCTATCAGCCTTGGGAATGTGACTGTTCCCTGGGGAGCCTGGTCAGTGCCCTAACACCCTCTGGGGGAAGAACCTTTTCCTGATATCCAACCTAACCTGGCATGACTCAGCTCCAGCCGTTCCCTCTGGTCTTGTCCCTGGTCACAGAAAAAGAACAGAACACAGGCTCAGTGCATGGGTTTGGGTAAGTTAGGTCATCTGAGGTGAGTCAAAGGTGATCATCTACTGCAGTAATTTACAACATATCCCTGTACCCGAGGTGCAGGCAGCTCTGTAGCGCCCAACTCCTTTTATTGACCGTACATGTAACACTTGTGAAGCAGCATTCAGCTGACCTGCTTTAGGTGCCTGCTGCAGATCAGATGAATCATGTCCCAAAAAGTGCTACTTTTAGAGAACAAGCTCAGATGTATCTGTACTGTTGATGTCTAAAGTTGAGCAAAATGAGTCCGTTCTAGCGGGATGTAAGATACGATACTCTGAGTCTGAGCCCGTGCTACCCCTGGCCATGTGATGATTAGGTAAAAATAATAAAATACTAGTGCAGTTGTCAAAGGCAAAGCAAACAGGATCAGTCTTGGCTCAGGTATTAACATAGCTATACGACCTGGGGGACCAGCTGACTCCTTCCAAACAGCTCAAAATTCAGCCAAGAACCCTGAAGGCTTCATTACCAAACTAGTGGAAGCTTTGACATCTAAAGATGCTCCTGAGAAGGGCTGTCTTTGGTTGCCACCAGACTGCTAATCCACAAAATCTGGTGAACAACTGGCTGAACGTACTATGTTATGTATGTTTTATTAACTTGTCATGGAACATTATTAGTTTAACTATAAGAGTTAGAGATGGATAAACACGTGTAGCAAAATTTGGACTTTGTCCTTCAGCTTCTGCAATATCCCTGTCTTAAGCCTTAAGAAGACCGTGAAAAGCAGGGCCCCTGCATATATAAATGTGGGTTTTCTTTTCCCAGAAAATTAACGCCATTTACCTTGGATTAACTTGGAGAGAAGCAGGACAGTGTTTATTGGGTAAGGCACGTTAATACCTTCACAAACAGTGACCTCTCGCAAATTGTGGATGCCGTCACATATACAAATCCAGTTAAAAAGATAAACAAAGACAGAGAAAACATCCAGTTGTCAAGAATGCATTCCTAAAGAGATGAGGGACCACAGCTGAAGAAGAGCTCTAAGTCTGTTTTAAGTCTGCTTTTTCTCTCTGCTTTCCTGGAGCTGGTGTGTGGCATAGATTCATCTTTATCTTCATGTCCCTATAAATGTCTTTTTTTCTGTTCAGGCATGATTTCTTTTTTCTATCGCAATCATATGTCACCACTTCCAAATGTAACTCTGAAAAAAATTTTTTTGTTCATAACAAAAGGCAGTGTTAGAAGGAAAATGTGAGGAGATTTTAAAAAAAGATATAAAGATGTTGGTCATACGATTGTAGAGTCTTGAACTTAAAAAGGAAATACAACATCCAGCCAGTGATGTTTCTCTGCTGCTGACAGTCTTTTTCAGCAGTGTAATAATTTCGTCTGGTTTCAGCCACAGACTGAAGAAGTGCATGCTCTAGTTACCTCAGAAAGTCCTTTTTCTGGGAACGTTTTAATAAGGACTGCCATACATTTAACCTGTCTTGCCTTACTTGAACTTTGAACCACTGCATGCTGTGGGAGCTGCTGGTGAAAAGCCTGTCCTGAATGGGCAAAAGCTTTTCACTCCTCCCTCTCCTGTCTCTTAGAATGGATCTGAAATAAGGTGTCCCCAGGTTAACATCTGCAGATCTCTGGGGAAGGAAGATCATCACACTCAGACCACTCCTGAGCAGATTGCCGGGAGGAAGTCGACCAGAAGCAGGTGCTGGTCCAATCTGTGAGTTTGGCTTTTTGTTTTCTGATTTTGTGGGAGTCCTGTCTGAAAACAGAGTCCGGCTGAAACAGCATCTTTGGGGGATTTCTCTGTTTTGTCAGAGTGTTTTGTAAAGTGTAACTTTGTTTATTTCTCTGTTACTTTAGTTTGTGTTTCTTGCTTTTCCGGCCAAACTGAACAATTAGCTCTTCGTCCAGCCCAAGGCTATTCATGGCATGGAGGAGCAGAAGAGAAATGAAAAGGAGAATTGAAGAGTGAGAAAAAAATTTTACTCCTAGAGAAGAAATGTTCATGGAGATTCTCATGGTGTGTCTCTGCCTTTATGGGTACAGACAGAGTGCAGCTCCCTATCACAAGCAACCCCAGACTGAAATGTGTTTTGGTTCAGAGAAATGCAGGACCTTCTTGGGTCTGGGTGACCACTGGGTCATATTAGGCCATAGCTAACCCTGAGCCATCAAACCTGTTGTAAATGCATATGAAATTCCAATCAAATGGGGAGCCTGAGTTAGGATCTTAGCTGGGAATCTTAACTTCCCCTGCCTCAGGTGTAAAGTTCCAGCCCTACGTGTGCACGAGGGCAAACTATCTCTCTGTGTCATTTTTTGTCTTCTTGTTGCAGAGTGGGACCACTCATCTGAAATCATGGTGAAATCACATATATTCCTATCAACTGAGTTTTCCTCTAAAATCTGTGGAGACGGACCCTAGGAAAAAATGAAGCTATATTTCTGCATGAAGCAGATGTTTGAAGCTTGTTATTTTCCTGCACCTTGAGCATCATCTTCACAGAAAAACATATTCCAGGTAAATTTTAACCAAACCATACTCTGGAATGCTGTCTTTTTGAGCACAGCTCATAAATATTGCAGTGGAAATGGGAGATTTGACACTTGACACAGGGTCTTTATTTGACATTGCCATGTTTTGGTGGATGTTTGGCTTGTTGGAGAGAACAGAGCCGATGGTCTTGTTAGGAGCTTGATTAACAATCAGCTTTAATGCATGACCAGGCTGCCATGTACCATGGCAATCATTCCATGCCTCTGTACTGACATGACCTCAGCAATAAAAACACTGCTAAGTGCTGAGAGCAGCTAAAATAGAAATAACCAAGAAATGCAAAAACTGAGAGAGCAGCATGAGATTTTTTTCCACCATTTTGCTAATGAATCTTCCCCCAAGTACTTGCCACAAGCTTTTGAGCAGGTTTGAAACCTGCTGACTCAGAATCTGAATTGTGGCAAGGCCTAAAAACCATGGTGGAGCTGGAAAATCAGAGTGAATATCATCTCCTCAAGTTTTAGGTTGCTTTGATAATTTTTTCTTTTTGTTTCCTGGGACGCGTGACTTTATGCAGTGAAAATAAGTTACTCGGCTACCAGAAAACTGGTTTGAAGCAAACCAGGAATACATGAGTGTCTGGAGCAGAGGTTGGTGTTTGCTCTGGGCTGCACTTCACAAATCCATGGTCAGCGTCATGGAGCCTGGACTCACTCCTGATCACAGAATTTCCTGAGTTCAAAAGGATTCACCAGGACCATCGAGTCCAACCCCTGGCACAGGACCACCCTCAAGGATCCCACCATGTGCCTGAGTGTGTTGTATAAATGTTTCCTAAACTCAGTCAGGCTTGGTGCTGTGGCCGGATCTCTGGGAGCCTGTTCAGAGCCCAATCACCCTCTTGGGGAAGAACTTTTTCCTAATATCCAACCTAAACCTCCCCTGACACAACTTTGACCATTGCCTTGGATCCTGTCCCTGGTCACGGAGGGTAGAGATCAGTGCCTGCCCCTCTGATGTCCCTTGGGAGGAAGTTAAGGACCCCAATGAGGTCTGAGCTCAGTCTCCTTTTGTCCCAGCTGAACAAGCCAACTCAGCCACTCCTTGTATACAAAGGAGTATTACAAGAGTAACAGAAAAAAACACCTTAAATAATTTTTCCCGTTCATACTACACATCCTTTGTGTACAATCTGAACTGAGTTTTTTGCCCTGGCTTCAGGTCTCTGCTTTCTATTGGGAACCATCATAATCCTGTTAATTTTTCATGCAGTTCAAATAAAATGCATGTTGACCCTATCTTTACTTCGTAAAGACACTTATAAACTCCTCTGACAATGCAGAAAATGCCCTTTAGTGACTGACAACTTAGTAGGGGCTTTCTGCTCTGCTGAGAGATGGTCTCTCCTGTGGCATACATGTGGGCATGGGTTCAGCACTCAGTCAGATGGAAGAGATCCAGCAGCTGAATCACCAGTGCCAGCATCTGACATCTACCTATCAGGTAAGTTTATCCAGGCTTAACTTGGGAGGTCTGCTGGGTACAAGCCCCAGCACCGCAGATGTGTTAGAGCGCTCCTGGAGCTCATCCCCTCGCCCCCAGGAAAATAACTTTCAAGATTAAAATACTGGATTAATGGCTGAAACCCTCTATCTGCTCCAGAAACGGTAGTTTCCTTTTCAGTTCTCATGCATAGATGAGAATGGAGCCCTTTAAGCTTTTGTTTATTAAAACAGGATGGACTGTTATATTCTTCTCTGGAGACCCTTTTACTCAGAGTTACAGATTGAGGAGAGATACTGCACTACAGACCAACTGCTAAAGCTTATTGTCCTTATCCCACAGCAATAAATGCATTCCATAAATTGCAATTAAAGATGCAGTTGCAGAGTCTAGTTAAATGAGTGGCAGTCCTCCAAATGTTGGCTTTTACTTTAAGAAAGGGCAGAGGTGTTCTATATTTTGGCAGTGCTTGTATGCCTCCTTGTGCCAAGAAGGACCCACAGAAGCTGGAGAGGTGTTCCCTTCAACAAAGCTGTAATGGCTTAGGATAGCAGACTGTCTTATATTTTGTAAGAGCTCAGCTCAATATCCATTAAATCAGGCTCCAGGGACAGGGGTAGTGTTAGTTACCAGCAGCTAACACAGACCTAAAATTATATTTGTACTGGGTAGAACATTAAAATTGAAATTGTGCTGATAACTTGCAATATGTTAGCTTATCTTTGCAGGGTTCATAGTTGGATTGGTTTAAGAAATAAGGGGAATTTTGCCGTCCCACATTTCAGAACGATTGTGGGGAAGGGAGTCTAAGGACAGTCTGCCTTTCACTCCTCATTTAACATTGTCTGATACAGCTCGTGTTGTCTTGATTATGTGACAGCAAAAGCCCCACATGACTTCCCAAATCCTTGGTAAATTGGCAGTGTCTCAGTCCTGTAACTCTCTTTGTCCAGCCAAAAAAAAACCCCAAACATTTTCAAAACTTCAGTGACATGTCACCAGTTCAACCAAGGTTTCTGAGTTTGCTGAGCCCAAAATGACAGTTTTGTCCTGCAATCCTAGGCATTCATTTCAATAAGTACTATCAGATTGGCACTGAAAATTCAAAAGTTGATGGAGGAAGGACAGATACATTGCATTAGGATATCTAAATATTATGCAGAGTTTTCTTGTTTTTAATGGTGACATCAGGAAATGTTTCCATTTCAGAGTCCAGATGGAAAAATTTGGCTAAAAATGTAGAGGAAATCTCATAAAAAATTCTGCTTTCACATTAAAAGCTGCATCTATTTTCCCAGCTAAACTATTTCTGAAGGATACAAGAAGAGACAGATGATGCAAGGAAAGAGAAGCTTGTTTTAAAAAGTGAAATCCGCTAATGCACATGTGTTTGTGTGTTATTAGTGCTGAAAAGAACTTTTACCCCCGAGAGTGTAAACTCATTTATAAAAAATGAAGACATGCAAGCAGATCCAAATGTACCCAGGCCAGATATTAAAAAAAAAAATATAATCAACATTTTTATGGAAGGTTAAGCTCTGGACTTCCAGTTTTACCTAATTTCACCAAACTCAAACCCACCTTGTTGCTGTGCCCAGTGCAAAAAAGGGCAGGGATCTGCTCATTACACGCAGGCTCAATCCGTCCAGACTCTACAGCCAAACACTTTCCTCTACCAGAATGCTTTCTCAGGTAATATAATTTTCTTCTTGGAGCTGTTTTGACTGGTGCTCAACTAGGCAGAAACATCATCTTGGATTTGAAAAATACCTGACCTGCTCAAGCTCATAATCCTGTGTATGTCCTGTGTCAGTTCTGTAACTGAGCTGGCTCCTGGGGGGTGTGGGCTGTGCTGCTCTGGTGGGGCTCTGTGTGCTCGCTGCAGGTGAGGACCTGACTCCTTCCAACAGCTGCTGCCATTATGTACTCAAATAACACCACAGCCTTTACATGGCTTTGTTTGCACATTTTTGCTATTAAAGTATAAAATCCCCCACCCAGCTGTGTTTGTCTTTCTTTTTTTTTTTCCATGTTTCCTTTGCTTTTCTCCTCAAAGTTTTTGCCACTTCTTTTTTTCCCCCCCACCAATGCATGCATCCTTCTGTTTCCTTGATATATGCAGGGCAATTCTGCTTTCTCTTGACGTTTTCCTTCCCTCTTCTTTTATCTTCTGCTGTTTATTGTGACCTTTCTTTCTTTCCCTCCCTTCTTCTGCTCACTACCCTGTGAACTTCCCCAGGCCTATCCACACCGCTGATGTAAAGGATGCTCCATGGAAAAATGACATAAGGAACTTGATGAACAGCAAGGGATCTTGGTGAATGTAACTTGCTGGCCAATATCTAATTCAATATCTAACTGCCAGATTAACTTGCTGTGAAAAGTACTTCCCACCTACAGGATTCTCCTCCTCCTAGCAGGAGGATGCTCACTGATGCTTGGCCTGTAATATGAGTGTACAATATCTGCTTTATGGGGCAAAGCACCCAAAAAAGCCGATGAGAGTACCATGGACAGGCACATGGGGACAGTCCAAGGTTGATTTGTTTTGTTTTGTTTTGTTTTTTTTTAGTGTGTATTTTCAGAGCTGGAATCATTGCCTCAGGCTGCGTGAAGCCAGCTCATGGAGAATATCCAGCTTGGGGTCAGACTGCAGTTTATGTCTTTCTTTCACAGTCCACTCTCACTGATTGTACCTGAATGGAAGCCTTTTCCAAGTGCAAGCTTTTAACAGGCCCTGAGCTGCCTCCAAATCTTTCCAGCTGGGCTGGGGAGGAAGGTAAGAGGACAAAGCAGTTGCTTTTGATGTTTTTCTTTCAGTGCTTCTCAAGTGGATAAATTTCAACAAAATGTCTCCTTTTCGGTCCACTGGTCGCAGTTCCCAGTGGATGTGTGGAAGTGGGCAGGGTCTCTTTGGCCACACCATGCCATTTTTTTACCATAGCAGAGGATTTATGGAATAGCACTGAGCACTCAGAAAAGAACAAGCTGTTCTTCTGCAGAAAGCCTAAAGATGGGACAGAGGTGCACACAGAACCATGGAATCAGGGACACCTTCCACTATCCCAGGCTGCTCCAAGCCGTGTTCAGCCCGGTCCTGGGCACTTCCAAGGATGGGGCAGCCACAGCTTCTATGGGAAACCTATGCCAGGGCCTCACCACCCTCACAACCAAGAATTTCTTCCTAAAATCTCATCCTACTCTGCTGTCTGTCAGTGTGAAGCCATTCTGCCAATAAAAAATATACAGGAACTGTGCTTTCTGTTTCTGCTTTCGGGAACCCGACTAGACTGAAAGTCTAATGAAGGTTGTACTTTTAAGACCCATAGATTTTCATATGTACATTTTGGTTGCCTTTACTAAGTCACACATGTCTTCCACAAACTAGGAAAACGTCAGCTACAGGCAGGAGACCTTTCTGAAGGATCAGCAAAGTTCAAAGTAGCAAAGTGGATGCTTCCTCAAACCCAAAGGTTTTGTTTTGAACACGTCATTGTTAAAAAATAAACAGGGAGCCCTCACAGGTTTGAAAGATATGTCTGCATTATTGTAAAGCAAGATGGTGCTCTGTGTGAGACTAATGGGATTGAGGTTGGAAACCATGGGTTGAATCCACATGGATCAGCCCCTCAGTCATTCACCCAGCATTTTGGGCAAAGGCTGAGCTCCTCTCTGCTGTGCTGCTGCTGCTCAGACGAGCTGGTTTGAAGCGGTGGGTGCACTCCATGAGCTGCGGATCATTTAGAGATCATTTGCTCTGCGGCCGTGCCAAGAGTCACCTGCATTGTTCGGGGCAGCCCCTTCTGTGATGTGCTGGTTGCTGAGGTGTGCTGCAGGCATAAACTCACTGGGGTGCTCCAGCTTTGGGCATCATCAAAACAACCATGACACCACCAGGTCAGATCCAACATGTTCCCAACATTGCTCTTGCCCAATGTCAAGTCCCTCTACTGAGCAGGATTTCTTAAGGACAAAGTTTGAACACAGGCAAGTATTTTAGGAGAGAACTGGGGCATATATACTGTAGAAAGAGGAAGGAAAAAGACCAAGAGCATGTTGAAAAATTAACTACCATAAAAGGTGAACCCTATTTTAAGATACTCTTATATTTCCAAAATTTCAATATAAGAAAATTGAAGCAGAGTACAGTTGGCACGAAAGAAGCAATGTTGATACTACTTTTGAGCATGACTTTGTGCGTGCAATAGCCTCCAGCATGACACAAAGGACATAAAAACGTAAAAAAAAAAAAATACTCGATGAGAAATTTATGACTCAGATGATTAACGAGGGGTGACAAAAGCATCTTTCTTTTTAAAGATGTATTAAGAAAGCAACCAAAAGTTATTATTGGAGATAACTGGGACAGTGGGTAGAGCTAGGAGATAACTTTCTCCACTGTGTTGTACCTCCTGAGTAGCTGAGCAGATTTTCAATAGACAATGCTGTCACCCTGCCGCCCTCCCCAGACAATAAATAACCTGCAGACCCATAGCCCTGGTTTGTGAAGCCAGATGCCACAGTCACTGGGTGAAATGTGTGGTCTGCACTGAGAAGTAGGTCAGACTGTTGGTCTCCTCTGACCTTAAAACTCAGAAATCATAGCCAGAGATGAACATTTCCTGTGTCAACCACAGTCCAAAACTATGAGAATTGCAGGATCGTAGAATCCCAAAATAGTTTGGGTTGGAAAGGACATTCAAGATCATCCATTTCCAACCCCCTCCCAGGAGCAGGGACACCTTCCACTATCCCAGAATGCTCCAAGCCGTGTCCAACGTGGCCCTGGACACTTCCAGGGATGGGGCAGCCACAGCTTCTCTGGGCAACCTGTGCCAGGGCCTCACCATCATCACAGCCAAGAACTCCTAATATCTAATCTAAATCTACACTCCTTCATCTCTATAGCATTTTCCTTTGTCTTGTTACTCCAGGCCCTCGTCCAAAGTCCCTCTCCAGCTCTCCTGGAGCCCCTTTAGGCACTGGAAGGAGCCCTAAGGTCTCCCCAGATCCTTCTCTTCTCCAGATGAACATCTGCAACTCTCCCAGCCTGGCTCCAGAGCAGAAGAGACCTAGCCCTTGGAGCATCAAAGAGAAAGACAGTTATGAGCCAAAATAGACCTGGAAGACTGTATAGGAACCCAAGTTGTCTCCTTTCAAAATGCTTTGGCACAAGGATTTAGCATGCAGTCTGCTCAGGAGCTGTAGTTCACAGACCAGAAGCTCCTGGTGCAGTCTTGGTGCAGACGTAGCTCCTCCTGCCACAGAGCAGAGGGCCTAGAGCCTGGGAGAAGGAGAGGTGCTCCAAGTAGGGTTTTTAAGGGCCTAAATCCAGAATTGTGATGCTGATTCAGCTGTTATTTAGCCCCGCAGGCAGTTATGTTTCAAGGGCACCTCAGGTTTTTATGGTTAATTTTTCCAGATGCCTGAACTTTTTCCTCACTCCCAATAAATTTCCAGAAATCAACAATGGCTTTGGTTTTTCTCCCCTGAGAGGCATGAGCCAATGGGTTTTCTCAAATTACCTCCAAGGCTGGTTTTTTTTGACTTTTGCCATTTTTTACCGCACCAAAAGGGAGACCCTTCATTTAAACAACAGAACTCATCCACAAAGGGAATATCCATACCCACCTTTTTCCCTCCATGAGGGTGTCAAATCCCTCTTTCTGGCCTCTCAGGAAACTGCTGTAACCACTAGTCTGTAAAGTGGTGTAGGAAAGAATTCAAGATTCATGGTCAGACTGAGTGAGGTTGGTTCAATTCACTTCCAGCAGTGCAAGAGAGGAGCTGGATCTGCTGTCAAGGGTAGAAGAAATTGGAATTTTAAAAGAAAACCACTAAGGATGGCCAAGCAGAAGTGGAAGATTTAGATAGATATTGTGTTACTGTTCATACAAACAGTTTAGTCAATGTTGGAAAGCAACAGGTTAGTGTTGGATCTTGTCTCTATTCAAATCACAGTAAGTGGTATTTTGTCTTCTAAAACAGATTTTATTTTTTAAAACCATAAAAAACCACAAAAAGACACCAAATCAAAGACCCTATTTAAAATAAGCATCATTAAAATGCAATATTTTCTGTTTAAATTTGTCTGTGACAGTAAGCTGATATCTAGCTTTTTTGCTCTAAATATAGTATTTTGTTTCCTGTTGAAATCAAAAGATGGCTTTTTTGTTCAAATAACCATTTATTTGTACAATAAACCAGATCACAACGTCAGCATGAGCATCTCTTAAAATTCTTTTTGAATGAATGGCTGCTGTTTTCATAAATCTTTCCCCAGCCCTGACCAGATCCCAGAAACTCCCCCAGAAGCCAGAGGGGACTTTTTCTTTAATATTCACAGGTCTTGAATCGAATACCTCAGGGAGGAAAAAAAAAAAAGAAGACGGACCATCTGGATGAACTGAAGTATTTAAAAAGTGTATTTTCTTCTAGATTTGTGTCCTGTTTTCCTTCGACCCCTTTGGAATGACCTCAGACTTCTGAACTCTTTCTGTTCCCCAGGTGCTGCCAAGGGAATGAGTCTCCATGTACATCCCAAATTCCTGTCTTTGTGGGCACTCTAATCCTTCCCCTGAGTCTCAATTAGCAAGAAGCAGCACTTGTGGCGCTTGAAAATTTGTATGCTGATCAGTGACCAGTAATTTCATGGAGAAAGGCCAGATCACAGTTAAAGCTGAGCAGAAAAGCTTCTAGTTTCATGAAAAACTCTGGAATTTAATATCTTTGAGGCCTCTGCACTTCTGTTGAAGTTGATCTGTGGGTTTACAGATTATTGAAAGAGAATGTCAGGTAGCTGGACAAGCACAAAGTATGATCACACAAGTCCTGTTTGCTTGGCTAAACACCACCATGAATAACTTTTGAAAAAGCAAATTCAATGTACCTGGATTAATCTTATCTCTAGCAGCGATTTAGAAGCAATATATAGAGTAACATGCAGTGAGAGTTCTGTGCTGGTGATGCACATCTAGAAACTTTTCCAGCATTACTAACTTCTAAACTTCTGATTTTGATAACATCCTCCTCCACACAGCAGCAAATTCAAGTCAGCTAAAGAGATAAGCAGCTTATCTATTTTCAAGATCTTTTCCTTTCCTTTTTCCTGCAGGTACTTCATCAGTTCAAAAGCTCGAGGCAAAAGGACATTCCTGGGAGAGAATCACTAAGTGAGAGGAAGAAAGAGCAAAATGCAAATACAGCTGATCCTCAGTGCATTGAAGCCTCCCCCAAAGGCTGTCACAAATATGTACACGCACATCTAGCTTTGCTTCTTGGGATCCTTCTTCCTTATGCATCATATACTAATTATCTCACCAGTCTGCCTGCAACATTTGATTTGGCATTTTTCCTGCTTCTTGCTTGTAAATTTACATCAGAGACGAGATAGAGTGAAATTATTAATGAAAATGTATCCACAGGTGTCTTTCCAAAGGAAAGGAGCAGGGCTAGTGTATGAAACAGATCCTGCTTTCAGATTTCCTTTTAACACATTTCCATTTAGTTCTGAACCCCACTAATTTGCATAGGCAAGAGGATAAAAGCAGCTACAAACATCTCAGCTGGTTCTGAATTTCCCCCCACAGACAGAATTACATATCTGCCATTCCTTTCTCTGTGTGTTTCTCTGAGGAAGCAGTCAGCATGGTGTTCGCTCGCTGCTGTTCGTTCTTTATAGTGGCATCCCAAAAAGAAGATTCCCCAGTGAACCGGGACACAGTGGGTGGGATTTCTTTGAGCAAAACTCTCTAATGCTGAGCTGTTGTAGAGAACGAGGGACTTCATCAGCAGTAGAGGAATGAGACAAATTAGTGGTAAACACAATGGAGCTGGGTTAAAGTTTGTACTCTACAATCTTAGAGTCCTTTTCCTTAATGACACAGCCTTAGTTACTCTGTGATTCTGTGAAATGTGGCCTAGCACTATTTGATGTTTGGGCTGATTTTTGTGTGATGAAGCCCCCCCATCATGACCACTGCATGCTGGAGCAATGAGGAGAAGCCATGAAAGAGATGTCAAAAATGCCACCAACAGCTGAGAGGAAACAAAGGAGCTATCACAGAATACCCCAAGCTGGAAGGAAACCACGAGGATCATCTACTCCAGCTCCTGGCCCTGCACAGACACCCCAACAATCCCACGCTGTGCCTGAGAGCATTGTCCAAACACTCCTGGAGCTCTATCAGCCTTGGGGCTGTGACCATTCCCTGGGGAGCCTGTTCAGTGTCCCAACACCCTCTGGAGGAAGAGCTTTTTCCTGATACCCAGCCTAAAGGATTTCCCTCTTGATTTGTATGTAGGTGCCTGTCTTATCCTGCAGCTAGAGTAAATTAGTCGCTCAGTAAATGGGAGGCACCATACAGCAGTAAGATGGATGTAGAAGGTGGATGTGAACAGAGGAGGATGCACGAGAAGATCAGCTCAAAGCTGATGTGCTGCTTTGGAAAAAAAGTGCAATTTTTTTCCAGCTCAGTTAGGAGGCATCTTTTCACCAGGCAGTGGCAACACACAGCACACCACCTAAATGCAGTAAATATAGCAACAGGGGTGGGTGTTTCTTAGGTGATCACTGCTCTTCAGTTGAAATGTGGGCTCACCAGTCTGTCTAAAGTGACCTGCTTTTGAAAGCTCTGTGTATGAATGTGCATAGCAGGAAAAAACCCTTTTGGTCTGTAAATATTTTTTTTTAATTTGGTCCTTAGCCCAGTATACAGACACTCATTCATTGTTCGGTGCTCCATTAGGTACTTTCTCCAATTTTCTATTTGGAAGGCTATTTTTTACTTTCTGACCAAAAGATTTTTTTTTTTTTTTTTTTTAACCTGCCACAATTTGCTACTTATAACTATCTCAAAACTTTTTGTCAAAAAAACATTTTCCATCAAAGAAGCAAATTCACTGAACTGCACCCCACATAAAAAAGAATAAAGCAAGTGAAAAGGAAAACATGCCGTTCAGAAACTGAAAATGTTAACTGCAAATGCAAATATCTTTCTTTTTCTTTCTTTTTCTTTCTTTCTTTCTTTCTCTCTCTTTCCTTCTTTCTTTCTTTCTTGCTTTCTTTCTTTTTCTTTCTTTCTTTCTTTCTCTCTCTTTCCTTCTTTCTTTCTTTCTTGCTTTCTTTCTTTTTCTTTCTTTCTTTCTTTCTCTCTCTTTCCTTCTTTCTTTCTTTCTTGCTTTCTTTCTTTTTCTTTCTTTCTTTCTTTCTCTCTCTTTCCTTCTTTCTTTCTTTCTTGCTTTCTTTCTTTTTCTTTCTTTCTTTCTTTCTTTCTTTTTCTTTCTCTCTTCCTTTCTTTTCTTAGCTGAGTATTTTCACTTCTTAGCACCTTTTTTCTGCTTTTCTGCTGCAGCATAATAGGCAATCCATGGTTTTTGTTTTTTTTCCTGCTCAAAAAAGCCCCACAACAATCTGACCAAATCTTGCAATGGACCCATGTCTCCAGAAAACCCCAATTCTAATATAATTTACATGAGTCCTCTAGCACCCAAATGCTCCTGACAATTCAATGAACTTCTGCATTTCACCAGAATCCTTATGAAACATATTGGGTACAGCAGAGCTGTTAATGAAACTGGAACTGTATAATTACAACACGCTCATCCTTGAAGATGCAGGCAGATGTGGGGAAGGCTTCTCCATTTGTGTCATTGAAATACCATTGCAAATTACCTCTGAGTTAACTACATTTAGACAGAAGTACAGGGGAAAAAAAAATCTTCCTTGATAATGACAAGACAAAAATATCCATAAAAAGGAAATAAAGATGACATACTTCTTTTTTCTGTGACATACATTTTTTACATGGCTTAGGGGCTTTGCTTCCTGAGAGTTTACGTTGTCGTCAGCTGTCAGGGCCCTTCCATGCATGATTTATGTACGCATAATAAAGACGTCGTGGTTGAGGGACTGATCTGTGATTTCCAACAGCTTTGAAACTAACTGCAATAAAATATACAGCACATGAATAATATAGGGTTTAGTTAAAAAAGATCAAATTTGAAAAAATGGGAGGCATATTTATTTTCAGTTGCTTCATCTGCTGTTTCATTTTTCTATTTTTCCCCCCTAGGTGGAATTGAATGACAGCTTTTAAGGGAGACAGGCTTAAGATTTCCAATCTCTGGAATCTTTTAAGTGATCGTTTAAGGCATCTCAGTTCAGATTTAGGACAGGCTGTGAGGGTGTTGGAGCTCGAATTTAAATCAGCTTTTCTTAAGGTGTGGCGGGACTTCCCACACCGTTTTTGGGGTGAGGCTGGTGTGCCGCTAACACCGACGGCTGCATCCTTTCGCAGGAGTGTGGGGAGGCCGTCAGCAGAGATGGCTGCGGGCACACTCATCCCTCGCAGGGGTGAGCAGAGCCATGATAGCTCTCAGGCCATCTGTGAGTCGTGCTGAAATTCATCTCACACAGCTCATTAGCCCGCACGCTTTCCTGCTCTGCTCAGCCAGCAGGGCTCGGTCACGGAGGTGGTTATCCTGGTGCTGCTGTTGGTTGTTTGCAGCACGGAACAAATGCACCGGGCAGAGGAAACATCTCTACTCAACATCTCTCTAACTGATGACTAGATGAATGGAACCTTTTCATTCCCTTTGATAAAATCAAGATGCAGAGACTCAGTAATTTGGGTGGAATTTCATACGAGATCTGTGCTAACCAGTCCCTAATTCCCTCACTCTTGTCCATGCCCATGAAATTATCCATTTAATAATGATAGAGCTTCTTCAGGTATCTAGGGAAATTTTACTGGTGTTGTGTTGCAGTCACATTTCAAAATTTTCCTCTGTTCAGGTTAATGAATTGAAATGGAGGATTAGATCATGCTTAATGACAACAAGAACATGACAAAGGTGCAAAACCCTTCAGGAGTTGTCTCCAAATGTACATTAAAGTTCTCATTTGGCTCTGCCAGTAGTGAAGGCGGACAGAGGTTCTTCATAGCCTCAGAACCTATTTTAATCATCCTCTCCCTGGGTAATTATTAACAGGGGAGGACAGAACTGCCTGAGAGCGTGAATGCTAATGGGTTCCCCTGAGAGCGTGAGTCCAGAACATCAAGGAACATATGATGGGCTAACAGCCTCTCCAAAAAATTGCTGCTGGCTTGGAGGTGGGATGCTGCACTTGAGATGACGGTGATATTCCTCGATGACTTGAGGACTAAACCACTCGTCTTTATAAAACCAAAGCTGTTCTTGTACTGAAATATTCAAGGGGAAGGGAAATTGTGTCATTAAAACTTGGGCTTTTGACACAGTCAAATGCTGTCAGAGCAAATAAGGGAAGGAAGGTGAAAAGGGGATCTGAAGGTTGTAGGAGCTGTGTCTTCATCACTGGTTAGGGTGTTGCTTTTTAATAACAGCTGTACAAGTGATCTGCAAAGTAGGAGGCCTCATGACAAACCAGGGAAGGGAAACCGTTTCATACTTGTGCCATGTCAAGGGCATGACAATTTATTTTTGTTAAAAAAAATAAAAGCCCAGACACTTGTGGGACTAAATGTGAACACATACCTCAAAAAAGTCAGGTCTTGAGGTGTTATTTCAGGTCTATCGCATCAGGTATTTGTTAGATCATTAGGTAAGGTTATTACTCAAAATTGCCCACCTCCCTGTTAGGTGGTCCAGGTGGCAGACAAAATTCACCTTTGAATGAGCTGTGATGAGCAGGCATTGATGTTAAAAATAATGCCTTTATTGCTTTATTTATTTTAGAAACCTTTTAAAACCAGTTCAGCTGTGCTAGGAGGGAATTTAACACATAACTGCCAGGGCAGAGCGTGGAGTCAGAAGTGATTCTTCCACTTTCTCAGGTGTTTTCCCCTGAGGTCCTCCTCCCATCAGAAAGCAGTCTGAGGAAAAGTCTTTGCATGGAGATGACATTAGAATATAAGAACATTATTTCTTTGGTAGCCAGTTTGATCTGAAAATAACTTAAAATGGGATTTTGCATTTGATATTCTTGCCAAATTTTATGCATTGTGTTCCCAAGACTCTCCTTTTCAACCTTTCCCAACTCACTGGTTAGTGTGAGAGCTGGCTGGAGTTCATCCCAGCTAAACCCAACCCTTGAGCCACGTGGTGAGGCTGGTCCCATTATTGCCATTCAGCCTATTTCCCACGGTGGACCTTCTGGAAAACCCCATGGAGCCAAGGTAAAGCTCAAGGCACTATTTGGGAACCGGTTTCTCTCTGGCCACTACACAGGAACGTTTTGTTATTCAGAAGTACATAGAATCAGAAGAGTGATGCGATGACAGGTGGGCACACGAACTACCCCAGACTGGTGCCTAGGCACGTTTATCACCATATGGGCCACATCTTTTTCTCCTCTGCATTTCACACAGCGAGGGTGGTTTGGGTTCTCCCATAATCAAGCTCTTGGGTGTGCCTGTAAGACACAGTTATTTCTACTGAGAGATTTGAGAGAATGCTTTGATAAACTGCTTGGAGGAGGACTGAGAAGGCCAAATACCCTTTACGAACAAGTAAAACCTGGTGCATTATTTTCTAGAAGCTGCCTATTGTATGGGCTCTTTGGATGTTTGTACAGAGAGAAACCAAACTACCTCTGGAACCATCATTGGCCTCTTGGCTAGTAGGTGCCCTGGGGTTAATGAATTTGCACTTATCACCAAATTCCCTGGGCTGCTGGGCTTTAGGTTCACAAAGTTGAGGTACTGGCATGGTGGAGACATGACTCTGACTGTGGACAGGGTAAAAACTTGAGGGTCCCTTCCATCTCCGGATATGGTGTGAGCCTGTGACGTGCTGGAATCCGGCAGCGTGTGCGTGTGTGTGTGCACACAGAGGGAGTGGCAGTGGTGAGGGCTCGTGCTCTGAGCTGGATCACACTGTCATGGTCCCCCCAAGTCACACAATACCCATTTAGGCAATTCTGCCTCCCCTGTGCTGCTGCTTTCCACAACAAAGGCACAGCACTGCTGCCTTCTCCCTCTCTGCCTTCTGCAGCTGTCACCACCTCATGCCAAGAGTCCAACATAAGGAGTGTTTTGAGCTAAAAAGTCCTGCTCAGATGATCATGCTTATATCAACTGAAAGGCTTTCAAAGCTTTCCAGCTTAGCCAAAATGTGTGGTACACACCATGAGTCCAATCATCCCCCTTATAGTCATCTACGAAGAGTTGTTTTTTTCAAACCAAGCTTTTCCATTATAATTTTCTTCCATTCTTGTTTCAGCTCACTTAACATTAACCACCATGACCTACTGCATAAACCCAAACCTTATTAAACAGCTTAGGTTTATAGCCAAATTCTAACACCCTATTTGGGCAATGGCTACAGTGTTTGGCTGTTTCTATAGCTCTGTGGTTTGGGGTTTTTTTTGGACAAAGTCAAAGCTTTACTTGACTGAAACATTTTGAATGTGTTTAACACCACATTGCTAAAGCAAAACACATAGACGGAACCAATCCATTTGTTTAAGAACAGTACAAATATTAAAACAAACATAAACCCCAAACCTATCTGCAATATGGATCCAAAATCTTTAAAAGGAACTGACAAGTTTTTATGAACTGGCTTATATAGATGTGTGTATTTATATTTTATTCTCCTGGATTGTATTTATGTCAGAACATAGGAAATGGCCTCCACCTTTCAATTTACTTGTGGCTCAACATAATCACGTGTTTTCTCGTGGATAAGAACGCACTGCTCCTAACAGAGCTGCCAGCAAGCTGATGTGGAAAAGGACATTTCTGAATATTATGGTTTTAGTTTTCAAAGGAAAAGGCAATGGAAGGCGAGGGGGTAAAAAAGCCTCATAGAGTGATATAGACAGAAGGATAAATAGCAGGTCTGAAAATTCAGACAAATCGTCATCAACCAGGGGCATTCTGAGCAGTGTCTCCACAGAATCATACCTGTTCTTGGGGCTAGTGGATGTTTTCATTAGTAATCCAGGATTAGATTTAAAGTCACTGCTGATAGAATTTGCAGCTGATGAAGATTGGTGGAAGTATAAGTAACTGCAGGGTCCGTGCAAGGGAGATCACTGGTGAGGTTCAGCTTACTTGGGCAAAACATGTTCTAACAGAGCCAAAGGCGATGCAGTCCCTGCAGGAATGCAGAATGCATTTGCTGTTACTATCAAACCGTTATGAAATTTCATACGTGGGAAAAGGGGCAACCTTCCTGCAGGCAAGGAATGTGAGGAATGCTTGTATGGGACAGGTCATGGTGGGTGAGTAACTCAACCTGAGCGCCATGCCTTGCTGAGACTCTCAGCATTCCCAATTTTTCCAGGGCATGTAGAGATCCCTGAATGGAGAGGGATGATTGCTGTGATGGCAGGAGGAATGTCGCAGCCGAGGTGGCTGACCTTGGTCTGAGGGGTGTACTGATCAGGAGTACTGATATGTAAAGCCTGTTGTGTAAAGCCTGTTGTGTCCAGGACAAAAATGGAATTGAGAATTAGGAAGCTCAAGCCAAAGCAATAATGCCTTCACAGCAATACATCATGAAAGTATTTTAATCAAAATCTTGACTAAATGATACAGTCAGTGAGCTAGGAACATGATATAAATATGACATGTTGAATTCCTAAATGGAGGAGTACGAATGATATTTCTTAGAAGATGCAGCTGGCACAGCACACAAAGAATTAAAGTCACTGCTGTAGGTGATACTAAGGAGCTCAGCCTGTTTGGAGCTTTTACTTGTGATCCAGAGACCAAATTGTCAGCAAAGATCTTGGAGCAGACAGGAACTTCTGTCTGACCATGAATTCAGGGCAGGAGGACTCCACTAAGAGCTGAACATTTATGTAGATCTAGATGAGGAAAGGAAGTCTACCTACAACATTGGTTATCTCACTCTGCATGCATATGCAAGACCCTGATTAATTCCATGTTTCTGACACCTCCAGCTTCTGAGTTCTCTCCACCTCTTTTTCTCTTACTGGTTTTAGTCAGCTAAACTTACCTGAAGGAACAGCCCCACTA
Source organism: Callaeas wilsoni (assembly GCA_013398955.1). Classification (NCBI taxonomy): domain Eukaryota; kingdom Metazoa; phylum Chordata; class Aves; order Passeriformes; family Callaeidae; genus Callaeas; species Callaeas wilsoni. Next base: position 151,124 of record VWPU01012712.1, read on the forward strand.
ATACAGAGAAAAATGTTCTTACTCCTATGGCTGTTAGTCTGCAGAGCCAAGATGCATCAACATCTATAGACCTATAACATCTTTAAATGTTCTAAGTGCTGTATGAACACCGTAAATACTGTACTTCAGGGCTTTTAATGTTAAAAGTCATGGTTCTTACATGCATATTCTCCCTTCAATAGAATGTTATTGCAGCCCTACACCTGCATGCAAATTCAGTGTGAGTGAAATGGTAATTCCACATGCATCCAGTTTGCTTTCTATTAAGAATGTAAAAAACAGTATAGTTTAAAAAAAGGAGAAATCTCAGAAAAACACCAGACAAGGATAGAAGAATAAAATCCCAAGAATGAGACACCTTTCAGACTCAAATGGACAAGGAGAAGATGAAGAGGTACTTTGACTACTGAGGAAATATTTGTGTGGAGAGAACCCATTTAGAAGAGGGTTCTTTCATCAGGCAGAGAAGTTCTTTCCTCAGACAGATTACAAGCCAGGACAAACTGCTAGGGAAAGCAGTATGCTCCCTATTTCACCCTTCCTTTAAATCAAGGCTGAATCTCTCTCTCTCTCTCTGGAAGAGAATTTTCACAGGACATCCATTACTGGAATCAATCTCAGAAACAGTTGAGTGAAACTTAATAACCTGTGACATAGGTGTTGTAAGCAAGATGATCCTTTGGCCCTAAAGTCCCCACATCTTAGAGATGACGAGGAGCAGAGACCTATACAGCAATGGGAACAGAACCAGAGTGTAAATACGGGAGGGGCAGAGCAATGATGTCTGAGCAGTCAGGATGAGGAGTGCCTTATCATTCACTTTTTACACCTAGATGTCAGCTGGAGGTTAAGTGGATGTCTTGGGACCACGAGGGTGGCATAAAGCCTTTGTAAACAGAGTAGATGCACAAAAATATCACTGCTTTACCAGGTGCCTTTGATGACCTCTCCTTTCCATACCTGTAGCTCTGGAATGTTCTCTGTCCAAAGAGGAATTACATTAAGCAAGGACAAGGTTCTGTGAGGTACACTGTGATTCCCTTTCAGTTCAGCTGGTAGCTTGCCATGTTTTTGCCAATCAGGATATGGCATTTCAGGAGTGGAAGCTATTTTACCAAGCCTATTCTCAGCTCATGGTTTGCTGCAAATATTGATGGTTTATGACGTGGATGTTTTATTGCTGAATTTTCTGCTGGGCTGTTACTCAATTTCAGTAATGAATTCCAGCCTGCTTATTTATTTATTTATTTATTTACCTACTTACTTACTTATTTTAAGCAGAGCTAACAAGTTTCACAAGAATTATGTGTCATAGAGAGGTGTCTTAGGTAATTCGAAGAAGCAAATTGCAAGAGCAGGAAAACCCAGCATGTGAATTAAATTTTATAAGAGAGACACAAAGTGCAGTATGTTCTCATCATGGTGGAGGAGTGTACTGAGACAAAGAAGTGCTGCACCAGGGAATGATCAAGTCCCACCCAATCCCTAGCAAAAAAATCTTTTTTCCAAAGTGGGGAAATCCTTCCTCGTCTGCAGCCGACTGGGAGTATCACATATCCTTGAAATGAATGGTGCGATCTCTAAACACAAGATGCTTCCCCTACACTTTATAATATACCCAGAATGCTTTTCTGATCCCAGATCTTCCTCTCGAAACTAAAGTTTGTGATGCAACCTATCAAAATTGTCAGAAATCAGGAGAGGGATATCCCCTGGCAGCCTACCAGATAAATTTTTAGAAAAAAGGTATTCTTCTTTGACTTCAGTATTGGTGAATCTTTTGCTGAGTTAATTTCCTGTGTGAAAGTGAGTGCTTCATTATTGCTCATGCTTATTTCTCATTGGAATAACTTTCCTACCTCCTTAGGTATGAGAGGGTTGATGTTTAAATGAATGCAAAGAAAAGTCTTATCTGAAATGCTAAATTGTCTTTGTCACTTGGAAACTCTCTGAACTTCATAACTAAAAAGGGAGGAAAAGAAAACAGAAGAGAAGAAGCCGGAGAAATCCCAAGCTCATGGGTTTTTAAAAATTCTTTGTTGCAAAGGACCAAGTCTTCCTGCACTAGAGCAATTTTTTGGTGAGAGAAAACACTGTTGATATTTTTCTGAGGATATTTGACATTTTTCCTTGTGAGATGAAGGTCAAACACTGTGCAGGCAACATTCCTTCTCCACCCATCACCAGACACTGAGCCCCCAGACACGTCTGCTTCCAGAACTGACTCCTCAAAGCTCAGACCTGGAGACCAAACCCTGCCACAGCTCAAACACTCCAGCTTTTCCTGGACATGGAGGTTTGTGTAACCCAAACCTTACATCCCTGTAGGATGATTTCTATGTCAGCATTTTCTCACACACTAAGAGGGCCTGGAATGACTAGCTGTGACAGCACCACCTCCTAAAACATGTCATATTGCCTTTCTCGGCCCACACTCCATGTTCCCTGCTTGCACAAGTGAGAATTTGCCCTGGTTTCCCAAAGCAGGAGCAGAAGCCTCCAGTATTGTCCTTCTGACATTGACCAATGCTAGATATCTACCAGATGGTTAAAAAAAATCTTCACCAACCTTGGAGGCATTGATGTGGTACGGTACCAGCTGACACCAGCTGTTGATTACCTAAACCTTACAATTTTTATTTTCCTTAATGTACATCAGCTGCCGAGCTTACTGCCACATAACATTTACGACTGTCTAATCTCTGTATTCTCCTTCAAATCAGGAATTTTTCTCGATAACAATCTATGATGTCGCAAATACGTTATATCACACATCAGGATATTTGTGTTGATCCTTTAAAATGCAGTCACAAAAGCACTTGGAAGGCTACCTAAGATCTAGATGAACAAATTCACTTAGAAGTATCACTCCTGTATACATATTTGTGAGAAGTCTTTTATTTCCTCAGCTAAATCAGGAAAAATAATCATATATTGTAATTTTTTTATCTTTAGAAGCTGCATAATATATGCCAAATCAAACATGTAACTTATCCATCTTTAATAGCATTCTTTGGGCCACATAACTGAACAGCAGCTGCTTTGTCAAGTGACCAAGAAATTGGAGTTTGGCAAAACAGGGGTTTTCATCAGCATATGACCTTAAGATAACATTTACATTTCAGGAGATGCTGTTCCAGTCAGAACAGAACTGCAGGGCAAATTCACATCTCTGAATACTCATGGAGGCATCTGACAGAAAAGCTAATAAACGCACAAGATTAGTACAGTTTTATTTTCCATAAATCTGGGACATGTTCAGCAATGTCAAACGGGTTCTTGTGCCTTTAAACGAATAAATAAATCCAGGCTTACTCTGAAGCTCAGAAGTGAGGTGGAATTCATTTACCTCATTACCATTTAAATGATAGATGGACAGGGTAAACTCTTTTCTTTTGAGGCAGGGGATGGACAATGCAGAGAGGAGAGCAGTGGTATTACATAAATTTGGGCTCCCAGGCTTAGATGATTGGATTCAGATGTTTCCAAGGAAATTATTTGCTCCAAAAGGGCTCTTTGGTTACCTACAGGTATAGCAATCATATTTAAAGTGTTTTTACTCACAGGCAGGCTCCTATATCTTCAGTCACATAGGATTTACCGGAGGGTTTATCCTTGGGCTGCTCTGTTGAGCACAGAGAATTCAGGTGGATGTTTTCAGAGAGTTAGGCTGCCAAGACATACAGAGGAAAAAACAACATGTTTAGAGGAAAAATAATTTGCTTTTGCCATTCTGGCTATCATTTTTTTCCAGCTTTTGCAGTAGGTCATTATTTGCCTCTCCTAACTTGAAGAGAAATTTGAAGGGGAGAAAGGGAACAGGTAGGTTTTTTGTTCATTCATTCATTCCATGAGAAAAGGAGGTAGCTGGGTAGCTGAGAATGAGAAGATAAGATCTTCATACGTAGCCTAGGATGAGTAAGAAAGAAACATTTACAGTATTCTGTAAATTAACTCAGTCCTCTGGCAGCCAAGTTCCATTGAAAAGAAAGAATAAAATGGTAACTCATTTGTATTTGTCTTATTTAAAGGAGATAGAAAGGGACCTCAAAACTGATGAGACAATAGGAGATTTCACGTGTGACACTTATGCTGCAAAATCACAAATGACTTGTTTTTTTTTCTGGTTTCCTTGTAACCCTGAAGCTCCATATAAACTCTCCAAAAGTTTCCTGAGCACACACGGGTCTCTTATCAGAACTTCCAGGAAGCTAACAGCTCCAGTTGGAGTTATGGATAACTTTGGTGTTTACAGAGCTGTGACAATGTTTTGATGTTGGCATCAGACTCCTGAGGTGATGAGAAGAATGATGGAGACAGGAGTTTTGTGGGAATTGGGCAAATCTTATAACTCTTCACAATCATGCTTCTTCCTAACAAAAGAACTCTTTAATAAATGGTCCCACATGTGGCTTTTCTCAACTTAGTTGGTGTTAGTGGCCTCCTGAGGGGTGACAAACCTTTCATCATCCATGTATTTTCTAATTTTTCACATCTGGAGACTGATGTTCTGCCTTGACCTGTTTCTTTTTGTGCTTACCTCCTTCTTGTTAGCTGTTTCACATCCCTCCCTGCACTTCAGACCTCACCCAGGATGAAGATGAATATGGCCTGGGCTACTCAGGGAGAGCACATCCTCTCCTATTTCCTAGATTTCCCTTCAACTGGGAAAAACGCAAATTAGAAGTTGAGGTTTTTTTTTTTCCTGTCCAGGAACAACTCTTGCACCACCATAACTTCTGAAAAGAAAATGTGATAGATAAAACCTACCACATCAACCCGTGTTCCCGGACATCCATTGACCTCTGCCTCGAAATATACAGAATCCAAGCCAACGAGTGATGCTTTGCTCACTCATACACATACTTTGAGCCAGAACCTGGGACAACCATTTGCTCAAAGGGAGCCAGTTTGGAAAGAGGAGATGTATCTACTCGTGTAGCTCTTGCAAAGTGGCTGGTGACATTGGGAGCCTCAGCTCTGGGACTACAAACATGGTTTTAGTCTTATTTTTACTGCTTGTAAGGAATCCAAAGCTTTTTCATTTTAGACTTGAGAGTGTGAAAAACCTTAAGAAAAGGCAGAAAGGTGGAAGGGGCAAGTAGGATAGTAAAACAATAGGATGATCCTTAATTGCCGTATTTTGGTGAGACAAATAGTGACAGCATGAGCAGTAAGGATGAATTTGGGTGAAAAAAGACTTGAATGACTAGCTGTCCTGAATACCAGAGGCTGCTTGTGAGCAGATTGATAGTACTGTGACCATGCAGATTTAGATGCAAAAAGGGCACTAAAGCAGAATCCCTGGGTCCTCCCAAGCAGTATTTCGGGTAGATAGGGTGTGTCGGCAGAAACCATCCTGGGAGAGTGTTGTATTTGACACCCAGCCCAGGAGGAGGACCAGAGCAGGAAGGGCTGCGGGGTTGGTTGGTGGTGCTTGTCTGGATAGTTCTGCAGAGGGAAGCCTGGAGGGCAGTTGTAGGGGTGGTGGAGATGGGTGTATTTTTCTTACAAATAATTTTAAAAATAAAATAATCCTGGGTAACTTTTCATTGTCTCAGGGGTGGACTGTCTGACAGAGCCACCTGCTGCAGAAGAGTGTACCCCAACTGCCTCTAAACTGAGTCTCTGTTTCCTGAGTCTGCCTTTACAACATTTAGGGAACTCCAAGAGGATCACTTTCTCCAAAGGGCTCTAAGGGATTTTTTTCCCTCTTTCTTGGCCTAGAATAGCCTAAATTTGTTAACACAAACAGAATACAGTTCCAACTGCGTTGCTTTTGGGAAAGGCTTTAGTGGGTGAGGTTGGGATTTCCACTGATGAAGGAAGATTTCTGAGAGGAGTTAGTTGATGGTCAAGTTTGTAAGTGGCTTGGCTTTTTGTTGTTCTGATCTGCTGGCATTTCCTCTCTACTTCTCCCACAATTTAAGAGTCTACAACAGGAACACTTTAAGGCACACAAATAAAATGAGATGAAAAAAAAGTGTTAATAATATATCCAAGGATCGGACTAGACAGAGGGAGGACAGAAGGAAGTGACTTTTGCTTCTGCAGCACCACAGAAAGAAAACATCTGTTTCCAGTTGACACACATTCCTAAAGATGCACTAGTCTGTGATCAAACCCATGCAGTAGATCTTGCCTGAGCTGGGGGGTTTGTATCAGCTGGTTTATGTAGCTGGCTCATGGGCAGCCTTCACTGGCCAGGTAGCTAACAGAGCTGAGGTATTTGCTTTTCTTTATTTTATTTCAAGGAGCTAGGCTGCATTTGCAAACAATGAATTACATTTCTCCACTGTTGACAATTGCAATAGTTCTTGTGGATGCCTCATTGCTCTGGGCTTGGAGCTCAGCCATGGTGCTATTGCCTCTGTGCCCACCTTTCAATTGCTGTTCGTCAGCCATCCATCCCTCTGATTCCCTGGCAGAGCAGCCTGGAGTTAGGCAGGCATGTTGCACTTCGCTGTGCTGCAGGCGTCTTTATTTTTGTTGGCTGGGGTAAAGCTGCTGGTCTCAGTTTCTTTTAAAATATTTTGTGCTAAAGAGAGGAAAGGAAGCTGAGCTGCAGAGCCTGGGGGCTCCATTCACTGCTAAGCTTAACTTCTTCAGGTCAGCTGCCAACAGCTACCAACACTGTGTCTTCCAGCATCTGGTGTTGGAGGGTGATTTGGTAAAACCCTCCCTCACGTGCCTCTCTCTAAGCCCATGAGTTGTCCTCCTGATATCAGTGAGACTATTCAAATCATTCACAAGCCTCAGCTGTAAATGGAGGTGGAAAATGGAAACAAAATGAAATATAGAGGTGTTTTCCTTTTTATACGTTGCCCACAGGAGGAATGACTTTGTTGATGCTGACAGGTCCTGCAGCCACAATATAATTCCTTAAAAGTATATATCATTAAAACCCCTCTTGTTTAGTTTCTGAGGAATGAAAAAATGTGTTTTCAGGTAAAGGTTTAAAATTTGCTCACTCATATTTGCCATGGAACACACTCAGACTAGGATTACTCTAAGCAGCATGTGGAAGGTATAATTGTATAGCATATTACAAGCTGAGGTCTGGCAGTGCTTTTCAATTTACCTTGGGCAAAAAGCACTGTTTTTTCAGGCCAGCAGAGCAGTATCTCATCACCTTTCCTTGCACCCAGCATATATCCACAGGTGGATCAAATGGGGCCTACTTCCAGGAAAGAATTCAAACTTTCATCCTGAAAGATGAAACTGAGTAGAAACTGAAATGCCTTCACTGCTTTTCTGCCTTGTCTAACATATTCTCTGTGTAAACCCATACATAAACTCTGAGCATGGTGTTGGAGTGTAATAGTTGGAAAGACCTTCACACAAAAATGCAGTTTTAAGGTCAGTCGTCAAATCCCAAACACTGCAGATGGTGTCCTGGTGGCTGGATGTCATTTGGACAGATCCAAATTCCCCTTTGGCTCTAAGAAACATCCCTGTATCCTGGCACGGCAAACTGCTTCTACAGCTTAGGGTTCTTAGGAGAGAAAATGTGGCAGGGCAAGGGCAAGAAGAGAAGCCACACCAGAGGAGTCCAGTTATCCTGAAGGGAGCCCTGCACACACGTGCTTCCTCTTGCCAGTCCAGGAGAGGTCATCTCACATTTTTCTCTGGACTGGGTCTGTACACGCAGTGTTGGCACAGAGGGGGTGCCATGCCAGGAGTGCTCAGTGTTGCTTAGTCCATGCTGGTGTGTTCATCTGCTCTTCACCACTGTGACTCCAGGGCTGTGACAAATAGAAACTGCTGCAATGCTGGTGTTACAGGGTTTCCCTTCTTTAAGATCATCCTGTAATGATCTTTGATCTCTTAATGTAATGATCTCTCTAATGTATGGCTCTGGAAACTCCTCTGACATGCAGATCTTGCTTCCTAGGAAAGATATGGAATTTGCATCCCAGATTGCATGGCTTTTCTGCTGGGGGTCCGGGAAGCACCCTTTGGCTTTCTCATTCTGGTGAGCGTTTGTGAGCAGGGAAAGAAGAAGGGAAAGGTCTTATGAAAGACTCAAATCTGATCTGGAAGTGACTGAGACCTGTTAAGCACAGACCCATTTTTAGACCTCTGCTCTATAAATACAGCTCTTGCCACCAGCACCTGCTCTACCAATAAAGTATCATCTGTGAGATGTCACTCACTGACATTCAGTGTCACACGGAGAAACAGGCCAAGCATTTGCCGAGCTGAGTGTGTTCTCTGCAGGGAGGAATATAGCTACAGATCATATGACCTGGATAATATTTGACAGGACTACGCCTCCATACATGTTTGCTCAGCACCTTGTGCACTGAAGTTCCCCTAGTTTGGAGCCACAGGACGTTACTGTAACCTGAGTATTATTTATGTTGGCAACTAAGGGAGAGATCATGCGTGAGGAAAGAGAAATAGAAGCAATGCTAGTGAATGGATTTAGGTGTTATGTCTTTAGCATCAAACAATATTAATATGAGACTGCACTGACCTAAACGCAGTGAAGACATTCTGTCTTGGAAGCTTTATTTTCCGTAAAGATCTTGATTTTCAGAGGTCACACATACTTTTATACATTTTTATGGCTCAGTATTGCTCTTTCCTGCATGACAGCTGCAGTTCCATGAGTGATGGAAGGATTTTCCTCCAGGAGAGGAGAGAGGCAGCAGAATTGTGGTGCTCATTTCTAGAAGGTCGCACAACTGCATGGAAGGGACAACTGCTTACCCCTATAACACACTCACCTCTGTCCATTCCCAAGTGGAAAAAGAACTGCTCTTGCTTCTTACAGTTTGGGATTGCCTGGGGCAGGTTTGGTATTTCAGTCAGACTTTGACCATTGCCTGTCCCACCTCAATGGAGATATGCCTGCGGAGGCAGCTCTGGATCAGGGTGGGGATCCCAGCATCTTCCTGGAAATTTCCACACTGAGATTTTTGTCTCCTGTGCTGCAATCACTACAGGTATTTACCAGCAGCACTGAACTTGGACCCTGCAGGAAACTGAGGGCAGCAAGCACACGGAGGAGATGGTGTATCTGAAATCTTGGTTGCTGAAATCACCTCCTGGCCATGTCACCACCATTTACCCCACTCAGCCTCTTGCTGGACGCAGGGGTATTAAGGGTGCTGCTTTCCATTCCCAGCTCTCTTAAAGTGCAATTGTGGTTCCTGCTGTTTTTCAAAACATCTCAGCCTAGCTACGGAACTGTGGGCACGCAGCCTCCTTTCTCCTTCCTTTTGCTGTCCTCCATCCCCTTACCAAGCACCTGCAGCGGCTTTCAGCACGCATTCATTGTCTCCCTTTTGATTGCTGCATATATGTTCAAATTGTTATTTCCCAGCAGATGTATCACATGAAGGTACTGAATTCCCATCCTTCCCTTCCCTCCCCTCCCTCAGAGCTCTTACCCTGGTCTCACAAAAGCACCAGTTTTATTGTAGCAGGGCTCTGCATTTAAGCCTCATTCTCAGATTTGTCTGTCTTAAAACAGAAGATATTATAAATATCGGTGAAGGCAAAGCAGTGAGCGTAACCTCCAAATCTCTCTCGTTCAGATCAGATGTAGCCTTCTTGCTCTAATCATTCCTCTCTCCCCTTCCTTCCCCTCCCTTCTCTCTTTTTGGATATGTGTTTCTCTCTGACTGTGATTCTGCAGTGGCAGAAAGGGGTCAATCTATCTGTAAAAGATGGACTCAGCCAAGCTTTTCTAGCTCTTTCCTGCTGATGGCAATTATCCGGAGGTTGGCAGCGGTCCCAGAAACCTGCAGTTCCTGCAGTCCTGCTGCTGTGGGCCTGCTCCACAAAGCCAGCATCCTAAGAGGATCACTTGGTGTGATGCCCAGGAAATGACAAACAGAAAAGGTCACACGTACTCCAAAAAGATATACTGCTCGGCAAATTTAATTGACATTGTGCAGCTTTTAAAAACGTCCCTGCAGACATTCCAGCATTTAATAGATGCAAGCAAAGAACAGAAAAATAACAGGGCTTTAGAGAAAGGGTAGAAAAAATACATTCTGTCCCCCAAAAAGAATTTTTTCATACCCCAGTAATATCTTTTCACATGGTCTATTGGATCAGGATATTTTTTTGTTACCTCTGACCTGACAAGTGAAATCTGCCATCCCATCCCCCAGCCTCCCTTCCTTCCCTCACACACACTGCTGCTTTTTAAATCATTGAGCTTTCATTTCACAGGGTAGCTGTCCTTTTTTTTTCCCTTGCATGTTAGTCTGTTAAAATATTGTACAGGCAACCAGCTCCCTGTCAAGGCCAGTGCTGTGCTGTGTGGAGGGTCACCGTTGTGTCCTGTGTTATCTAGCCAGAGGAGAAAAATGCTGTCTGCATCAATGGGCTCTTTCTTTAACAAAAAGTAACAGGAGATCTGTGGAAATTTAAGAAGGTGTCTGATATTAAATCTGCAAGAGGTGCTGGGAAAGCAGGAGTGGCAAGAGTGAATTTAGGATGAAGGCAGGTGGTCCTGGTTCAGCAGGGACTACACTTAGTAAGGACTCAGCTCTTCTCTTTTTCATTATTTATTTCAGCCTCCTTTTGCTAAGAACAAATTTAAAATCAATTGGATTTTTTGGCTCTGCTTTCAATGTCTCTGCTTTCAATGAAAAGAGTGGGGGTGGAGGGAAAGAAAATAAGTATAATATGACTACTGACAATGTGAAGCAGATGTGACACAGCCGATCTGGACACTTGTTCCATTTACACCCATGCAATTTGGGATGAAAGGCACGGTCTTCCCTACATACCTGAGACCATGCAGGCACCATGATTCAGATGGCCAGGATAGTAAAGAAGCGAGGTTTGAGTCCGTGGGGAGCTTTGTGTCATCACGGATGAGTCCCAGCAATCATGTCAGCTGAACTGCTATTGAGAGGAGTGACTGATGCTTCCAAAGCTTTCACGAGCTGCTCTCCATAGAAAGGGCCCAAACTGCCCACTTTCAGAGGTGGTGTAAAGCACCAGGTACATCAGTCTAAACGCCTCAGGACTGTATAAATCAAATGGAAATATCTCTGTGGGTTTTTCTCTGGTTACTACATTTAAGAAGAGTTAACTACTATATCTAAACTGTGGGCATGTATAGGGGTTGCATCTCCGGAACCCTGTCACTTATTTGCCTGGATATGGCCAGACTTAAGCAATCTTACAATTTCAACATAGAATCAGTGGAATAAACTTTTTCTGCAGAGCAATATGAGCAGAGATTTTACAGAGCATCACAGCAGTACAACAGCAGCCTGTAGAAAAGAGGGAAGAAGGACAATACAAATAAATTTTGCCTCAAAATGTTGTTTTTGAATAATTAAACATACAGTTGGAAGTTACAAATTGCCCTCTGAACGACACCTTGCTCTACCACTCATAGAAGGTGGGGAAACATGCTTTGACATTCTTTGCAGCAGGCAAAATAACCCCATGCTTGTGGTGACTGTTGGGACCAGAGCCCAAGGTTTCCAGTCCACTCCTGTGCTAAAGAGCAGGTCACGCTAAAATAGAAGAGACTGGATAGTGACAGATCCATTTCAAGGCAACTTTCAGTGCATGTCTACTTCAAAAGAAGATCCCATTGGGAAGAAAACATGACATTTGACTTCTTTAGCATGGAGGTGGCAAAATCCACATTCTGAAGTAAAGCTGAATACTATAGTTTAAGGAAAGGCTAGAGCACAGGTGCGGGGCAAATTTTCAGAGCTTTATTCTTTCTAAATCTGAACAGCATTTGTCCATCCTTCATCCACCTCAGTGTCAGGGTAAGTGGTCAAAAGTCAAAGTTATAAACTTCGTGTCACCTCCTACCCCAAGCCACACAGAGTGGGAGAAGCTTTCCTTTGAAACATCCTTAGGTACTAGTGCAACCCCATAATAGTTTTCATCTCTGACAAAGTCTCTTTTGGTTCAAAATCTTCTGACTGTCAAGAAACGCGTGAACTAATAAAGCTTCAGTATACATAGCATTAAAATAGGATTTTGGCTTCCTCATGGACCAGGCAAGTCCTGTCTGAGAACCTGCTATCAGCAATAGTTAACTTTCCAACGGGCATTGTTTCCGATAAAGGGTTTTTGCTCTTGACAAAACCAGCGTGTATTAAGTGACTCATAGCTGTGTAATATTATTGCCTGGTTTCATAACACACTCTCCTGTTACACTGGACTTCACAGAAGCAGCACAATAAAATTCAGAAGTTGGTCTCCTCTGTACTGCAGACTTCTGTTGACACAATTATATTGGTCAGGAGAGGCAAGAGGTGAGATCTCTGGCTGTAGAGCAACAATCAAGAAAAGCCTGATTGTAAAAAATGTCACAGAAGCCAAAACTGAGCTTTTACCATATCACTGCTTTTTCTTCAGGATGTGAGGCAGAAGATGAAAGATATACTTTCACCTCCAAACAACTTAAACTTTTTAGTTCTTTCTTTTCAGGGGGCAAAAATCTGTAAGGCACCTTGATATTTGAAACATGAAATGTTTTATGAGTTAAAGCCTGATTTAGGTCTTCTCTCTCAAAAACCCAAAAGCTCCAATCATTTAGACTGCAGGAAACTTGCCAGCTGTGGAAATATTAAGGCTTTTACTGCATGCGAGTGAGCTGTTCTGACTCCATCTGTTAAAATGGTAAATTTTTGCATATGCTTGTTTTGACTGATACCCAATCCCGAGTACTTTGTAAGGCAGTTACACATGCAAGCCTGGTGAAAACTGTTCAGTTCTTGCCAGCTGTGCAAGGTGACCAGTTCATTAGAGGAAAGTGACAGGGTGGGTCTTCATGACTTATCTGCAGAGAGAAAAAAGTGTGTAAACCTCTGCCTTGTTTTGTCAACAAAAATGTAATTAAAACTGAGAAGGTGCTGTGGTGCTGTAGCTTTTCTGGTCATCTTGGGAAAATAGGTGAAGTGGCTGAAGGATGGGCATACACATTCCAAAGAAATTATTTTATTTTATGGACTACTGATATTCTGCAATTCAACATTGGCTTGATTTTATAAATCTTGTCATTAGACTCTCCTGTTTTCACTTCTTATAGCTACTAAGTGTTTGGAAATCTTAGTAGAATAAAACTTCAGGAAACATAGAAAATCTTTCTCTCTTTGAAGCCACTCCTTTCTTCTCAAGGAACATTTAGAACTAGAGTAACAAAAAAATTCTAGGAATAAACCCCTGTGGTGTGTCAGTGTGAAACACCAGCAGTGGGAACTTAAAGATTGTGTAGTCTCAGGAGAAACAAGAGAACACAATTTAATTAAAGCTTCTTATTTTAATTGCAAAATTTTATCCTTTTTTAGTTCAATCTTTGGTAGTAAAAAACCCCATGAGCTGGATTATGGCCAAGTATGGTGGATGTTTCTTGCTATTGCACAACAGTTTAGGAGGGAATCGTGGAATTTTGCAGTGATTTCATGGAAGGAACCTGTAGAGGTCACCTAAACCAACCCTGCCCTCAGAACAGGACATACTGCATTATTCTATTTCCAACCAAAACTGTGGAGAAACCAGGCCAGGAAGGAGGTCCTGACCAGCCAGGGTAGCAGCTCTGGTGCCCACAATTGCCAGTGAAGCACTCCAGTGCCATGCACAGAGGTGTTTCCCAAATTGGGGGAACCTCAGGGGAGCAGAGGGAGTTGCCAGGAGCCCGCAGCTCATGAGACAGGAGCTGATGAGACCAAGTCAAGAGCAGCAAAGTCCAAGCTTCTCTCCCCTATAAAAGAAGCCCGTAGGGAGCACTGGGGACCAGGAGCACTGCCAGCTGTGCAGGGTAAACAAGACACAGCGTGGCAGCCAGGGCAAGCCTCCATGAAATCCTAAAGACTCAGGGACAGGATGTCCCCACATGCCAAAAAATGTGCCTGCAGGGAAGAAGACTGCCTTGCTAAACAGAGAGCTTTGGCTGGAACTTAGTGAAAAGATGGAAGTTAGTGACCTTAGGAAGAAGGGACAAAAAATTCAGGAGAACTACAAGAATGTTGTGAAGTTGTACAGGGAGAAAATTAAAAGGACCAAAACCCAACCGGAATTTAATCTGGCCACTGTCATAAAGGGCAACAAAAATTGTCTTTACGAATACATCACAACAGAAGGAGCGTGAAGGAGAATCTCCATCTTTTTTTGGATGGCTTGGATGGGCTAAGAGCATCCTGGCTTGTGACAGCCATAGTGTGTCCAGCTGGCTCAGGGCAGGGCCCGTCCCCTGTGCCCGCACTGCTGAGGCTCCTCCAGTGCTGGGGACAGCTCTGGGCCCCTCGGGACAAGAGAGACATGGAGGGGCTGGAGCGTGTCCAGGGAAGGGAACGGAGCCGGGGAAGGGGCTGGAGCCCCAGGAGTGGCTGAGGGAGCTGGGAAAGGGGCTCAGGCTGGAGAAAAGGAGGTTCAGGGGGGACCTTGTGGCTCTGCACAACTCCCTGACAGGAGGAGGGGTTGGGCTCTGCTCTGGGAACAAAGGATAGAACAAGAGGACACAGACTCAAGTTGCCCCAGGTGAGGTTTGGATTGGACATTAGGGAAAAATTTCTTCAAGAAAAGAATTGTCCAGCCGTAGCACAGCTGCCCAGGGCAGTGGTGGAGTCCCCATAACTGGAGGATTTGAAAGCTTTGTGGATGTGGGACTTGGGGATGTGTTAGTTGTGGCCTTGGCAGTGCTTGGGGAATGGTTTGACTCGATGTTTTCAGATAGTTTGTCCAACATAAATGATTCTGTGATTCTATGATTATATGATATGAGTTCAAGGAAGCCTTCCTGTCTATGGCTTTTATTCTCCCAGTGTTCAGTACAGAATCTGAACACCTTCCACAGAGAACTGGCAACAAAATTTTCATCTTTCCGAGATGAAAGTATTTTTCCTCTTTTATATATGTATATATATATATATATATTTTATTTGAAAGATCTAATCATCAGCCTCTTCTCAAGTTGCTGGCAGCACAGATACAAGTCTGGGTGCCAGCATTATACTGTTAGTGATCACAGCTCCATATCGCAGCCTTAAGAGAGAAAATACCCCTCACTCTACCCATTCTTTTTAATGTATATCTTGCTGCCCTTGATCAAGAAATGCTTTGCCCTCAGTCCTCACAGCTCAGTTATTTAAAATATGGTTGTAGGCTCATTAAAGACAAGAAGGGACAGGACTTTGGTTTTATGTTTTGCCTCAAAGACTTGGACATTCCTTCTGCACAGAGCTCTGTAAAATAATTCTGGGACTTCTGTCAGGTTTGATTTATGACAACATGTGCCAGATGTAATTGCACCATCACTCTATCCATTCATTACCTCTGTTTCTCTCTGCAATGCTCTGGACCAGATCTCCAAGGGACAGAGTGACCTGAGCTTGTTTTTCCAGTGAACAACAGGATTAGAGGTCGCCATTCCATCATGTTTTGCAGATTAGTGACCACCCTAAAACTGAGGGGTATGGTCAGAGAGTAGAAAGCTGCATAAAAAGGAGATGCTGGGAATACCCTTGCCCAAGTCTGCCCCATAAACTGAATCACAGTGCATGCTGAGAGGGCTTGAAGCAGCCCTGCCCTGTGGATATGATCTTTGTATGTAAATCTAACACACCCTTAGCACCTCTGGGTTGCATTTTGTGGTACACCAATTTCGTTGAGTGCTGGATCTAAGACCTTTGAACCATGCTATATTTTCCGGTAGTAAACAACTCATGGGACTCTCAAACTGGTTTTATGCAAAAATCTATGCCCCCAGCCTTTTCTCTCCCATTCTTATCAGGAAGAAGTGTTTGATCAGTGCCAAACCACTCTTTTCTGATGAAAAGTAGAGGAGGTATAATTGTGGAACTACTCTAATGCTTCAGATCAGCATTACTGTAAGAACCAAACTCATAAAAACTTAGCGCTTTCTCTGGTGGTTTAAATTTTTAGTCAAAACACAATATTGGTGGGTTTGTTTTCTTTTTTTTTTCTTTCTTCTGCTTAGCTTTGAGATTTGATCTCTCCTCAGCTTTAGATTTCTTTACACTCGTAAATCCAAATAACTGTCAGGCTATCATGGCAGCAGGTTCGTCACTGAGCAGTGATTGAAGCTCAAACACAGAATTTAATTAACATTGGACAGTGTTTGTGGGACAGAAAAATCTTCTAAAAATAGCGGTTTTTTTTCCTCTGAAACATTTCATTCTCCTGAGAATTTTATTTTTGAATCTAAAGGCCTTAATTGAGCTCTAAATAGTTGAGTTGTAAACTGCATTTTGTACCTTGGATGGATTTCATGTTGTTTAATCCCAGGTAGGCATAATAAATGTCACAAATTTATAGAGTAGTTCAGGTTGGAATGGAACTTATGAAAGTCATCTGTCCAATCTCTTGCTCAGAGCAAGTTATGCTTCAAAGTTATATCCAGCACATCAGGATCTGGTTCAACCAGATCTACTGGTTTCAACCAAGTCCCGAAAATCTCTGAGGAAGAACTGCACAAATGCTTCTGTGTGTTACCATGCTCAGAGTGAAGAAGATTTTCTCATATCCAGTGGGTATTTCCTTTGCTGCATGTGGCAATGCCCTCTGAGGAGAGCCTGGATCTCTCATACCAATAAATCCTCTTTGGGAGACAAAGACTGTGATTAGATCCCACTTTGGTCTTTGGACTGGCTTAGCACTTCTGTTTGCATGCAAACTGAAAGGTCTCCAGGAACAGGGGCAGAAAGTCAGGCTCCTGAGGTATGCCACTTTATTTTGGTTTTGGGTTTGGTTTTGCGTCATTCCATCCACCCCTAGTTTTAAAATGCCTTTGGGTAATATGTTGAAATGGCCAACCTAAATTTCCTCTTTGAACCATCTGAATTCTATGTTATTTTATACAAAATGAAACAGGAAAGTCTGTACAGGCAAACTCTGTCCACCTTTAGAGATACGATACAGTCCAGGTAAATTACGTAGGAGTTGGGTGTCAATGATCCTTGAGGGTCCCTTCCAACTCAAGTTATTCTATGAAAAGCAAAATTTTTGTTTCTTCCACAAAAATCCCCCCGAACTCATGCCTTTCACATCCTACTTGTCAGATGAGTGAGACATTTAGTCCATCCTGTGAAATCTTTCAATATTAAAGAGGTTCACCATCTAGTTCTGGGACACACACGAAGTTGAAAACCAAGAATAAACAGTGAAATATGTACATTTATGCAAAAAAACCCCAACAACCCTAGAAACATAAGGCCTTGGGTAAGTAGAAAAGCAAAAAAATTCAAAACCCAGGAAAGGCTGAAATTTTGGCACCAGGTTGTGCAACTCCTCACCACAAGATGTCATTGGGGCCAAGAAATTGGTGAGGTCTGCTCAAGCAGCAGGGATATTCAGAATGATCAAGGGGTGCAAGACTTCATGTTTCAGGGTTAAGACCAATCTGTAACTGTTGTGATTTAGGATGAAATGCTCACTGAGAACAAATTATCCAATATCTGCTTTCTACAGACTTAGTTCACATTCCTTAGAGGCATCTGACATAAGTTGTTGCTGAAGACTGGATGATCATGAGCTAGCCCATGTGTCTGATCCAGTCTGGCATTCCTTACCTTGTTATGGCTCTTGGTTTTTTGTTTTTGGTTTACTTTTTTTTTTTTTTCTTTTTCTTTTACCAGTGGTAGAAACTAAATAGGGAAAAATAATTAGCTGTTCCCCTTGCCACTGAACAACTGATTTTATGCACAGAATGGTGGAGGTGAACAGAAGGCAGAAGCATCCCGCACCACGATGTTTCTGGAGTTGGAATTCTCCAGGACAAGTGGCCATTGCCATTTTCCTCTTCTGTTTCAGCCATTCTGCCAGCTCTGCAGCCATAAATTCCAAAACAGTGCATTTACCACCATCCTCTGTGCACACCCATGCAGTCTATCCCCATTCTCTTGTCTAACTTCCTTGGTTTCCCCAGCTGACGAGGAAGCCCAGCTCACAGGTTTCAAACCTCACAGAATTCCACCATCTTGGAGAGAATGACAAGCACCCATAGCATCATTCCCCTTCCTATTGCATCACCCACTACTCCCTCATTTCATCTTTGTGTCTGGTAAGCTGCACAAAGCTCTGGGATAGACCACAGCTCCATTGTGTATGCAGATTATTTTCACCTAATCTCCAGCACTCTGTTAATTTTAGTGCTCCCTGCTGTGGATTTAAATCACTGGGACAATTTTGCTTGCCATGTAACTTGAACTAAGTCTGTGAGAGTTCAGAATAGATTGAATGAGTATACTATTTTTACATCTAAAAGATCATTGTTCTTTTAAATATCGCGTGAGTTCTAAATATTTTACTGAAGATGATTGATATGTCTATTTTCCATACAGTGTAACACAACTTAATGGAGTCATAAGATTTCTGCCAACACATTATGGGATTTGGAATCTAAGTAACTCTTAGATTACTGGCATCCATGTCTCCCACCACAGGTGATCAAATATCGTGGTGGCAGCCAAGATGTAAATCACAGGAGTATCTCTATCTGTCATTGCTATAACTAGGTTCCAGGAAGAGGAAAACACTATCTACAAGCAAGTGAAATCCACGGCATTCATACTCTGAGGTTTCAGGCCCAACAGTTTAATTGCAATGGCAATATTGCAGCACACAATAATTTGTTCAGAACTGAAAAAAACACTTGTATTTTACTTTTGAAGATGGCCTTCAATGTCTGCATCTCCCTCTGGCTGATTGAGGCTGCCTCTATGCTAGAAATATTCAACTGTGTTGATTCTTCCCCAGCAGCTCTACTAGACAGTGATTATATTCAGGAGGATGAAGCATCTAAAGCTTGAGACTTTCAGGTACCTTAGGTTTTAGATAACCTTATTCTTTCAGATATTTTTTGGTGCTACTTTAGGATGAGTTTTTCATCAGTAGGAAGGTGCTGTTAAAGTCAGAGGATTTCTCAAAAGAGAGGGGCAGACCAGGTGACTCCACTCATGCAGAGCAGGTTTTTTTAGGTTTCCTCAGCCAAATCACAAGTTACTGCTGCTCACAGCTATTCCTAAACATCTCTTTTCTTGTACTGATAACTATTCACCTAAAATGGTTGATGGGACTTGTCTTATGTGGAAAAAATACACAGTGAAAAGCTACAAGGAATTCCCTTAAAGAGCAAATAAATCTTCTCTTACTTCTACCACTCTACAAACACTGACATACAATCAAAAACTCAATATTTACAAATTTCAATCCAAGGTATTGGATGAAATGCCGCAGCACTGGTGAAACAGCTCTACTCTTGACTCCCTTTGAGACTGACAACATGAGGCTCTCTGGTACTTGGAGAAGTAGAGATCAAATCTCCAAAGAGGAGCTACCACCAGAGCTACCACCTTGTTCTAGTCCCACCACCTTGATGTGTCTCCTGTTAACCCCTCTGCTCTCTGAAAAGTGCTCCTGAGGACAAACCACATTCCTGCCCAACGCCCTGTTGGAACAGCACTGCAGGGGGCCCTTACTCACAGTGCTTTAAACTCTGACCAAGTTGCCAACAAACCCTGCGAGAGGAGAGGAGAGGAGTCACTCCAAAGAGCATAAAGACTATTTGAAAAGGATTCAGACATCGACTTTGACAGGAGAAGAGCATGTCTCTGACTCATCTTAAATTATAGAGAGTAATGTCTAGAATGGTTTAGCCACACTGTGTACTGTATTCTGTGGGGACAGAACCTCTCTGCTCATTGTGAGTTTGACACCATCTGAGTCATTAGAAACAGTTTTCACGGACGAACCCATTTCAAGCCTCGAAATACAAAAGTTCTGTGTATGAAGTGTCTGTTAGAATTCCTCCAGTAATTTCATATTTGGATTCAATAGCTGAAATGAATGATGAAATTCTCTACACTGTCATACATTAAGAAGGAACTGCGAAATGCTGATAAGATGTTGAAACGAAGGCAAGGGGATTAAAAGGTCATTCTACTGCACTTTTTCATCTGGTGAGGATTTCAGACTGAGCAAATTACCATAGTACCTGAACACTTAATAGACTGTGCCAAATTTGTTATTGATCTCAGTAATAAGCTGCGTACACAAATGCCTCTATAAGGTCTCAAAACATCTCCAACACACAGGTGAAAACAAGGTTAATCAGTCCAGTCCACACTGGACTGGAAGATCCGTGTTTAATTTCTTAAATAAATGACCTGTTGAGAATTTTGTCCCCCTACTCGTTACCTTCTCAGTTTGGCTCAGGAGAGAAAGCACAAGTTCAAGTGTGCACTGAGCACAGTCGGTAGAGCTTGGTCTCTGGGAACCTCTGCAGCACAAGAAAAAATTCATTCATTCCATGATTCCTAAGCTGGAGAAGTTGGGGATGACACATGTAAACACACCAGCAGGGTTTGGGCTTGAGGAAGAAGTGCTAAATTCTTTTGTTTTTTTGTTTTCCCATTTACCTGCTTTCATTCTATAAAGAAGACATGACTCCTCAGCAAATAAGCTAAATTTAATATCCAAAAAAAAAAAAAGAAACTACTGATAGAGAAAATTTTATTTTTTTTCAGTCTCGAGTTTTGACTGCTAGTACAGTATTAGCATAATATTCAGCAGCAGACAATCTAATTTATAGAAATAGATGCTCAGAAGCTTTGAAATGTATTGTTTTTATACTGTTCTTCACCAAGAAGTATTATGACTTTAGAAGCTGACCTCACACCTACAGCATTTATTTTATTCTAAACTGTGGAATCAGCCATTTGTGAAAGAAGGAGCAACAGTTTTGTGTATTCACACGATGCCCTGTGCAGATACCTGTGTTTCAGTTATATTCTCGCTGTGGTGCCCTGGGTATTCACGGTGGTCAGATGAGAAAATATCTGTCTTGTTTCTCGTGTTTTGGCATGAGATACCACCCTCATTTGAGGCCTGTTTATGGGTTTACATGATACTTAGGGGAAGTTTCTCAAGAAAAAATGTTGTGGAGGAGCTGTCTACAGACCCACAGATCCAAAAGTAACTCCTGATAGCACCTGTTTATTTATTCATGTAATGGAGTATGTAATTATAAGACCGTATGAATTGCACTGTAGGGGACAAAAAGAAACCATTTTGAATCAGCAAGTGCTCCCTTCAGTTTGTGCCACGCCACACACTTATTTTTTATTTTTTTTTTACTGCATTCGTCCTTTTATTAGTCTTCATTACGTTTCATATTGTAGCCCCTCCAATACTCTCTGAGCTGCTGACACTAATTTATATGTTCCTCAAAATTCAATCCAAGGAGTAGGTTTTTCTTATATTTCGAGAGACGTATGTTGACACAGATGCAAAATTGATATTAAATTAATCCTCTTTGTTGCAATTACAAATCTCATAGCATAAAGCTCTGGACAAGAATATTAGAAAATGAAAGGAAATATATAAAACCCATCCCAGGACCTCTTCCAAAAAGTGGCTGAGCCATATTTTTCTTGAATTCAGTAGTATAAGATCAGGGACAGAGTGTATCTAGTGCATATAGACAGAGCTTATGATTTTAGTCCTAGTCACATGTTTTTGTAAGAGAACTGGTCAAACATTTCTTTATGAAAGAGCAGACTCATAGTTTTAGTTGTTTACTTTCCTGTGAGTGCATGACCTATAACCTGGGCTGCTGGATAGATTATATCAAATGAAATAGAGAATCCATTATACTTAATAATTTTCAGTGACTGAAATCAGTGATTGGCTGAGGATCTTGATTATTTTTGCACAGACTCTGCTTATTTATGAACTAAATTTTGCAATATTTACTCTTGGTTTTTTTGACAAGAATTAGCTTTCCTGTATTATTCATACTATTATTCATAGTGAATTTTTTTCTGATTTTATGACCAGTACCTCCTGCTTCCACAATGAAGATTTTTACAGGGAGGAGAAAGCATAACAAAATAATTCTCTATCTTTTTTTTTTCCCCTCTAGGATTGGAGCAAAACCCCCAACATATTTCTTTCAAAGGAAACCCGAGACTTTATGTATTCAACACATTGTGTGGAACTATTTCAGAGCTTTGGGTCACAAATGGCTTCTTTCCACTAAAAGTAATGGTGTTATTCCTGGCGATGCAAGCTTGCTTGATTTTGCTCACAAGTAGAATCTGCCTGTACATATAAATCAGTCCCTGCAGTTTCAGGAGAACAGAGGAAGAGGAGACACAGCTCATCTCAAACTTCCAAGCTATACTGGCAATTTACTTTAGCACCCTACATGACTGAGATTTCCATAGTTGTTTTAGTTCTGTTGAACTCAGGATTAAAATGAAGGAAGCAGTTTTGAGACCTGGCCTTGGGGGCCTCGGAGGTGAGGTTGTGGGGAGAGCAGTTCATGAATAGGTGTCAGGCTGGGGTCTGCTGGGAAATGCACACCTGCCCCAGAAGTGCACAGTTAGCACTGGCTCAACCAGCCCCATTTACATCGTGTCTGGGAACTCCTTCTTGCCTGCCTCTAATCAGGGCTTGACATGTGGACAGGTGAAAGCAGCCTGCACTCGGTGCATTTATTCCTCAGTGCTTTTACTTTCAATTTTGAGAAACTCCAAATACAAAGTCTATCCCGTGCCAAAGCTGTCGGAGTCTGCCGTGACACACAAAGGATGGATCTAATCTGCTGTCTTCACCCAGGCTTGAAACACCCCTTGGTTGGGAAGGATGTGTAGCATTTGCCTTTTTGCCCATAAAATCAGACCCTCCAAAAGGTCATGTGCACACACACAAACACACCCACGTACAGAGGTGTCTCGTGGCAAAAGGAGATAGGAAAAAAATTCTTTTCCGCAAGGTTAATTGACTTTAGGGTGAACATCGTCTGAGGACAGCCTCTTGTGCTGATTGCCTCCGTTCGTGATTTGGTTGGAGGGGACTGGATTTTACACTCAAGTAATCAGGCGGCAAAGAGGAGTGCAACACATGGGAGAGCTGATTTATGTCACCTGGACATAACAAATGGCAGGCAGGGCCCAGAACATCTCGTGGTGTGCTCTGGGCACATCACACCCTCTGCTGATGTCAATAAAGACTATTGAGTACTGGGCACATTTGAAAATGAGAATCCCTGTGTAGGTTGTGAAATACGGACTTGGGGGCTCTAATTCAAGACTCTCAGTCAAGATTATTCAAAATATATAGAAAGCTAATTATTCCAGATGTCCATTGAAACATTGATACCTTTGAAGATCCCAGTCCTGAAATTTACCAGGGGAAAGTTATGGAGGTGTGAGTACATTAACATATTAAATCAGTCACAGGTCCTAAGCAGACTTTAGGAGAGGTGGTTCACATGTACGTATTAGTTTCTACAGACACAGAGAAACTCTGAAAGCTTTTCTTTCCATGCTGCCTTTTTGATGGAACTTAGTATCCTCTTTTTTTTGGTCTTTTTCATTTGAAATGGGACACATCGGTGCACTGATTTGATTTAAACAGTCATTTGCTTTCTCTGAGTTCCCTCCTTTTCCTGCCAAAGCAATAGAGAATGGTGAGAAGAGGGGTGGATTGTTGTGTGCAGGAGGAGAAGTGCTTCAGGAGGCAAGACCTCAGGAGGCTCTTTAGGATCCTGACCTTGGCCCAGTGCTGCACTGACCCAGCTCTGGGATTTCCAGATCAGACCAGGGCCTCACTCACACAGCCTGGGAAAAGCAAGCCTGGGTAGTATCCTTACAGATATGTGTGTCAGTGCTGTTGACAAGGAGTCCTTGACTATTTAAATCTTTTGGCCATGGGGAAAATTAACATCACAAAGATGGACTGTTGCAAAAAGCCAGACTCTAAGAGGAAGAAGCGTTAAGATTCATATGCAGCTTTAAGGAACAATGATTAGTTGTTATTTATATTATAGGAGTACCTGGAGATCTCAGTTGGACTCAGGGTCTTTTTTTGCTGGCTCCTCTCCACTTCCTCTCTTGTGTTTCTCACAAAATACACCTTTCACTATTACCAAAGCACTACTGAGAATATATTGTATTATGGCCCAAATCTATTCCTCCAGAATGCCAGTCCTGGCCACTGTCTTATCGGCCACATATAATTTGTTTAGTTTTAAGTTTTCATCCTATGAGCAGATAGATTAACAAGTTACAAATTCCAGTAATTATAACCCAGAATATTTCCAACAAACCTCTTTGCTTCTAAAGGGCAGTAGAAGAAGAAAAGAAATGAAAAAAGCATCAGCTCGAAATTTGTCCTCCACGGACCATATTAAAATTTAGAGATTAAAAAAAAATTATATCATGTATCATAATGAAGACAAATCAGCAGTTTTGGCCTTGCTTCTCTAAGCAGAAAGGCTTTGCTATCTGACTTCTCCTTGGCTGCCTTTCTAGGCTTGAAATTCACAGCTGCATTGAAGCAGAGCAAGTCCAATAATGCCATTTGTTTTTCAATTAAAAAAAAAAAAGAAAAAAGAGAAAGAGGGACATATAAACGGATCACAGAAGAAGGGGGCCATTAGCAGACATTTAGTCTGACCATGGCTAGAAGTGCAGATGGTTCAGAGGAACAAAGCCAACTTGGCGTTTATATAAGCTATCTTGTATCTCCCTCTTTTTTCCCTACACTGGCACTCAGATTGATTAAGAGGTCAAATAAAGGCTGCTTCAGTGTGAGAGTGTGCATGATGTATGACAAAAAATCCTGTCTCACAGTTCAGGCTTTCTAAACAACATAAAAGACAAATCAATGTATAAACTAATTCTCAGCCTGTTTAAGTCTTTTCTTCCTGAAAGCCGTATGGACCTCTCTCTCTCTTGCTTTTTCTTTCCTTTTATTTTTTTCTTTTTATCTTTTCAAAAGTCCCAGTGACAAAGTGGTAAATGAAGACAAGTAGTGGAATGTGAACATAAGGAGGTGGAATAGGAAAGTCCCCTTTAATAAAGCAGGTGAAAGTTACTCTATAGACAAGAAATATTCTCCAACAAATGTCTTTTCTGAATTATAAGCAAGAAAAGCAAAAAAAAAAAAAACAAAACAAAAACCAACAGGGTAAAGGTCTTTTTAACTGACAGCTTCCCATGTGGCAGTCTACCTCCTGTACTGCCTAGCCTTTTTGTGCAGGAGTGCTGCACGTACCAGCTTTGCAAAGACTTCAGTCTGTGAAAGAGAATGGAAGTTTGGAGATGTCTTCTGCAACAATAAAAGTAATAATCTTCATATGAATTTAGACATATAGGATTTTGATGGTGTTTAGACATGTGTCTTTCAATTTCTTTTAGTGTACAGAATGTCTGGACACCTACCTAGTACCTAAATCACAGACTCCTAACAGAGACCCTCTCCAGGCATAACTGGTGACCTGCCCAACTCGTTGGAACCTCTTGGGTGTAGATCATCCCCCCTGAAATTCAGAACCTTTGAGTGCTTCAGCATCTGAAAATTGGGCTAAGCTATGAGCTTTATTAAAGGCAGGAGCCCACCCCTAAGCAGATCTAAAGGCTTGGGTCTGAAGCGAGGCTCAGGTTGCAATAGCTCAAGCGGGCTGACTGAAGTCCTGCCTGCTCTTTTAATGCTTAATTATCCCAGGTGCCACGGGGATGGATACATTGAAAACAGATGGAGAGGTATTCCTGAGCATCTGAAGATAAGCAGATCAGTTAGGCCAGGTTCTGTGGATCTTGTTTGAATAGTTAATCACAGGAACACAGAGATGAAGAGAACCACATGGGTCACTGAGCTCAGGTCTGTGAAATTTTCTCATTATAATTTACAACCTGGAGAGTATCAAGAGCGTGCCAGGTGCTTCATATAGTCAAACAGTCT
This sequence comes from Callaeas wilsoni, assembly GCA_013398955.1. Classification (NCBI taxonomy): domain Eukaryota; kingdom Metazoa; phylum Chordata; class Aves; order Passeriformes; family Callaeidae; genus Callaeas; species Callaeas wilsoni. Next base: position 176,828 of record VWPU01012712.1, read on the forward strand.
GACAAGCTGGTATTTATTTTGGAGCCAAAGGAGGCCTGTTTGTTTTATGAATCAAGGTTGTTGTTATTTTTTATTTTGAGACTGGGAGGTTGCTAATCATTTTGTTTACACTGTATTTTGTGAGGAGATATTTTCACTCACCTTTATTACTGTTGACTCTGTGTCATGGCCTAGCTTTTTAATCCAAGAACTGTGACTTTTAAAGCCTTCCTCATAACTACTGAGTAGCCTTTGAATGTATTTTTGCTTTGGGCTATTTAGACAGAGCTACGCACACATGCAGATACTGGAAATTAACAATAAGTACACATATGTGCCATATATCCTTAGGACCACCCTATGGTCCCAAAACTTGTGCCTGGTTTAAATACCTGCATGCATATAGCATAAAAACTGCTTGAAAATCCACCTGAAATAGAAAACTATCTTATTAACCAAAGTGACTGGTCATTACTTTTCCAGACACAAAACCAGAAGACAACAGAGACACCTTTTTTTAGTTGGGATTATAGATGCAGCTTAATCACTTTGAGTATGCACTAAAGAATTAACGTCAGCCTGATGTTAAAATTGATAACCAAAATTCTTATTTACTGAATATAAGTTTACATGACAAAACCATATTGTTATGGCTGCTTTAAGGAAAAGTCTGTCAGGGAGTTTGACATATTTGTACAAGTTTCCCCATAAATATCGCAGAGAAAGCAAGTGTAGATGATTTTAGAAGCATTTATTGGACTATAAAAAGTGAAGATTATGAATAGGTCAATATTTTTTGAAAGGTGTTAATATAAAACAGTGCTAAAACATTCAGAAATGATCAGCAGATATTTTAAGCTTGCTGCTGACAGAAAGTGACATCTGATAAAGATGGAGGTAAAAATATCAATAAAAGATGTTATCTACATAATTTATTTGTTTGAGTTGGTAACAATTAGATTATTGAACATAAATAATTTTGTAGCCTTTGGTAAATTATTTATAGACGGGTCCTTAAAAAAATGCTTTTGTTCATATGATTTTCCTTCTTATACGTAAAATGCCCATCATGTTCACCACTCAATTTTTGTCTTCTAATGTAAAGTGTCTGAAATCTGGCCAAGAATAACAAATTTAAATCAGTGAAAATAACTTTGTAGCCACTAATATGATCAGATGAGCTAAACTTCTGAAAATAGAGACAGAATTGTAAAAAACAGGCTTGGTAGGATGTTTCTTGCACCATGAATGTTTTAAGGAGTACTTATAGATAGCCAATGTAAGATAGTGTGACAGGAAAGATTTAAAAGTAATTTGGCTCAGGTACTAAACTTTTCCACAACTTAGTGTCGCTAGAAAAGTCAGACATACCGCTCAAAACCATCTGAGGAAACCCTCCAAAGTAATCCTGGGACATACAGCTGAAAAGACAAGTTCTCATGCGTAAGTAGAAATGAATTTTCCGGGCAATAAATTACAACAATGGGCCAGAGGATGACAGTAGATAGGCAGGCATCTGCCACACGTAAATGCACAAGTGAGCTGGACCCGAGCTACTGTGCTAAGACTTCCAGTGAGCGAGGACACTTTATTACAAGAAACAGAATCCAGAAGACATCCTGAAAACTGAGGGTTTCCTGTTAGCCCTCCCTCCAGGACCAGTGCAGATCAGTTATGGTGGGACAGGCTGCCTAATGGATTGTCACTTAGCTTTTTAGTAATGCAGAAGTATCCAGCACATTAAGCGATGATGTACAGCCTGCTTGTAAATGACAGATTGCTCATTACAGGACTTCAGAGGAGTTAATAATCATGATAATGGACCGCAAGTCACAAGTGTCTCTTGTATACCACTTTCTCACTTTTATAGACAAGTATAAACCTAACACATCAAACTCTTGTACTACACAGTCAAGTGGGAGAATCAATTAAGCCGGTTGAGAGGTTTTGCAGTGAAAACTGAGGGAAAAGTTTACCCACCGTGCTCCTCTGCCTTTGTCAGACTTCCAGAGGGCTGAGGAAGGAAGAGCAACTTCACACAGAATATCTTACAAGCTTTTGAAGATAAAGGCACTTAACGCTGAAGCAGCTATTTAACCGTTTTGTTATAAAATGTCTCAGTCTAGTAGATTAAAACGATAAAAAAATAAGACATGGAAAAAATCCAGCAGGAAAAAGGCTGAGTTTTTCAGAGAATTGACCCTAGGGATTACTTACATGGGTAACAAAAGACCTGTTTTCTAAGGACTATCAGAAAGGTTGCTATCCGTTGTCACATCTTCATGCTTCTTTTCTCCCACTATAGTCGAGTGAAAATCAGGCCCCATTTCTAATTACTCAAAATTACTCTAATTATTCCTTGAGAATCATCAGAGGAAATAAAAGGAACCTTGTAGACTGCAGCACCAAAAACTATTACTAAGATTTTCAGAAGCTTTCCAGAGAAATGCCACAATTTTTTTTTTCTTCGATGCAACAATACAGACACCATGGAAGTCCTTCAGGAATGCAAATATTGAGATGACTGGTAAGAAGATGTCCAGTCTTACCACAGAAGCACCAAGAGTCTGCAAGAGCACCGAGTCTCAGCTCTGCCACTTTCCCTAACAATCACTTCCAAGCATCAAATTTTAACTTCAAGGCACTAGATCTTGGCGTGTACATGTCCACAAGACTGGATGGCGTCTCACATAGGTTTTCTGTGTGCCGTTTCTTATAAAGTTATCAAAAAACTTTTCCATTGTTGAGAGGAGAGGACTGAGTTCCTAAATGTCTGCAGGGCACCGTCTTAGGTTTTAGGAAAAACTTCCTCTCTGAAAGGGTGGTCAAGCGTTGGAATAGGGAAGTGATAGAATCCCCACCCCTGGAAGTAACAGAAAAAGCATATGAGTGTGGCACCTGGGGACACGGTTTGGCAGTGAACGTGGCAGTGCTGGGTTCACAGATGGACTCCATCATCTTAGGGATCTTTTCCAGTCTTAAGAATTCTATCATTCCATGATGTGCAATTCAAAATTTGTAGGTTATAGTTATCCAGGACAGCTTCTGTATCCCTTGTGTGTCCCTTCCAGCCAGGGATATTCTATAATTTTTACTTAAAATACAAGCGGGCAGGATATGACAGGGAAGTTTTATAGAGACAAATTGTGGCTTTCACTTAATCTAAGACAAATTGATCTAGGAGTGATTCAGGGTATTGCTCAAATTCTGGTTTGGTAGTGTGCTATACCAGCCTATTTTTTACTTTGTACCTGTTGAAGGAAAATATGTTAAGATATGAGTAAGTGTGCTGTTTTAAAGTCATGTAGTTTCGAATATCAGAAAATGGTCTATGCTTTAGATGGACAGAGGCCTTTTATCATCAAAGAAACACTTTTCCAATCTCTTTTGCTGTTCTGTGGCTTTTTGATTCAGGAAAAAACCTAAAATATTTAATGCATTTGGAAACCTTTCTTCCTAGTAAACCTTGCAGTTTCTTGCCATAACTCTTGGTCCCAAATTAACCCCATCAGTTTTTAAGTATTTATGTGATCTTCCTAGATCTTCGAGCCCAGGGTTTTGTTCCCAGACTGGAGAGAGCAAGATGAGTGCATCTAGAAACTGCATTTCAGCTGAGATCTCCTTTTCACCTGTTTCTGGATCTGGACATATGTTTTGGGACAAGCAGGTGGAATATATTCAGAGCAAAACACACACACTATGGCCTTTCATATGGCAAACACTGCCCTTTAAGGCTGTATTACAGAGCCAAGGTTTTTCCACCAACACTAGAATGGAAATTGGGTCTTTTACTACAAGTGAAAAACTGCAACATTTTTTTAAAACAAAAAACCCAGCCCTGAAAGCAAAATACCTTTCCACATTAAATTTAAACTTCTTGGGCAACGTGGATGAAAGGAAAGTAAAAAAAAAATTCTTTTTTTTTTTTCAAAATATATGTGTTAAAATAATTTCTATTATTTATACAATTCTTCTACAACTTGATAGTAGGCTATTGGACGAGATAGAAAATAAACTATCTTCATTAATGCATCTGTTTAATAACAATTAATATCAAAATTGCCAGCTTGACCTTCTAGACCAAATGGCCTACAGTAAATAGAGTTGTTACCAACACAGAGATCTTCCCTGGCTTCCTAAGCCCCACAATGCAGCTTAGAGACCTTTGGACCAACTTCATCCTTAATGTTTTTAAGCAGTTTATCCAGTGGTAATGTTTTAGGCTCTTCCAGAAACATAAAAGGACAGCTGGTGTTGCTGATCTCCTTGTTTATCCTCCTGCTATTAAATTCATTATATTCTAATGAATTCATCTTAAACTGAAACTGTTCAGGAGCTCTGCTGTTGTTGCTGTCAATGCAAGTCAATGCTGCTCTCGTCTGAAGACTCTGATGTGTAAATTACTTGCTACCAGTGCTCTGACTTTATGTGGAGGCTGAGACTGTCAAATGCTGGACAGACACACTAGCAACCTAAATTTTACTGAGTCCAGAGTTAGAAAAAAGATCATGCGTAAATAGCGTGTAGACTGTCAGTGTAACGTAGTCTATGGTAACAAAATTCTGACTCCCCTCTCCTTACATCCAAGGAGAACTAAATAGCAGGGAAAATCCAGTAAGTAATGCAAGCAATTATATCTGTTTTCCTGCAGATAATTTATGTGTTATAACAATACAGGAAGGCTACCATCCCTGCTTGTAATCATAGGCTGAGGCTATTTTATAAACAGTGAAACCACCCATTGCTGTTGTCCATCATTTATTACTCGCCTAATAAATACTTCAATTACATTTAATAAATAATGTATTCAGGCTCAGTGAAATGATAATTCTTTAAATTAATTATTAAATTCATGCAAAAAGGTTTTATTGCAAGCACTACTAAAGGAAATTTCTGTCTTTAATCTAAAGTGATTATTCATTATGTGCAGTAAAAGGCTCCATTTGCATATTATTAGTGAAGTAACCTTTAGCCTTCCTGGCAACAATAAAGATGCATCTCGATGTTGCTGTGCATTAATGTTCTTGGTTAGCCTTCCAAAACTAAAGTGATGATAAACAATATGTAATAAAGTCTTTGTTTATGGCCTTCTACCAGCTGTTTTCTGATATCTCAAATACACTACAATGACAAAATGTCCAGTAAATATATTACAGCAAGTTGTTAAAAGGTGTTGCCTGCAGATGGTTAGTTGATGGGAAACAGTAAAAGTGGAACCAATTAATGCCCTGGAGATCTGAGTAGTAAATTCATCTCAAAAAGACTTTTAAAAAGCCCTCTCTTTGAGGGTCTCCCATGTGCTGTGCTACCCTGTACTTGCTGCTGTCCTTGCCTGCTACACAGCAGAGACTCTGGGAGCTAGCTTTGCGCTTTGGCAGGGCTCAATTCCCCAGACACTAGATTTTCTCCTGTCTTGAGCAACTCTCAGTACTTAGATAAGGAGTTTCTAACACCATCATGCACCTGCCCTAACCAAGATGTCACAACGAGGAAGAACTTGCTGCGGAGGGAAATCCCAGTGTTGAGAGAAACTACAGTGGCTTCTCTTTTCACTCATCTTTTTTCATTTCCGCTTGAATCCTTAAAGCAAAAATTCACAGGAATCCTTAAAGGAAAAATGACCCAGGTTAGCGAGTCTATGGGGCCTGGTTCAGAGCTGTGAAGTTCAGCAGCTCATGACTGGGAAGACCTATCCTGTGGACACAGTGGTGTGCTGGAGCTGAGCCAACAATCCCGTGCAGGCTGAGCTGCCAGTGCCACTGATTCACAATGCCGCCTGAAATCAGTCTTGGAAGTCAACCTAAGAGGCTTCAATGAGCACATCTGACCAGGAGATGACTGCGCCGGCTGGATCTTCCAGGTTTTGATCCGTCAGCCCTTCACCTATGGATGCATCTAAGACCTGACTGCTGGGATCTTGGATGTGTGTATATTCTAAGGTTCTGTTTTGCAGGGAAACTCTGACCTGTTCTCCCCTCTGAGATGTTTTCCCTTCAGAGATGCCATTTCACAGCGTAGTGTCATTCACCAAAGCTTATATTTCATCCAGGCACGTAATCAGTGCAGGTACCACCTCCCAGCCATGTCGTGGTCAATGAGAACCACAGGCAGGAGTAGAGCACAGTCCATCCCTGGGATAAACACACTGACAGTGACCATCCCTTACACTGTCTGAAGCTAGAGTTTTCATTAAGTGGTCTACCCCTCTGGATGATGGAAATCCAGGCAGCATATAGGTCCTCAAAGAGCTTTAATTTTTGTCCTGAGAGCTATTGATTAAAAACAAAAAGAAAGAGGAAATAATTATAACTATTAAATTAAGATCACTTTGCTTCTCCTACAAGTCTATAGTCTCAACCACAGTGAAATTTTTAATGCATGTTCTTCACAACTTGCTTTGTTTTAACCCTTTTCTTTTCGGATATTAAAAAAAGTAGTCTCCAGAAAAATGAAATGGAAGTCAAAAATTGACCAAAGGCCTCTTTTAACAACATGCCAGATGAAAACCATTTTTTTTTTTTTTAAGAGTGTATACTTTGGCTTTTATTTTTCTAGCCCCCAGTACAGGCCAAATACAGGTTCTTTCACCTGACAGGTTTTTGGAGGTAAGAATGATCTTTAAAGTTCCTTCCAAAACATAACATTCTATGGTTTCTGAAAAATAAATTCACATAATGCATCCCAGCTGGGAGCTCATTATTTTAAAGTTGATATGTATTTAGTAAATCTACATGAGGAAAGCATATACTCTTTCCCATAGGTTAACCAACAGGTCAGATGGGATTTTTTCCTCCCCAAATGCCAAGAGATAAAATTTTGCTGCCTATATTTTTGTGGTCACTAGAGAAAAGCACCTTCAAAAGGCAGTGCAATGTGTCCTGAAGTGCTTATCTGAGACAAGCAGGATAGTTCCCACTGCATTGGCCAAGATCTGTAGTGGGACCCCAGTAAATCAGAGTGAAGAGTCTGAAACTGCTGCATTTAACCAGGATGAGTCTTGCTCATTGTAAAATCCAAGTGAAAAACCTTAAAATTTATATCTTATTATGCTTCAGCAGATCAGGACAAACCCCAGGAAACCATCAGAGTGGTTCTTAACCTGTTAATGCCCAGGACAGGAAAACAGCTTGTCCCACATCAGCATTTGACCCTGTGTTAGTTGCCATGAGTTAGCTTTGTTGCAGCTCCCTTTCCTGCTCAGGAAGCAAGACCCATTTTGCTCTCTAGCCAGATTTTTTCTCAGATAAGGATGTTGCCCAAAGAAGCTGCAGGACTCTGTTATCTCCCTTTCCAGATCTGATTCCAAATTAAAGGCATTTTCATTTACAAGTTACTCATTAATTCATACAAAAATGAAATATATATCAAATCACTCTAGATCCTGCTCAGAGATAAGAAAGAATTCAGCATTTTATGGATCCAGGCTCCCTTCCCCCATGCTGCTCACATTCACATCTCTAACACGGGAGACCTCTGGTTCACCTTTGAATCACTTATGTTCTCTTCACCATAGCAATCAGCTCAGTCCTACATAAAGTGTAAAGTGCTGACATTTTCAAGCAGCCTAATGTTTCTTGCAGTCATCTAGCAGCCTTTCAAATGTAGAATCCTAGATGCCCTTGCTTTCCTTAATCAGCTAGCAGTGAAAAAGAAAAATGGAATAAAAGGACCTCATATATCCTCTTTTCCCTCCCTCCTGCAATTTGCTGTCTGTCCAAAGTAATCCCCCCACATCCTGCCCATTATACAGACGCAATGAGATCTCTGAACACAAATGTTGTAAACCTCAACATAACTTCACCAATTCACACTAAGGGAAATAAATTTAATTCACTCAGCTTCTCATCATCTTACGGCCCCTTTAGGGCTAATCATCTGTATTAACTTTCTCTGGAGTCTTTCTAATGTGTAAGTGCCACTGACTATTTTGTAGCTGAAGTGCATGTGGCAAGAGAACAAATTGCCCAACAGTGGATTTCTTTTCTACAACAGTGGTTTTACTATTTAAAAGGAAACAATCAGGTCTGGACTGGTGTTGGTTTAAGACTTGGATGGCAAGTTATGTGGCTGACTATAACAGCTTCGTGCCGGAATTTGTAGTCAATATTTCTTTCCTGAATAAAATTGTTCGACATTTATGCAGCCAGGTAAAGTTTTATTTTTATTCAAGAGCCACAAATGATCTCCTTGATTTTAAGAAGAATGATCCTTTTGTCAGCAACACAGTTTCTTGAATTATCAAATTTTAATAGCTAACTGGCTTTTCTTTTTTTTCTTTCTCTTTGTTTAGTTCTATAATAAATACAATTGTTAGTAGCTGGTCTTGAATGCTGATAAAAGCTCATGCCTGATTTCAAGCCTGACTGAAATGTGCTTTTTTGAGGTGCTACACAATGTAGACACACTTTTGTCCAAAGCTGTGTATTCAAATTCTTGTTCTTCCGCAGATTTAGTGTGTTCTTCTGAGTAAGGACTTTGAAGTACTGCTGACCGTATATTTTTTTCTTTACAGTCTGCTTAACATTCTCCAAGGGACAAGGGTTGTTAGCATGTATTTATATCAGGATGTGAATTGCATGCTACAGAAATCAGCAGAATTTATTTTCCTGCTTGTTGACTCTTCACACCTACCTTGCCTTTCTTTCCCTTGACCTGTCATATTACCCTTTTTGATCTGAGGGCCTCAATCACCATGGAGAGTTGAACTCCCAGGATTAATCCTCATCCTCTGGTCTTTTCAATTCTGTTCATTACTTGGTAAAAAGTGCTGCTTAGACATGTTTCTCTGTGATATGTCACCACCCGTGTTAAATCTGCATGGCAAAACCAGAACTTGACACCTACCCACTTCTTTCCTCTTCCTTTTTCCTCATGGTTTCTGAGCCCTAAAGAGAACACATTTCTAATGGACATTTATCTGTTCTAATTATAGTCTTATTTACCTGGTCTGTTTGTCGACTTCGGATCTGAAATCTCTTATGAGGCAGCCTCTCACTTTTCCCTCTGAGTCTACGTAGCATCTGGGGATATGAAACTTCTGCTTTGGGTTAAATTCAGATGTGAATCTAGATTTAGATTCATACTCTATGGGGTATCACCAGTTTTCAAACAGGCCAAGGTGAGAAAAACCTGCACTTCACTAGAAATCTGATAATTCCTTTTTTCTGTTTTCACATGGGGACATTCCAAGGTTTTTAAGGAAGACAAAACCCAAAGCTATATTAAGACCAATGCAAAGAGGTGTTTGCCTGCAGTAAACGAGGGTATATCTATCTCTGTTTTACAGGGTGAAAAGGGCTTCCCAGTTCTGTGTGGAGATAGGAGATGGGGTAACATCCCTTTCCTCTCCAGCTACTCTCCTTTCTGTGGAGGGAGAGCTTTCCCACAGACCTCTTCATTCTGGAAAATGATCAGCAAAGCCTGGGAACAGCCTCATCAGGTTCAGCTGCTTTCATGGCTGGAGAGATGCAGTGTTTATGTCTAGTTTTCAAATTGCCTAGTTTCCCCTTTTTTTTAGCTTTCCTTCCTTCTCTTTAGATTCAATTTTTTCTTTAATCAAAAATTAATTCCAGATATTAAACCAGTGGTTTCTTCTAGCTGATCATGTAGTTCCTGTCTAGTGGTCTTGATCAGGTTTTTCCTTTCACAACAAAAAATCCATTTGGGGACTGAAGAAATTTTGAAAATGAATAGACTCAGTTTTAGAAACTAGAATTTTCTTTTGAAGTCACAACATTCCCAACCAGTTTTCAATATAGACTCAGGTTTCCAGGGCCAGTGGGAGCTAAGCCTGGCACACCAAGCAAGATTCTCACTCTCTTCTCTCTAGAGGAAGAGTTGCAAAACAGGCCAAGTGTTTGGGTTTTCAGACAGCAAACTGCAAAACTGTGGCTACTGGCATCATTTGTGGCTTTCATGTTTCATCCAGCAATCAATCTCCTCATATCATCAGCTAGGAGAAGAGAGTTTGATGAAAATCATGACTAAGGATGTGAGTGGGAAAAGTGGGGATCGACTCTTTGGCTCAGACACAGAAAGCCTGTCCATGTTGTGAAGGACACGTGGCAGTAGAGTTAGAGTTTTTTTCTTTTTCTCCAAATGCAGCCCTGTAGCTTTATCTTTTTCCTCCTGCAATCTCCAGATGATGTGAGTGCTGCTATAAATTATATGTCAGCTTTTTATAACTTCAGACACACAGATTACCTCCCCAGCATCCTTTTATTGCTGAGTGTGGGTGGAAAAAAAAAAAAAAGTTTTTAAAAATGTGCTTTCCACTCATCAGGTTCAGTCTATTTCAGTAAAAGAACTGAGTAGAAAAAGAAAGGCAACAATAATTGCACAGCAACATTCATGTGCTTTGGGTGAAGCATTATATTTTGCTAGATCTTCCAGGAAAGTAAACCTCAGGAAAACAAAAATGCTTTACAGAGGTATGAGACTCTTTTTTCACCAATCAATGATATTTTGGCTTTCTATGATTTCTTCATTGCCTCTCTCCATCTTCAGCAGGATGTATCATTCCGAGTAATCTTGCTTGTTTTGGCCTCTTTGCCTATCGATTTTGCTAAATTAATAGCAAATCCACCAGAAAGTTTGGTTTCCAATGCTACTTTTGCTTGTTTTTATACTGAAATTGTGGCTCATGTTCGATGGATACATCTAGAGTGATGGAAAGAAAGGAAAGGTGAAAACAAAAATATCTGGAATAAACTTGTTTGGAGGAATTGTTAAGAAAGGGACTAGAGAGAAATCAAGAACCCTATTTTTCATGAGCAAATACTTCCAAGTTCATGCCAACAGCTCTTTATCTGGTTTCTCTGTTTTGAACAACAGGGATTTGAAGATATTTAGCCAGAACTTGCTTTTTGAGTCGAAGAGGTAAAAAGAGGGAAAGCAACCCATCCAATTTCTGAATCATCATCCGAGCAGGAGCACCTGCCCGCTCCCTGTCACCATGAACTAAGAGGAGCCCACAGTGGCTGCACTCCTAATTTTGGCACCTCAGTTTAGTGGCTATGGCTGTCTGGAAGGCATCCCAGATTATGGCCTCTTTTCCACCTTCTTCCATTTGTACCTAAATGAACACAGCTCCTGCAACTGCGCTAGCAGGATCACGAATTACTTAAATGTGCTGAAAATGAGGTGTAACAGGGACATCCTAAATGATCCTGTCGAGCATCATTATCACTAGGAACTCAAATAGGTGAGGCATGGCTAATTATGCCACCCTGCCCTCAGCCTTCAAGCTGACTGGAAATTTGTATTGAGGATAAGAATTTGATTGGATTTGTGGAAGAAAGAAAGAAAGAAAGAAAGAAAGAAAGAAAGAAAGAAAGAAAGAAAGAAAGAAGGAAAGAAAGAAAGAAAGAAAGAAAGAAAGAAAGAAAGAAAGAAAGAAAAGCAAAAAAAGAGAGCTTGTATCAAATAGCCTTCTTTTAGCCCATCCTTTATCCTTTCTAAGCAATTATCTGCCAGCCAGGGAGGAGACTGGTTCCTGTCTTTCCATCCTACAACACAAAATCTCATGTTCAGCCCCTTTGACGCAGATCTGCATGCTCTCAGTGATGAAGATATTAGTATTTTACTGCTGAGACCCCACTTCTGAGCAGATAGGATTTATTTTTTTCTTCTTTACTACTTATTTAGGGAGGAGATTGGGATATAATCAGTAATCTGAATATCTTTTACCAGCCCTGAGGGGGCAGGACATGAAAGAGGAAGACAAGCTGTGTACTTGAGCTGGTAAAGTATTTTCCAGAAGAATTGTCACCGGAAGTGTTCAAAAAATGTGTAGATGTGGCACCTGGGGACATGGTTTAGTGATGGAGTCGGCAGTATTAACATTAATGCTTGGACTCAATATTAGAAGGCTTTTCCAAACTTAATTATTCCATGGGTTTATGTTTCCAAGAGTTCTCTACTGGAAAATGTTGATTCAAGGTCATGACATGTGCCCTGAGAATATTTTGATTTCACTGGACATTTTGACTTGCATCTGGTGGGGCTGAGGGGGAAATGCAGGCTCCAGGGAATTCCTAAATCACTAGCACTGCAAGCACCCAAGGTCTGTGAGACCCAGGGACATTGGGTAAATGTGGGTGTACAGAAAAAATGTTCCCCGTACCCCACAGGATTAAATATCTACTGTAAAATGGCCTGCAAGAGAACAAAAAACCACTCCATCACCTCCAGATATGACTCCTGAAAATCCTACTTTTGGGCTAAGTCAGTATCAACAGAATTACCATTAGTAATATTAGCAATCATAAGCTTTTTTATTTCTGGCAAGCATTCATTTCATCAATTTAAAGGAAAAGTTAGTGGAAAGAGGGAGGAGTGACTCAGTTCCTATTAACATCCCCTTTGTCTTGTAGCACAGATGGAATTCATATGGATAGCTAAAACTGAAAAATATGAAAGATTATTATAAATGGAGCATCAAAAGGTAGAAAATACCAGATAGAATAATTACATTGTCATATTTTTATATGAAAATTATTTTCCAGGCAAATGTTGCCTGTTTGGAGAAGTTGAAAATAACTATAAATACATCCCTCTGCATGTCACAGAACAAAACAATTTTAAAGTTTAAACCCCATTATTTTAGAGGAGCTATTTATTTCAAGTAGGTGGCAATTTTCTTCCCCTCCCCCAGCCCACAGCATTCAGTAGCTATTCACCTCTCACAATTTTCATCTAGCCTGTTCTTTAGAATCCAATTGCAACCTTTAAAGTAGTCATCTATTTCTAATGGAAATCTCCACATCCAGCTCTTTGAGCCACTTTTCCAAACTCTTAATAAATTGCCTCAGGTTGTAGAGTTAGTAATGACACTAAGTGGTGGAGGCCTTTCATGAAATGTTCTGAACCTCAATTCTCTTCTCACCCTTTCTTTTGTCCACTGCTGCGTGCATTTTTGCAGATTTCCAACAATTGCACAGTCAAGTGGAACTGATGACTTTATTCTCCTGCAACAGAATTTGGGAAATTGCCAGATAAGTGGGTATGAGAAGGAGCGTGTAAACGGGGTCAGCTGAAGTAGAATTGGATCTTGAAAGAGCAGTAAATACTCAGCTCCCACAAAGTACTTTTCTTGGCGAGAATGATCTCTTCAGGGAGAAAAAGAGGAAATCAGAGGGTGACTTATGTTACTGATCTTGCCACCTGCAGCTTTCTTTCAGTGGGTGTCTGCAGTGAACTGGAGGTTCACACAGGAAGTTTTTGAATGCTAGGTGGGGTATGACAGCACTGCAAAGTGCTCTGCGGGCACACTCCTTGTGGAAGTGCCGGAATGAGAGGTGACCTCAGAGGGTGCGAGAGCATTACCCGTGAAGAATCTCAAGCATGTCCAAGTGCCTGTCTGAGGTGCTGGAGCTGCTGGCTGAGAAATGATTCAGGACAATAAGTCTCAGGTAACTACTGGCTTCCCTGGTATACATAAAGGAGCGATAATTCTACGGGCAATATTTGATTGCAAGTTTCTTCAGAATTCATAAAACGGTATAAGATGGACACTCAGGAATAGAGTTGAAAGAGATCTTAACGCTCATTTCACGCCCTGCCATGGGCAGGGACACCTTCCACTATCCCAGGTTGCTCCAAGCCCTTTCCAAGCTGGCCTTGGACACTTCCAGGGATGGGGCAACCACAGCTTCTCTGGGCAACCTGTGCCAGGCCTTCACCACCCTTACAGCGAAGAATTTCTTCCCTATATTTAACCTAACTCTGCTGTCTGTCAATATCAGATGAGAGAAATGTTTTGCTAGGAGGACTGTATTCTGGAACAGAAGGCTAAACGGACAGCACAAAATAACCAGGTGTCCCATTAAAAAAGATTGTGGGCATGCAGGTTCTCAAGCGTGTGTAAGTCCACAGTGTTGTCATTAAGAGGGCAAATGCAGCCCTGAACATCTAAGCAGGGGAATTATCAAATAAAGAAGGGAAGCAATGTTCCCTGGTGAGGAAGGTAGTATCTTGGTGCTGGTTTCTACACTTTGAAAGAGACTGTGTGTGAGTCCGAAAGCAATCAGAGAAGCATTACAAGCATGATTTAGAGCAGGGAAAACCTGCTTCACCATGAGAAATTTAAGAAGTCCAATCTATCCAGTTTATCCAGGAGTATATTAAGAGGTGAATTGGTCATGGTCTACAAATATCTGTGTTAGGAGGAGATTTTAGAAAACAGACAATTTTTTAATTATGGAGAGCAAAGCTTAATGAGATTTGGTATTCAGAAACAAAGCTATTGTGAACTCAGAGTAGGAATGCAGCGTACATTTGTAAGTGTGAAGATAATTAACCATTGAAACAGTTTAACTGAGTATACGGAAGACTTTCTGTCACTTGAAAATGAGCTAAAGATAAACTATTATTTAAACTCAATTAAGTGCCTGGTGCAGACATAGCTACAAGGTTTTGTGGTCTGGTGTTATGCACATCAGATTGAAGGCTATGACTATCTCTTCTAAATTATAATTCTTCATTAATCATTTCTGTATCAAAGGGATACTTCTTTAGAAAGGGCAGGAATTACTCTGAAGACTGCAATTAAGAACACTACATTATCACATATTTAATTCTACTGGAACATAAATGAGCTATAACATTTAAAAGGCTTTAAGAAATAAAATCCTCTGCATTGCTCTGGGCTTGTTATTTCTGTGCTGAATACTCAACATTCACAGATTCATCCTCTGGTTTTTAGCCATCGTCATCCATCTGACCTCACTTCAGAATTTCACCTTCAGAAACAAGAGTATGGGAAAGCATCCTTCTGTTCCTTTGATATTCTCTAGGATCAAACCCCCATCTCCTCTGAAGGGACCAAAGAAGTGTTGGCAAGACTGATTTTGTTTGTTTTAAAGCCTTTAAAAAATCTAATGGCAACACTGCTATCCTCCATACCAGCTTGCCCGTGAGGGTGTTAGTCACCCGACTGACAAAAATCCTTTGAGAAAATCCTCACTTGGTCATAGAGAGAATAAAAACCTGAGATATATGCTGCTGCCAGATCATTAATGATACAAGGAAGAAATAGAGGGCTTGTGTATGAGCTCTGCATCATGGCTGTAACTGTATAGAGCTGAGGAAAAGCAAATCCCAAGATTACAAACCAATGCACAACCACTGGTGAGGGAGATGTTCATCCTTCATCAGGATCCTGCAGGGCACAGCAAGCCGCTGACACCAGCAGGACACAGGGACTTATACTTCTGAAATATAAACCTGTCCTTGCAAAAGGAATTGCTCACATCATCAACAGCTAGAGAAGTCTGCTACCATTCATGCAATATTAGAGCGAGGCATGAAAGGTTGCGGATTTATCATTATTCCTTACACCAAGGAATACATTCCATGATATCAAGTCAACCCACCACCAAATCTGTACTAACTTCAGAGAGTTCAGTACTTTGTAGGTTTTTCCATGCAAGATCAATGGGATTAAAGGAAAATCTGCAGATGTTTCTGCCCCTCCCAGGCAGCTCACTGCAAATACTTCTTTCTTAATATTACTTCAGGAGAAATGAAGCACAGAAAATGTATGGAACCTTAAGAAGATATTGCAAATAATTGTTGTGGGAGAAGGACAGTGACTATCACTGCAGTAATAAAAAATCTGAAAGATCTGCATTAACAGACAAGTGTAGCAAGCTGCTTCTGCATTTGCTGAAATTCTTTGGAACAATGAATTGGAACAATTGAAATTCTTCAAAAACATTGAATTAAATGCAATACCGTATTTTAACAAAATGAAGGTGTCCATAAACAGAGATGTACAGAATTTCCAAAGGTTATACAGATTAAAAAGTAGATTCTCTATTACCAAAAGTAAAATTATTTGGGCCAGAAATGCTATAAAATCAACCCACATGCTGCGATTGTGTTCAATTCCAATGTTAGATGAGAGGTAGACAAATGAAAAAAACAATAGTGAAAGGAAGGCTGTGGTTTTTGCTTTAGAAGGTGAAATACACTTTTAAAGTTCATTTTCCATGAAGAGAAGGCTTAAGGAGGACCTTTCCCTACACCACAGTGGAAACAATCTGTTTGTTTCAGACTGGACCATATAATTTCCATTGGATTAGGATATTTGTTTTAAGTAGTTTGGTCTCTAAACCAATATGCAGACTTTTTTTCCACCCGCTGGCAATTTTGCAAACTTTCGTCCCTGAGACCTATGTATTTATTGTGGTTTTGACCTCCTGCAGTGGGTTGAACTTCTGTCTAGGAGGGACAGAGTCAATGTGCCACAAAACCAACATGCAAAACCATTCAGGGCTTATGTGGCTAAATGAGTCACTACCCAAAAGTCTGCTTTTTACTGTACTCGGGGTGAAGGCAGCTTCCTTTCCCCTCTGCTTATGAGAATGAATTATCGTGAGGTCTTACAAAAAGCTGTGGTGTGTTCTTGCTACCCGCTGGGCAACTGACAGCAAATAAACCACACTTGATTGTCATAAGACAGGTAATTATCATAAATTGAGTAACTCATAGCCACAAAACTACGACCAAACAAAGCTGTGGACTCTGCCTTTTCTGGTTCTAAGACACAGTGGTTCTCATACTTCACTCAATTTAAACCATCCTGGAATAAGAATAGGTTTTCCTATCCAGGAGAGAAACAAACATACATTTGCAGCTTTATGGTAACACTGTTATTTGCCCCCCATAATTTCGTCTTTTTTCACATTCTTTTGGTACACCTCCTCCGAGAAATTCTTCCCTTGACAAGACAATGTCAAAACACAGATCATTATTATCTTCTCCTTCTGCCCCCAAGGAAACCGTCCTTCCAGTCCACACAATTCAGTCTTGATAAATCAGTGTTTTCAATAGGAAATAAATTGACTATTTGACGAGTTTTCAGCTGGTTCTAGCAAGAGTTGGCAAAGGCTGCAGTGGGATGACAACTTGCTTTCTCTTAAGGCATTTCCCCTTCCACTGAGATATCTCTGCACACCCATTCTTGCCTTTCAATTGTGCTTCCATCTGCTGACATCAAAACCTCCCCAGAGGAAACACCTGCCTGAGCTGGGAAAGGCGGTGGGAAGTTTCTCATGGTGCTATGGGAGAATTTGAACCGAGAAGGAGGTCTGAGATCTTTTCATCAATTTTTGGACTTTGTCTTCCTCGGCCTGCCTTGCTCTGTGGCCAAGGTCTTGAAAGAAGAGCCCCAGCTCGAGCTGTGTAATTTGCGACTCCACTGTAGCTGCCAGCAGTAAAAATTCAATGACAACCTTCATCCTGGAAGCCTCCATAAGGGATGCGTGGAAATTAGCAAGGAAGTGAGCCACAGAGTGGACATATCCATCAGCCTCTTATCTTCCATAAGTACCATCCCAAAATCAGCTCATTCTTGTGCTATGTTATGTTTTCACATTGGTACAGGACGAAACAGATTGTTCCAATAACGTAGTCAATGATCGAAATTAAAAAGTGGACCCCTAAAATTATTATAACATTTCTCAAAAGCACGAAGAATTGTGAAAATATGAATTTCTACTGAAACTCATTGGAAGAGAGACCTTAATTTTTATTAATCTTTTTGAAATATTACCTGGTCATGGAGATACTCATGGACAGGATTATTCTTTCTGGTTTATGAGAAAAAACTGGGGAGCCGATTAATTGGTGAGGGTAGGAATATAAGAGAGAAACTAGTATTCATTAGGAGGACGAAAGGGCTATAACATATATGTGTCCATGAACATATCTGTTGCACATTGTGGGGAATACAATGATATTCTTGGGTAATAACATTAAAAAAAAAAAGAAATCGTTTTTACAGACTGCAACAACAAATTTTGGACCTTGAGGCCATGGAGTGTGGTGAATGCTAGAACATAAGTTGACCTAACCATTAATGCTCTTAGCTAGTCCTGCAGTATCTTTCATTGCAGAGTCATTTGGACTCAAAAACTCGTTTGGTTTCAGTATTATTATGCAGTGTTTTAAGGGAACAGAAGCAAAAGAGTTTGTTTTCTGCCTTAACTATTCTAGTATCACCTGGTTTTGAGACAATTTAGAAATAAACCTTGCAGCTTGGATAGAGGACCTTTAGCGAGAGGATGGGTATTTTCTGCATGTCCATTTCTATACTCCAGGCTGTTGGACAGAAAGTAAACAACTGAGCTTGCCCAGCATGATGCATCCATGTAGCAAGCATTTTCACTGCTGGTTTCTCCATTGCTAGGAAGATGACCTGCAAGGCCCTCACATCTGCTACTGCTCACCAGATGACCAGCAATACATCAGTTATTTCCCCATCAGCGGTGCTTTGACCTTGCTGATGGCTTTGCAGATGGATGTTTTGTCAGTTCAGACTCTGGTACGTTTCCAGAGGCTTTTGCTTCCAGCCTTGTCCCTTTTTCTGAAAACCATGTCTTGTGGCTAACACAAGGAAAATTCTTATGCTTTACATAGATTCTTTGATAATTTTGACAGAAGATCCAATGGTTCTTTTGCCTGTTTAAATTGACAATAAGCACAGCGTGACCTCTTGTAAAATCAGTTTTCCATCAAGCAATGGAACTCCAAGGATAAAGTTACCATCTCAGGCTCAGCATCCTTTTCTCCCTGCCCATCTTTCCCCGCATGTGGTTTTTTCTGTTAGTCTTGTCTGAATAATGTTCTGGGTGATTATCTCTGGTTCTGAAATACTCTTACTAAGTCATGAAAGGGTCAGCTTCTTTAGTTTTTGCTGTTGAAATTCTCTGGAGGACATTAAGATAACACCAGATTTATTCCAAAATAACTGATATCACAAGGTGACCATAGGGCTCTTTCCCAAGCTCAGGATAAGCTCATGCCAGAGCTGTACTTTCTTCTTCATTATCTCAATTTTACTCCATGTGTCACCTTTCCCATCCGGAAATAGGGCCCAGCTGAGCTAAGCCTTCACGAGACTAGATGCAGTAAGAATCTTTCAAATCTACCAATAATGTAGAAAATGGCTTTGTCTTCCAAGGATTTGGGACCATTTCAGAAGGCATAAAGGTCCATATTATCTCAGATTTTAAAACTTTTTATAATTTTTAAATTTTAATCTCATTTTTAAAAATACTATTTTCATTCAGTTTGCTAAATTGACTAGAAATTTGTAGTCTTTGATAAATATTGTTTTAAATCAGAACTCTAGAAAATAAGGTATAGGATGAATTACTTCTGGCCAGAAAAATACCTTCAAATAAATACTTTTTGCTCCTAAATCTCAGTTTGCTTTCTTAGTATAAAATTTTTCCTTAAAATTTGGTCCCTGTCTAAGCATTGCAATGTGATGAATTTCTTATGGTGCATTCTAC
This sequence comes from Callaeas wilsoni, assembly GCA_013398955.1. Classification (NCBI taxonomy): domain Eukaryota; kingdom Metazoa; phylum Chordata; class Aves; order Passeriformes; family Callaeidae; genus Callaeas; species Callaeas wilsoni. The sequence goes on from VWPU01012712.1 coordinate 196,108, forward strand.
TAATATTTCTTGATTTTTAGCCTTTTGCAAGTTTTAATTACGCATTTTTAGCTTTTTTTTTCAAATCAGAGCATCTATTCAAGCCCATTTTCTAAGAGAGACTTCCAGAGAACTGTCTTTCATACAGTTTCTTTAGAGCTTCATCTGCCAATGAAAGCAACTGGTTTTCAAGAAGAATATGATGATGCGACACATGAATGCTATTGCAATCAAGAAAAAAGGTGACATCTTAGAAATCCAGTAATTTTTTACCTTGGCTAAGAATTTCAGCTTAAGTTTTCCTGGAAAAGTAGCAGTGCTCTCCCCATTACTCAAGAAAATATATATAATTTCATCTCTATTTGTATCCCTGTGGCCAGCACACTTAATGAGCTTTTCAGTGAGAATTGTAGAAAACCTCGAAAATTCTGTGAGTTTTTCAGCTTCAAGGTTCTGCTGAACACTCTGAAGGCTGCTGTCTTCTTGTTAGCCCCGTGGGCTGAGGATGGGTCATAGCAGCTAGAGGTGGGAACACTTTTCCCACAGCTTCACCTCCGTGACAGAGACTGACTTTGGCACAGATACTCGAGAAGTTTCAAAGTTTTTCTGAAAGTGCCATGGAACAACATGTACTAAATACCCATCAAACAACCATAAAAAATGATAACTCTGTAGTTAACTCAAGAATCGTTTGACTGTATAAAAATCACCTCAGTAATATCAGAAAAGTATTGAGTCCCTCGAGTCTACAAAAATAGCTTAACTTTCCTTCAGAACCGGTTTCTAAGCTTAGACAAGAGTTTGGATTTGGTGGTATTGGTATTTAAATTGCATTTTGGGAGTTTTTATCTGGTAATAATGGAAAGCCATGCAGCTGCCCGATGTTATGACATTTTTTTCCATTTGTCCTGGGAACAGAAATTGGATCTCTTTCATGTCCAGATGCTACTCATCACAATCAGAAAAATATGATCAGAATTAGCCTAATTGCTATTCTAATCAAAAAAGGCCACAGGGACAAAATTTCTGCTGGTGGTTTTGCCTTGCCATTTGTGCACAAAATAAGCACACTTTCATAGAACCATAGAAACATAGAATTATAGAATTATGGAATGGTTTGGGTTAGAAGGGACCTTAAAGCTCATCTCATTCCAAACCCCTACCATGGGCAGGGACACCTTCCACCATCCCAACTTGCTCCAAGCCCTGTCCAGCCCAGCCTCGGACACTTCCAGGGATGGGACAGCCACAGCTTCTCTGGGCAACCTGAGCCAGGGCCTCACAACTCTGAGACATTTCACTTGTTTCTTTCTGAGATCTCCTTGATCAGAGGAGACAGGTAGGAATTCTGTTAAAGAAAAAAAAAATCATCTTTAACGAAAAAAATTTATTGTATGACTCAATGGTTTTGGGATTGGAATAGCTACTGCAGGAAAAGCTAGACAGGAAGAATAAAAAGAATGTGTATTGTTCCTGTATGATATAGCCTGATGTTTCATAGGAACACTTTTAGTTAAATCCTAAACTGTAGCTATCCCTTCAATTCTTTTCACACAGCAGAAGACATCTTTCCCAGCTGAGCGTCTGTGTAAGTCACTCTTGGACAGAGCTTCTGAAGAATCTGGCTGCATGAGCAATGACTACTGTGCTTGAAACAGCCCTTCACCAGCTCCAGTGAACGCGTTCAACAGATCAAGAACTTAATTCCAGTGTGCCTCCTACAAGTGATTCCATGTTTGAACAGCTCCTTTGCCTTTTAGAACAAGGGGTGATGAAAAAGTGAAGAACAAGTGAGAAGCGACAGCAGGTGAGTCATCTCTTCAGAAGCTAGAGCAGTGTAACAAAACAAAGGTGTTTGACGCACAGCTGACCCCTGGAGAATTCATCTTCAACCTTGTTTATGTACATCAGCTGTATCTTTATGACTGCTTCACGTACAACAGAGTGGGAACTCAGAAATCAACCACCTTACAAAATCAAATAATCGCGTAATTTTTTTCCCTACACGTATTGATTTTCTCAGTAAATGGAATCTGCCTTTGGATATATAAGCTGATACTTGTTTTTTCTTCCATACCTGCTTATTAATAAAGAAAATTTTGAGTATTGCATGGGAAGGAATGTATGAAGGTTGACGATCCCAATAGAAGGTGACTTGTGTATCTAATTCCCTGAAGGTCTCTGCAAATGTTAAACAAAGAATTTAGCAAGGCCTCATGTAGGCTGTCAACAAAGAATAAAATTCGTCCAAGAGATCCATAGATTTGTGCATGAAATCCAGCCTTGTTTTTCAGCCAGTGGTTTGTGAGTATTGCTGAAGAGGAAGGCATTCTTCACAAGGAAATCACAAAATTAGCATTTAGTGTTCACAAATTTTATCCAGAAACCTACATCTCAGGTGCTGTAAAAATATAAAGAGAGATCTATGTGGTTAATCTGTAAGATTAAATGATCTAATCTGACATTTTGCATGTTTTAAAGGCAGAAAATACTGCCTTGTGATGCCTTGTTTAAGGAAAAAACCTTGTACTTGGCCAGAGAACTTCCCACAAAGTACTTGATCCAGATTTGAAGACACCCAGCAAAAATACGTGTGGCTGAATATTGCCATCTGCAATGTGTATGTCTCCATCTCAGCTTGAAAGTTAAGGATAAAAGTAGAAATGGATGCGGAAAACTGCAACTCATTCTGCAGCAAACAATTATCACAGGTTAAAGACATGGTGCCTATTTCCTGACAGTGCCCATTTCAAACCCACAGCAATCTTCCCAACAAGTCAAGCTAGTTTTGATTTGGGTGTGGTGGTTATGAGAACCTATAGTACAATGGAATATGATTTAAAACATACCTATGGGCAAGACCATACATTATTTCAACTAATCCTACCTATTCGAGAAAGAAAGGAAAGAAATAAAGAAAGAAAGAAAGAAAGAAAGAAAGAAAGAGAAAGAGAAAGAGAAAGAGAAAGAGAAAAAGAACATCACTGATATTTGCTTGCTCTGCTGTTGCTATTTTGTAAACTTGCTTACAAAGCTCTTTGCTGATTTGGGCATTTAAGACAATGTAGTTAAAAAAGCCCTATGGTTGCATTAAGTATGAAGGCTACACTACAGATGGAAGATTTCTAAAATTTCTATACTTACAGCTTAATATATTATTTCTTCTGGAACAAAAACAAAATAAGCCTAACCTAAGGAAAAAAAATCTACTTATATGCATGAGCTGGAGTTTGCCAATGACGTAATTTTTATATATTGTGTAAAAATTGCTGTAGTAATTTACATAGCTCACTAATCCCTCACAAATAATAATCTTACCCTCTGAAATTATAAATTAGAAACATAGTTAAATTCTTCTATTTTCTTTAAGATGTGGGTGCGCAGGGAGGAGTTCAAATGCATGAGGAAAGCCTTTCATCTGGTCTACTGAAGGACCAGGTGTTCAGCCTGCAAATTTCCCCTAAAAATATCACTAAAGGTGGGTGGGAAAAATTAGAATGTGGCTCTGGCTTTAGAAGTTCTCTTAAAAAAAAAAAAAAGAGAATAAGAGAAGTAAGCTTTATTTCCCACAAATGATTCAATAGTTAAAATTCACATTTCATTTACAGCCCAATAATATGTTCTATGCACACACAGACACAGCCGGTCATTTTATATACGTGTTTTGTGAGGTCATAACAGAAGTAAAGTAACAATCCACAGTTTTCCTGAGAAGGGAGCAGTGCTCCTTGCAAAGTTTCCTCTCTCCAAGCACCACAGCCCTGAAGAATGGCGCTCACATTATGTCCTGTCGATGGTTAATTTCAAGTCTGGAAGTTTATTAATTTTGACTCATAGCAGAAAAGGCCATGACCAATTATTATTCAGGAAAAAATCCTGCTGTTTAGCCAAAGAACTGCACCGAGCAATGCTGCACTTGATGTGCTTGTGATAAATGTTCACATGACAAGGTTATTTGGTGTACAGCGGCTGGAGGGGTTGTCATGGCAACTCGCGCACGATGCTCATAAATTTGATGAGTAGTTATCCTTGCTGTGTATGCAAAAAAACACAAAGCCAACTCAAGCAGTTCAATTTACAGCATTGACTATCCCTAAAAGAAAAAAAAAAAGGAAAAGGAAAGAAAAAAAAGAGGAAAGGAAAGGAAAGGAAAGGAAAGGAATAATGACTTATAAGGTAATAGACTTCTTCAGATGATATTACTTCACAAGCTCCTCAAAGCCAAAAAGTCTTTTAAGGTAATCATTATGATAGGAAGTGTAAGTTATCATTAATATTGAGAAAGAAACAAAAAAAGAGCCTTCTTGAAAATCTCTGCTCAAACAAATAGGTTGTTTTCTGCTACTCATGCAAACACTTGAATGTAAGTGAAAAAAACCCTAATACCCTCTTTTCTATTTTGATTTTTTTTTCTTCAGAAATGTTGAGATGAAACCTTGAATCACCTGTCAAGTAGGCCATGATGAAATGCCCTCCTTTCCGTAAAAGTTACCAGGATAAGAAGAATCTATCATTCCCTGCAGTTCTGTCTTGTTCAAATACAGGATAAAAATGAAGAGAAAGGTAAGAAGAACACTCATTTCTGATGGGTAAAAAGAGGTTGATCTGGAGACGATAAAAACAGTAGAAGAAGAAGAAGGAGGAGACCAGGGCTTTTTATAAAGCAAATTATCAAAACCTTCAGTTTGGACAAGTTCCTTAAATTATGTGTCTCAGTCTCTCTACCTATATAACAGGGATTTTTTACTTCCATTCTCAGGAATAACTCATCATCCCTCTTAGAAGGAAAAAAATGTCTGGAAGACTGGAAATTTTAGAGTAAAACTGCTGGCAGGGAGTAAGTAGTCTGAACCATCCCCACCAGAAGGAAATTCTCCCTGCTGGTGTCCCTGTATCCCACAGTAGGCTGCACTCAAATTAGAGAAACCAAAGCACCGAGGAGCAACAGAAGCACCTTTCTCTTGTGTCTGCCCTTAAACTGGTGCAAATTGTACACATGTGCAATGGGGTGAAATGAATGCCAAATCATAGAATCACAGAAACCACAGGCTCATGAAATCATTTTGATTGGAAAAAACTGTAAATATCATCTCGTTCCACCCCTGACATGGCAGGGACACCTTCTCCTTGACCAAGTCCCATCCAACCTGGCCTTGAACACCTCCAGGGATGGGGCAACCACAATTTCCCCGGGCAATCTCTAAGCCTTAAAGCATTTGGGGCTCTCCAGTTAAGGATGTAGGTATTAATTATTATTTCCAGATATATAAATACGAATGAGTCAAGGATTCTTGGCATAACCAAATCAAGAATCTCTCAAGTGCACAACAAGAGTTCCTCCTGTTCAGTACCACCCTCCTGTTCCAACAGCCAGGCCTTTTCGAGGAGATGCTTCAATAAAGACAAAAGATAATTCTAAAGACGCGAAAGTTTCCTCCTCAATTTCCTAACCTTTATGACTAACATGGCATAATATATAATTTATATCCACTGAATGACTGCAGCTTTTTTGTTTAAGAAGTTCTTTTCCTTGACTTCTTGTCATAGAAATAAATATCTAGTCATACAGATAAACTCAAAAGCGTAGTTCAAATTACAAAAGGAGGTAATAAAGGCACAACCTTAGTGCTGAGAAAATGGTTATCCTGACACAGACACTCTTGGAAAGTGATTCATCCCAGCCTCAGAGGGGTGCTCAAAGCAGTCAGATGATTACTGTCTGGAAAAACATATTTCTCTCTGATGGCCCACAGGGATGCTGGAATGGCTACCTCAACTCTAGGTATTGTAAGACCTAAAGAGGAGCAATCTAAGCTAAACGTAGTTATCTACAGAGCAGATGTCTACATGTGAGCTAGTTGTCATTTTGTTCAGGGAGACCTGGCAGGTCTAGGCATTAGGGCAGTTAACAGGTACTAGGCAAAATTAATTTCACCCTTGAGTTGATTCTTAAGTTTTGATTAAATTAGTCCCTTCCTAATTTTCATTAACTGCTTTGACTACATTTTTTTTGTTGATAATAGGAATCTAGACGGCTACTTTATGTGAAGTCTCTTTCAACAAGGATCCATAAAAGTGGTTAAAATTGACCTTGCATGAAAATCGTTTTCTCTCACCTAGAAATGAAACCTCAGTGACACCTATGCCGTCCACATTCTTCCTCCAGGTAAGTGCATTCTCAAGGATGTCTTACATTTACTTCTTTGCAGCTACCCTTTAAAATGACAGGTTGCCGTGGTGCCACGTTTTCAGTGAAACAGGGTTTTCCTGCAGGGACTGTCACCCTATACTGAGAATACTTACTTTGCTATTGCCAACAATGTTTAGAGAGAGAACCACAGAGTCTCAGTGCACGTGGTCTCACAGAGAATGTGTCCCCGGAGACTGATCCAGGTTTACATGTCCACCACATGAATGATAGCACCAGAGCCGGTCATCCTGGGCTCCCTTTGTGGTGAGTGGAGGGGGAAGTGTGGATGGGTGGAAAGAAAACTTTTGAGGCACGATTCATCTGGATGAATTTAGGTCTATTTCAGGATGAAGAGAATCACATCCTGAAAGGTCTCTATAGGAACCCAGAATGACTAATGCAGGAGTAATCACCTGCATGACAGACACAGTCAAGAGACAATGGCTTCAGTGCACGGTGTGCCGTAGCAACCTCCTGGAAGATGAACAGCATTTTTGCCTGTCCTCATAGCCTAATGACACAGCAATCAAGCAAGAGATTACTCACATCTAGACAGATTTTATGCAGAACACAGTGTACAATGGTCCAGCTCTTCTGTTGTTTTTTGTCTCCTGAGAACCTGTCAAGATGTAGCATGAATCAGTGCTTGCTGCACTGAACACGTAGGACTGGGGCTACTGCAACTTCTGAAAGGTTCCTGCTGAAAGAAGTAGTGACTGTTTTGTTATTCTGTCTTTTCCTGCCTCTCAGGGGAAAAATAAAGGCTTGGTATGTGGCAGTGGGGATCCCTGAAGCAAGGGGAAGGAAGAACAAAACTCTGTGGTTTCTCACATCCTTCATTTCTGCACAGCAAAAGGGAGAAATGGCCCAGTTGTGTGACCAGAGGGAATTAATTTTGAAAACTGCACTGCTGTGAAGCTACCAGGCAGCTGAAAAGAGGTTTTTCAAGCTAGTGACCCTGATTCATGTCACGGCAGCTGGGAGTGGAGGTGCTCTGGTCAGGCTTCACTCTCCCCACTCAGTGCAGAGGTTTCATGCTTTAAACCCTGATGGCTGAGGATGCTGGTGCTCGCTGAATTTGTTATCTCTGCTGGATCTGCAGAAATGAAAGGTGAGCTTAAAGAAAAGCCCACAAGAGGCCAACGAGGGAAGATGCTAGCAAGAAACATCTTTCCTTCACTTTCTAGCCAAAGACTGTTGACTCCGTGGGTCCATATTTCATCATCAAAGGGTAGCTCAGAAAAAAAATGAAGGAAAGAAGCATGTTAAATTTAACATGAGGCATGTTAAAAAACTACCAGATGAGTAAGAGAGGCATCTTAAAACAATAAAATACAGGATGTCTGGACCAACAACACATACCACTGAAGTTCTCCAAGTTCCTGTTTGGTGATTTGAAAATATCTATGATTTATGTGTTTGAGTTTTACTTTTTTTTAGTAACACATGGAAGTTTCTTACTGCCCTGTACATTTATTCTCAATAATTCTGTAATAAAGCAAGCTAAGGAAAAACCTAGAGTTCCTCTCCTTCAGTGAGATGTTGCATGAATTAAGAGAAGGTTGGAGACAATCAGCTTTTCAAACCATTTTCACAAAGTGTCTGAAAAAAAGCAATCAGATGGCAGTTTCACTCCTTTTTTTTATGATGTATACAGAGGAGAACATAAATCTCCCAGTCACTGGGACCATGGCACAGATGTGAAACTGATGTTAGAACTAAAACAGAGGAAGCTCCGTTTCAGCCAAGAACCAATGTTTGTTGTGGTCAGACATCTCCATGTAATCCTTTCCATTAAGGAGGAGTGGAATAATATCATATTTCTATAGTTATATAATAGCTGTATCTTGATTAATATCCCTGTGACACTGAAGTCAAAGGAAACACAATTACTTTCAACAGGACCAGTTTTGTTACCTCTTTATGTTTTGGTATATTCCCTCTAATCTGAAAAGCCCTCAGCTACACGTTTTGCAAACTCAACACCAGCCATGAGGACATGGATGGATTAACCTCTTCCAAGTCAAGCTGTCCTGACTTTAGAAAGCTGCAAACAGATGTCACAGCCTCCAAAAGAGCCTTGTCTCAGCCCCAGGAACGGATGATTTCCCCCCTGGATGAGTCAGGGGCAATTTTCCCATGCGTTTGGCTGTCTGAATTTTATCACCCCAGCTGCTTGTTTCTCATGCTCCTGAACACACAGCTGGTTTGTGCCCAGCTGCCGCCGTGCAACATGCTCTAGGTTCATGCCTTGTGCTCTGCCTCTCTGCTCACGTGTCCACAGCCTCAGCAGTTACTTAACTGTGCCTGATCTCACCCTTTTCCTGGGCTGGATTAGAATATTGTGCACACACAGAGATAAAACACAATGAAAAATCAGGCAAATACTTTTTTGTCAGGTTGTTCATTGAACTGGGATGTGAGAAAAGGGGCCTTACACAAGGGGACATGGGCTCATCAATGGTCATAAAGAGTAAATCCTTCTGGATATCTCCTGTGAGGAAAGGCTGAGAGAATTGAGACTCTTCTCCCTGGAAAACAGACGCTTCAGGGTGACCTAATTTGTGGCCTTCCATTACCTGAAGGGAATCGAAAACAAAAATGGACAGAGACTATTTACGAGGGCCAGGAGTGACACGACAAGGAGAATGGCTTCCAATTGAAAGCGAGTAGCTTTAGATTGGCTATTAGGAAGAAATTCTTCCCTGAGAGGGTGGTGAGGCCCTGGCACAGGTTGCCCGGAGCAGCTGGGGCTTCCCTTGGGTCCCTGTAATTGTCCAAGGCCTGGTTGGAAAGGGCTTGGAGCACTCTGGGATAGTGGAAGGTGTCCCTGCTCATGGCAGGGGTTGGAATTAGATGATCTTTAAAGTTCCTTCTAACTTATGTCATTCTATGATTTTATGAATGATGCCAGTGCTGTCAAACAACACTCATTTACCAGTTTCCTATTGAACAGTAGTATCATGGTGAAAGAATCCAAAAATGAGTATTTTTTTCTAGAGCATTTTGATGTCACCCTTCTATGTAGTAACCAGGTTAAGTTTGTGAGTTAGTATTTATTATCTGAATAAAAATGGTTACAGGCACAACACGAAAATTAATGAAATGGAAAACCAACAAGCAAAGTAAAACTGAAAATCTATTTACTGGTCGATGAGGTGCACTTATTTTTTCAGGAAAACAGAGGAGGATTTAAGCCCATAAATAAAACTGTAGAAAAGTAAGAACTTTGCAGAGAGTAGCTCATGAAACAGCAGTTGTGCTCACCCCAAGAGTTCACTCCATCACTCAAAATCCTGCACAAAACGCTTCTTCACTCCCATTTAAACTTGCATTTGCTTCTCTGGGGTGTGCACTTTTTGACAGCTTCTTCCTGTGAGCAAATGAGCTCTGGCATGAGATGAGGGAGGAAACAAGAGTTAAGCTCAGGGTAACTCCAGTCTTTGCACTGGGAGCTGTATGGGATCACACTGCTTAGCACAGCGGGAGGATAGGATCACCAGGAAAGCCCTCAACCAAAGCTCTGTCAAAGTGACAGTCAGACAAGACAGACACGAATCTGACTGCTACCTTCACAGCGAGGACGCTTGTTTAGACTGAATCTGACAAGATAAAATTAAACTTCACACAGCTAATAAATCTTAAAGGAGCTTAATTTTTTTTATATATATATTTTTTAAGAAGTGATGCCTTGGGCAAGGATGAGCAGTGCAGAAGGAAAAAGGTTTATAATGTATTTTTTTAAAATTCTATAATCCGCCTTATCTGCTGTGTTTCCTGCATTATTCCTGCCTCTGAAATATTCAGATCCGTGTTGGTTACATAAGCCTCAGTCCTGATGAGTTGTACTCAGCTAGTTGGGGAACCTAAACAAGAGTGTGCAACTTCCAGGTCATTAAAGATAAACAGCTCAGCTTGATTTCTAAACACTCAGAGCCACTTACTGGTTCAAGAGCATAAAGCAAAATAAAATAATAAATATTGTTTTGAATCTTGATTTTGAAGGAGTGACAGACTGCTTCTGAGTGTCCAAGCCTGGATTCATCTCCCCTCACTTCATTTTTCAGCAAATGTGTCTGTCTAAACAGAAAGGTTGAATTTATTTCCAGAAAAATTATTCACATGCGGTTGGTTATGACTATTCTATTGAATGCAAGACTGAAAATTTAGAATGATATTCCTTAATGGATGGACATGTACAATGGAAAATGTAGGATGGGTATCAGGGGAAAATTCATAGGAGTAAGGTGTATATCATGGGATGCAGTTTTTCCTTATAGACAAAAAGCTGGATAACATTTCTTGCTCTGTCTTCAAGCTAGGCTAAATCAAGCATTAGGAAATGCAGTGAAAGAAATAATATTTGACTGACCTGTAGGTTACTAGGGTACCCTAGTAGAAGGTGGAAGAACTGTGGAAGAACTTTATGAGATTTTAGCACCAGTGATTTTGACAATGATGCCCCTTCCAATAATATTTCAGCCTGAAGTCACAGGACACATGGGTATAATGAAGATAAAACCTATCAAAATGCATTTACTTTGCTTTATTCTTACACAGCAAAAAAGCAGGCACCTTAGAAATAGCTCTTTCAATAAAATCATATCTTTGCTAGAATATCTTACCTCCAAAAAGACCTAAGATTTTTCCCCGGATAGGCTGAAGAACCCTACAGATTCTGACCCTCAGGAACTTAGGGTGGATAAAGTTCTGTCAGAACTATTGGGTCATAGTTGCTGAATGCCTTAAAAAATAAGCGGCAAAGCCTTGAAATCAATTGAGAATTTTAGGGGGAGTTGGTGTAAAGACTGTAAAACATGAGTGATGTGTTCACCTACAAGGTGATGTTTTTTTCACAGGTCTGTCCTAATCTGTGCATGTGTCTGTGGCTGCCATTAATGGTAATGGGAGTCACACACCAGCAAGTGTAGGGGAGGGTAAAAAGAGGTCAAGGAACCTGTCCTCCTTGAGCTGGATTTTGAACCCAGCTGCACGGGTGTAAATGAAGGTGTGAAGTGACTTTTCTGTATTTTGTGCCTGTGTGAAAGTGGTCAGAGTTGTCTAGCTGTTAGAAAATATTGTAGTAGATTTGAGTTATATTTTCCAAGTTTGTTTTAGACAACCTAGACTAGATAACAATTCTATATGATCTATAATAACCATGTGATACACACCTTCATTTCTATTTGTTTATGTATACACACCTTTTAATGTTTCCTACAAACATATTTTCCAATTTTGCTCTGGTATATCTATTGGTACAGCTTTTCTTTATTTCCTGTGTGGGTACAAATGAGTGTGCATTTCCAGATCTTTGTTACTGATTCACTTAGAGATTCCTTTTCAAACCTGCATGCCCATGAGACACAGAGGCTCATGCTATGATGCCCTCAGTTGTTGAGATATTCCATTGGCCTTTGCTCCTGAGGGAAAGCTGAAAGTGTCCTTGACTTAGTTATTCTTCCATATTCTCTTTTATAGACCTAAATGGGAGGATTTTGTTCTGCTATTGCCTCTGTAAACTCTCATGACATAAGTTGCAGACCTTGTTTCATGCAGAAGGTCACACTATGGAGTCAAGGGGCACCATTCCCTTATTTCACTGGAGTTAGAGTAGGATCTTTATCCCACAGAATTAAAGGAGATGTTCAAATTATACTAAGTGGTGAAAAAAAGCAGATCTATTCCAATGATATTTACTGGTCAGTATGAAGTTAGGATAAATCAAATTATACAAAATGTACACCATCATATGCAAGAATTATTCCTCTCAGGGTGAAAGAGTCTAAGGCTGGTCACAAAGTGCCCACTTAAAACATCAACTTGTTATTCCTTTTAAATAAATTAATCAGGAAATAGTGACACAATACTATGAAAGAGAAAACAAAGAAATGTGTCCTTTGGAGCAATGACTGTACAGATCATCCAGTAAATCATCCTGGGATGAACAAGACAGAGCCTGGTAAGCAGCAAACAGTGCTGTGCACCCTCTCTACCCTGCAAAGCCAGAGCTTTGAGGAAAACCAATGTGTCCTCTCCTATGGATAAATTCCAGGCACATTGCAGTGCAAAGTAGTAATTAAAAATGTCTTTTACTCTATAGTCCCTTCGGAAGCCAAAAGGGCTCCAGAATTTTATGATAAGTAGTCGGTCCTGTGATAATTGCAATCTCTTTGGGAAAGGGGTTGACTTTTTTAGAGCATGTGATGGCAACTGAGTAAAAGGATACTCTGTGCTCACAGGAGGCATTTCAGTCCTGCAACAAACCCAGAGAACACAGCACCCAGTGATGGCAGAGCTCTGTACAAATCACACCTAGCACAGAGCTGACTTGCACTGGAAACTCCCCACGCTGTCTGATCTTATTAATTTATTTGTTTATCTTCTCTTGCATGTCCCCTTATGGTCTTTCATGTCATATGCACATAGCGTTTTATAAAGATCAGAGAAGTCAGGCTCCGCAGCCACTCCCTTTTGGACAGTGAGGAGCTGCTGGGCTTGCTTTACATGAAACAGCATCGGGCAGACAGAAAGGCTTCCCATAGCAGCTGTGGTTAGCCTCACATGTATTCCAGCCTTTCTAACTCTGAGCTTGCACCCTTAGCCAGGAGCAGAATCCAAGCTTTGGCTGTAAAACACTCTCACTGAAGAAAATTTGATAGGTGCCGTTGAGCAGAGATGTCTTCATCAGCATGGATGACTCTGTTTTAAACATGCCTGGGATTTAAAAGACTTAAAAAAAGGGAAAAAAAAGAAAAGAGTAGGGTATGCCTGGACCTCCTTAGTCTGCAAGCACATTTTCGTATGTTAGTAGGATGGTCTGCACGCCAAGAGCAGCACACACTCCTGCACACAACCCTTGCTTCATTCTGTCACTGGATAGAATAAAAGATGCTTTTATACGGTGGAAACACGAGCAGTCTGAGGGAAACTCTTTCCACTGAAGTGTTTTTTGGCCTGGGATTACCATCCTGGGTTTTACTCAGATCTCTAAATGGATTCTCCCTGGGAAACAGGAGGTTACAAAAGCAGATGTCTGCTAGACACAATTGCCTATTTCCCCCCAAGTGGCAAAGTCACTCAATTTGCTGAGTGGGGAAACCACTACAGTACAATCTATAATAACTCAAGGCATTTGTTTCAGAACACAACCCTCTTTCATTACCCACTCCCAGCCCTCAGCATTACTTCAGACACACATTATTAAACCACAGCTAATTATTAAATATTTAACAAAGACTGTACAGTACATTGCAACAACCAAGGTAGGCAGAGCTATACAGATTGATTTCTCTGTGTCTGGAGCTCAGTATGCATCAAACAGCATGGATGCTTTGAAATTTCAAATCACAAGGTTGATAGTGCTCAAAGGAGAGTGATTTCCTTAGCCCATGAATATTTTTATGATATTGAAGAAACATCCAGAATAGAGAGAAAATCTTGGAATCCTAAAAAAAAAAAAAAATCTTCAGAGTGAAAAAAAAATCTCTCTGGTTTAGTCAAAAATTCTTCTAGATAAATATTAAATATTTGACCATCTTAATCTATCATTACAATATAATTTTATTTTTAAAAGGTAAGGTGCTTTCAAATGGAAATATTTTCATTTCTTAAATTTAAAAGGAAAGGGCCTTCAAATTCTGAGGAAAATAAGAACAATTTAGGCAAAGTCAGCCTCATTCAGTGGCAAGTTTTCCCTGCGTGACCTTTCAAACTTTGGAGTTGGCAGCTTGGTGTTTACGTTTCAGCTTTAAAGACCTTTGTTTAAATCCAATTTGCTTGTCATGTAGAATAAATGTTGGAACTTCTATTTAATCCTTTCAGAGATATTTCTGCACACAGATTAATGAATTTTAAAGCCATTATGATCATCTAGTCTGACCTTCCGCATAACACGAGTCATAAAATGTCACCCAGCAATTTTGCATCAAGCCCAATCATCTGTGGTTGAGCTAAAGCTGTCACACCACGAAGCACGACTTTCAGCATATCCGGGGAGAGGAACAGTAGCAAGAACCACAGTTTAGCAAAGATGATTTTTGTGGCAGAGAAGAGTATTAGCCAATTAAAGTTGCTATGGTACCAGAAACTGCAAAAAGCCCTTTTTTTTCTTATTTTTTTTTTTACCAGAAACTACAAAATTAACATTTTGATGTCTTCAAAAAAAGTCAAGTAAGAAGTTTCCTCTGTATGTTTTTTGTGAGGGTCTTTATTTATTAAGGTCAGGGGTAAGAAATCCCAGGCACATGCTGTTACCACTATTGTAACAGGATTGCAACCTGGTCCTCCAAGTTTTGATCCAGATTCCAGGAATATGGGCTGGGAAGGACAATTGCTGTAAGTATGGGGTGAGGCTCTGGGCAGCCTGATCTAGCAGGAAGCAAAGATAGAATGGTTTGTATTGGAAGAGACCTTAAAACTCATCTTGTTCCACCCCTGCCCTGCGCACGGACACCTTCCACTATCCCAGGTTGCTCCAAGCCCCATCCAGCCTGGCCTTGGATACTTCCAGGGATCCAGGGGCAGCTACAGCTTCTCTGGGCAGCCTGTGCCAGGGCCTCACCACCCCCACAGGCAATAATTTATTCCCAATATCCAATCTAACCCTGCCCTCTGTCGATTTGAAGCTATTCCCTGTTGTCTTGTCACTCTGTGCCTTTTTCCAAAGTCCCCGTTTATGTTTTGAAGAAGTTGAGCAAATATTACAATAATTGACCTGGATAAATATTGTTAGTTTCCTCCCTCTGAAGTGCAGAATTACAGTGGTGGGATGGAAGGGAGGGAGTATGATGCTTCCCAATGCCCATGGCCAGTCCATGGTTTTTCATCCTTCACCAGCACATTGCAGCTGCACAGCTCTCTTGCTTTTCCATCAAGGCACAAATGGGTTAACCACCAGATTCATGTAAGTTTTTTTAATAATCAGTCGTAGAAGTGGGGTTCAATACCTGTGATATCGGCTCCTCTTTCTGATTTTTAGAAGTAGGTGTGCTTGTAAGTATTTGACAGAGTCAATATTCAATGGAAAATTGGGAACAAAGCAACATTTTCTTGTCTGGAATGTGCTTGCTCTGGTTAAACTTCTGTCAGGAAAGTTTTATCAGGGCCAAAATATTTGTCTTCAGTTAAAATGAGGATCAGATGATTTTGGTTCACATGAAACGGGGGCTCAGATCCTGTGTAGCTACTGTCTGAGTATCTGGTAGCCCAAAGAGTGGGTCATTGAGGGAGATTTTTGAAAATGCACCTGGGTTTCTCTAAAATGGCTTTAAAAAAAAAAAAAAGAGAGGAAATCAACAAAAAAAAAGAGATTCCCTTAATTAATTTGAAAAGGGCTGCAGAACAAAAATCTTAACTCTCACCAAATTTTGGGTAGGCTCAATATTCCTATTTCTCCTTATAGTCAGACTTTCTCAGAACCACTGCAGATTATGGGCTTCAGACAGGAAACATCATCTCTCCTCAAAGAAATTCCAGCACTATTTCCATTAAGACCAATTGAAAATTTGCCTGTGAATTAAAGAGGTTTCTTTAAACCCATTTTGAAAGACTGTCTCTGGCCATGGTGGGGTTAGATCACACCCTGTATAAAGAATGGAGATGTGCAATCTGCAGAATTTGTTTGCAATGAAGTCAGTGGGAGCTTTGCTTCAGAACAGCCCAATATTGATTCCCAGGGTGGAAAAATCATCCGATCAAATGTGTCTGTTCCACATAAATTATCCAAAGCAGAGAAAAAAAGTGATCTCACTGGTAATTATGGGAAGTTTATGACACATTTTCTTAAAATTGTGTTCCTTTGGGATAGACTTTGAGGAAGACTACATGTGAGTTGCCATTTAAAAAAAAAAGGAGGGTTTTTTTTTTTTCTTTGAAGCTCAGCAACCAAATAAGAAAAAAAAGAACCCAGAATGGAAGCCCCCAAAATTCTTTATCATTAGTGTGTTTAAGAGGGCTTAGAAAACTGAAAAAACCCTTCTTCCTTTCCTTCCTTGTTAATTGCATACAGAGCATTTCCTCTTTCCTTTTCCCTCCTATTTTCTGAAAACAATTAGGAAGACAAATTCGAAAACTGGATCATAGGTGGACTAATCATACAGAGAAGCTGAATGACTGAATTTTGTGGATAAACTATATAAGCCATCAAGCACAATTTAATCGTCTCAATAAAGCATAGCCGAACAAACTGTGCTGGACTAAGATCTTGCATTAAGTGACATTTTAGAAGTAGATCTTTTTTTTTTAAAAAAAAGAATAATTCCCATTTTACATGTGCTGCTCTGACTGCTGCAGAGAGTTGGAATAATTTCTGCCAACACTCACTGCCTGGTTTGGTTTGGGCAAGTCACACCTATAACAAGTGTTTTGGGGCTTGTGTGTAACCTGCTGGCTCTTGTTAAAGTACATTTCAGCCTTTGATGTATGTGAAACAATATTGTCAGTCCCCCTTACCACACAAATCATAAGTCTGACTAATAAAAACACAAAGATTGTGCATATAATAATGAGCTCCCAGAGGGTGGAAAGAGGGTTCTTTCACACTGAGCTGCACACAGGCACGTATTAATGCAGTTTGATTTGATCACTGGAAAATTGTGCCCTGTAATTACTAAGCAAACATGAGGTGGAATGACAGGGAAATGCAATGAAACAGGGCTTTGAGGCGGAAGATGGATTTTCAGTAAGTGCAGTTGGGAAGGAGCACATACAAATCCTGCACAACTGCCTTGAAATACGAGGGACCCATCGGTTAAAAGATTAATTGTAGGCTCACTTCGTCCAGCAGGACCTGTATGGGGCAGTATAGACCAAGAATTACCATGAAAGAAGTGGATTTGGGGCATGTGGGTTCTCATACAGTAGGCTTCACTTTTGGAAAACATCGTATTTTCTGAACGGCTCCTATTTTCCTTCCAAAATTACTGATTTTCTTTTTTAATATAAAATTCAGTTTTAATTTTAATACTTTTTAGCAGGATTGTAACAACGTTTCCCTTTATTGGATGTCATGACAAAATATGAACTAAATTTACTCAAAGTCCTTCAGTATGTTCACAGATATCACTCTTCTACATAATGATATGAATCACTAAGCATTAATTTTCAATTTTTTTATTCGTCAGCGTTAGATGTCTTTTTCCAATGTCAAAGATTCTACAAATACTCATCTTTCTCTTAGGAAGCTACCAAAATTTGGATTTTTTTTCATATTTCCTTGGTGATGCTTAAAAAAATCCCACCCACCTTGTAAAGGCTGTGTGTTCTGTGAGTAAGAAATGGAAGGGCACCATGGAAGTGTTCAAGCATCCATAAATCTTGGTTTTCCTGCCTTCCCTGATATTTATACTGCCAGATGGAAGGACATAGTGTCAAAGATAATGCTTTCAGCATTCTTTTACTTCATTTGTGTGCTTTAAGGTGGAAATAGGCATAGCTGGGCAGAATTATTGAGTTTAACCAAAAGAGGGTGTATCAGCAGCACATGTCCTGGCAGTGACTGAGAGTGAGCAGCGAGCACTGGGCATCTCACCCATTCCAACCCCACTCTGAAGGCCAAATCTATCTGTTTGTGAGAAGGTTCTCAAATTTACCATTAACTTGGAGAATGGTGTACTCCTGCCAGTTGTCGTGGGCTTGGATTAGTGTCCTGACCCAGCATGCTCACTGTCCTCTCAGTTATACAGTAATTGCTCATGCTCAGAGCATTTGAGTGGCACTTAGAGCATGGCACACACTGTAAAGCTTCCAGAAGTGACAGAGTTTCAGTATCTCTCCTTGGGAAGAGAAACAAACAATAAATTTCCAGGAAACAATAAAAATAAAAGTAATATTAGAGATGTAAAGGTCTTAATAACAGCTATGAGGACTGGTGATGCATTTATTAGTCTCCTTTGTGTTCTCACTCGAAACATTTATCATCACTGAACTAGCTGATTATCCTCTTTTAATTATTTCATATGGAATAATTAAATAAAATGAAGTCAATAATATTTTATAGATGGTTATGAGGAGGAACAATTTTTCTCAGGGAACTGAATATAGATTTTTATCCCTCCCCTTTACCTCCCAAGATGTTAGAGATCTAATGCATTCAGTGCTGCTGCATAAAGAGAGCTCCTGAATTCTCTGAATTATTTATTTTTAATAGTTAACCATCATTTGAAAGTCTCACCTGGATGACCTATGATTGAAGATCAAGCCTCATTGAGCACAGTGTTTTGTTCTGATGACAGATTTCCAGACAATTTCCCATGTGTTATATGAGAAGCTGAAAATCCTGCATAGCACTTGTATTTAAAAGGGCCATACAGCCCTGCTGAGGTTTCCCAGGCACCCAGAGCTGTGATCTGTCCCTCTCTGCTGGATGCTGCCCTGCGCCTGAGGCACAGGACAAGAATAGAAAAACTGAAATGGCACTTTCCATCACTGCAGCACTTTAGACCTTGTTGCCCTCTCTGTGGCCACAGCTCACACTCCAAATCTGCATGAGGATACAGATCTGGAGACGTATAAAGACAGGTGAATGGGTCTCTGATCAGCCTGGTCTGGTTCAAGATGTCCCTGCTCATTGCAGGGTGGCTGGACTAGGTGGCCTTTAAAGGTGCCTCACAACAAAAAACTGTTCTATGGTTCTGTGATTCCATGGGTTCAAAGAGGCCAATGCACTTTGATGGAACTGTTAGAGAGCTGAGTATGGACAAGCAGAAGCATGAAACTGGCTGCCAACTTGTGTTTGTTAGATGAAGACCACTTTTGGCTCCATCTTCTTTCTGTGTCCCAGGCAAGTTCCCTTACACAGGCAGAGATCTGTCAGGTTAGGAAGAAATAGATGGACACGAGCTCTGAGCAGATGAGGTAGGGATACACTCGGGTTCCACAAAACTAGAGAAAAATTCTATGGAGTAGAATCAAGCTGAGTCTAAAATAAGGGCAGATAATCTAATCCTCCGTGCAAGCTGAAGCTTGAGGCAACATGTAGGGAAGAGAGAAGGAAGTGTCAGAGAGAGCAGTAAGGGTGGAACTCATTGCTCCACCTCACAAATATCTGAGCGTGTTTCTGCCTAGAGTCGGTGAAGAAAGATTAGTGTTGCAAAGCAAGGAGGGACACAGCTCTCCACCTGACACAGGGCATGTGAATCACCCTCCCGCGCTCTCAAGCTGCTACAGCTCAGCCCACATCTTGCAAGTGTCCTTGCGAGAGGTGATGGTGGTGTCAGCAGGCAGATGGGCCGAGAACAGCAACCTACATTTCGTGCTGCACAGATCTGAACAACCAACAGTATTTTTGCGTCTTTGATCCTGCTGAGTTGCCAAAGAACAGCCGACTAGCTGGCTCTCCTGCTGACTACAGTAGATCAAACTGCTTTGCAGCAAATTCTCCAAGCGCCCTGTTGGAGGGGAACGTAACTGCTTCCATGGAAGATGCTTCTTCCAGCAGGCAGTGGAGAGGGCCTGAAATGAACTGTGGCTTTTCTCAAAAACCAGTCTTTTCTTCTGTGTAATCACAATGTCAAATTCAATCTTGATATTAACTTAGAAAAGTACGTTATAAATGGAAGTTTTTGCAAGGAAAGGTGATCCTCTAGTTAAGGTGCTTTTGACTTCATGGTATTCCTAAGGGTAAGAGAATTTCTGAATCTGAAAAAGTAATCATCCTTAACAGGACAGTTCTTACAATATTTTCCTATTTAAGATTTGTTTACCTGTCACCATTGTTTGATCATAAATATACCCATTTTATTGCTTAATGAAAAGAACTCTTTTTACAGCTTCAGCTGAGCAGATCTGGGGAATGCTGTGGGTAGTGGTTTTCTGTTTGTTTGGTTTTTATTTATTGAGGAGTGGGTCTGTGCTATTGAACATCTAATCTGGGCTGTGTCAACCTGCACATCTGAACACACAGACGCATCAAAGTCAATGTTGTTGTCGTTTCTTAAATTAGTTCACGTCCACACAGAAACATTTCACCCACCAAATTTTCCTTCTAGCCACCTGCCCTAATTCCAGGACAACACTGTTGTCCTGTGGTCTGAGTCTTGGCTCGTTCTCAGTCCAGTTGAACAGCAAACCCTCTTAGAAAATTTGTTTCTCATAGGGCTTCCAGCGTCATAACTTACTACAGGAAAAGGCCATCATTTTGACTTGCTTTACAGATGTCAAATCCTTCACGGAACTCAGTTTAAACTTTAGGCTCAATGTCAAAAATAATACAAAAAACCGGCTGTAATTACCTCCTGGAGTTAGCTTGCAATAAATTAAAACAAAATTAAAAAAAAATCCATCCCATATTTTAAAGGAATTTTGACTTTCTGCCTAGATATATATTTTTTCACTCCTTGCTTGGAAACTTAAAGAAGGGAACAATTAATGAAAACCAATTGCTCAAAAAGACATGGTTTTCAGATCATGTTTGTTTTCATATCTTAAACTAGCTCACTGTGTCTTAACATAGTTTTAGTTCGTAAGAAAACCCCAAGACAGATTAGAAACGTAGATCAGAGGAGGAAAGATATAATTTTTTTATTTTACTTTTTCCCCCATGTTATTCTCTCCTTCCTGGAAACCTCATTTTTTTCTTTTTGGCTGCTCTAATACTTTAGTACTTTTATAGTATGCATTATTATAATTAAAGGGGTATATATTTTTATGGACAAAACCCCCTTTTTGCATCCATTGCCAGAGACTGTTAGTATGATGCAAATTAAATGCAGGCCTCTGGAATGGCAAAAAATGTTGGTTTGCGCCCCTCCTCCAGCAGGCTGTTATTTTTACTAGTGGACCTTTTTCCTTGACGGGTGCAATAGGAAACAAAATGTCTGTGCTGCTTTGAGGAGAGCAGATTGTGCAGGGCTTGGGACCTTAACAGCAGTTGGAAATACGAGCCCAAATATCTTGATTAATTTTTTAAACTGGAGGAAAAAAACCTGGTTTTTTTGGAAAATATGGCTATATTTAGGTGTTTATCCATCACAAAAGCTGAATTTCCAGGCTATAAGCATGTAGAGATCTTGACACAGCACTGGTCCAGAACTGGGCATTTGCCCACTGATGGGGTTGGACTGAGCAATACACCCAACCAACAATACCAGTAGCAATGTTCCTTCTAAAATTGGCTGTTTTCAAATGCAATAGTGTCTGTTTTGTCCTAGGTTCATGCTTTGCCACCCCGTTTTACCACCTTGGGCATGCTGCATCTGAGAGGGCTCTGCTCCTTTAACGTGTACAATGGGAGCACGAGGTATTCGGGCCCTGGAGCCTCTATTTGTAAGCAAGCTTGGAGCTCTGCCTTCTGCAAATAGACCCTGTTACCCTCTGAAAATGATCCTTCCCTGTAGGATGGACTTTTTCCCTCCTCTCATTCCTGACTGGCAGTACTACATGGATTTGAATCCCTCTTGACTCTGTTTCCTGAAGTTTGGCTTGACCCTGGGCCATAAGTCTTATCCAGATGTTAAGTTTGATCCAGTCTTTTGCTGTTCTGGCTTTTGCTGCCTGGTTTTAAGCATAATACATAATTTATCAGGTGTTTCAGGCTAAACTCAGTCTAAATTCTACGAAAGCACTCTGCAGTTTTTATGTGTGTGTATATTTATATACATACATCTCCCAACAACAACCCCAAAATATTTTGCATGACTTTTGATTTAAGAGAAAAAAAAAATTCTGACTGTAAGTCAGAATATCAGTATTATCAAGTCAGTCGGTTCCTGTTAGGGGATTACCATTTGAAATTCAAGATAGCAGCATTTCAGGGTAAATGGTGAATTAGCTACTCTATATTTAAACCTAAAAAAATAATGTGCTAATCTCTAAGTCAAAGACCTTGGACCCCTGACTAAAATTGCTTGTGTTTTTCAAGTTCTATATAAGAAACACGAAGCACAGTGTGTAAAATACTGCAAGTTTTGCCAAAATTTTTTGCATTCATCAGTGTGTAAAACTAATTCTCTGAACTAATTGTTGCCAGAAACTCACTTTATAGAAGTGGTCATAATGAGTAATTCTTTGAGTCTAATGGATTTGCTTCAAGGGAGAAGCAAAATGAGCCAACAAAAAAGTATGCAGTTTTCCAGGGATTTAAGGTCAAATAAGACACCATCTTTCGGAAGTGCAATGAATGACAAGTAGGAAATCAAGACTTTCAGACACAGGAAAAGGTCATCCTTTTACTGTAAGTGAGGGTGCTTCCATGAACCAACATTTTTTACTGCATATGACAAAATCATTCCGTTATCCCAACACACAGATATCTGCGTAAAATCAGCATAATTATTGGTGAAATGAAGCTGACAATTTAGAGTGACTTTTGTGCCTTTTCTCAGTTTCATATTTTTGAAATAATCTTTAATTACTTCGTAAATGGTGAGACAAACAGTGTCACATTTTGCAGTGCTGATGGCTGTAGGGTGATAGCAGACACAGGTATATTTAATCATCCATCCCAGAGACTCCCCTTGCCCATTCATTGCACTGACAACCACAGCCCGGCCCAGTGGCTGATCTCACACTGGTGTGCTCACAAAAGGGGGTGTAGAACGCCTGCCTCACCCACCATCATAAAGCATGGCCTAAGATGAGAAGAGAGTTCCTTTTTGTGTGGTTGAAAACAGGGAGTCAAGGAAGAAGGAGAGTAAAAAGGTAAAATCTGTATTCTCCCACTGTTGAGAGAAGAGAGATGGAGTTCAGCATGTTTGGGGCAAAGAAATAATCTCTAAATACAACCCAGTTGACTCAGTCAGTGGAAGGGGTACTGGGCAGATTGTTCCCATACAGAATTTTTCCTGGTTCCATCTTCCTCAAATTTTAAGTCTCCTAAAACTCCACTAAATTATAATAAAAATGCAGCTGTAGTAAATTCTACTCAATCTAATAACTGTCACTGAGCTTGGAAATGCCTAAATTATGGATTTCACTTTCTTGAATAACACAGGTGTTTGTCTTATCTAACCTTAAACTGTCACAAAAATCCCACTATCAGACATTTGGGCATTCCTACAATCTAGTATCAAATATTGATGTCAAAAGAGAAGCAATTCAATTAAAAATAACAGCAACACTCAAAAACATATGTTTAAAAAACATCTTGCCAAGATATGAATTAGAAAGTAAAGGAGAACCACAATCACAGCTTTTATATCTGCTCTGATCACCTGTGCTTTTTGTTCCTTTTTCCCACACGGACCAGGATGCCTTTTCGATCTGCAGAATCCACACAGGATGTGACAAGAAATTCCAACCTATCTACATGGGGCAAGAGAGAGATGCTGATTTCCATTTCTGAAACACGCATAATGTTCGGAGGCTTTACAAGGATGAATTTAGAGGAGACAGGTCAAAAGGTCCAAAATTCCTCCTCCATCGCAGCCTTGTGTGTCCTGCCCACTCTCCCTTCACCAGACACGGCTGTGCATTACTTTGCAGAATTTCCTGTCCAGGCCACCAGCCTCACTCAGGTATCTCTTTCTGTGCTGTCTTGAGTTTTCAGTGGTTATATGTCTAGCATTTTCTCACTTTACTTTACTAGATCACCTTCAAGAATCACTCGAATGTTCTAACAAATGAATTATTCATTTTTGCAGCTGTGGATGTTAATAGTGCTCTAGTCTTGAGATCTCTGCTCCCCACGCACAATGATTTTGCCTATGGTTGGCTGAAATGTGCTTTGTCTAGACCAAATTAATGGAATCAGCTAAGAGATTATGAGGGGAAATAAAATGGCTTGAGATACACAGAAGGGAAGACTGAGCGAATAATCTTGTTTGGGTTTCAGGTCTGCAAAACTAGCAGAACAAAACAGATAACTTCATTTCTGTCAGTTAGGAAAGTTCTGTCTATTCACCTGTGAAAATCTGTTCTTGCCTGACACAGCGATCTTATTTCTACATGGCTGGAATTTGGCTGCCACTAATCATGCTTTTTTGGTGAAATATTTGAACGCAAATGAAGTTTGAAGATACTGTTATGTCTCTTTTCAGAATGGATCTTTATGAATACAAGCATAAATTTTCCCAAGCATTCCCACATGCTGCAACTTTGTCATGGCTGTTTAAGATGTCTGAAGAGATTTCAACGTGCAAATATTTTGCAGTTTCTCTGTTCATCTAAAAGAGAAGCAATTACAATACACTCATATTCCTGCCATCTGATTTCTTCTGGTGGGGAGCTGATTTTTCACCAAGAATTTAGGATTTTGGTGGCAATGAGATTTCCTAAAACAGAACTAAACAAAATCTAACCAGGATGATCATCAAGGACATTAAAGCAGAATGTGAGGTGGTTGATGAAATCACTGATTTGTTAAGACTTGCAGCCAAAAGTGGAGGCTAACCCTAATAGAGAAGAAAAAATCAGGTCATCCTCTTTGCTCCTCAGTCTTCGGGGAGGTGCTGTGCTGGACTTTGCTCTCACCAGCAAGGAGAGGCTGGTGTGGAATATGAAGCTAAAGGGCAGCCTGGGCTCCAGTGACCATGGAATGGTAGAGTTCCAGATCTCTTGGGAAATGAGGAGGGCACGCATCAAGCTTCCTGCCCTGGACTTCAGCAGAGCAGACTTTGGCCTCTTCAGGGAGCTGCTTGCTAGAGTGCTGTGGGATGGAGACCTGGAGGGAAGAGGGGCCCAGGAAATCAAGGATTGCCTCCACCTCAGCTCAGGAGCAATGAGTTCCAACAAGTAGGAAGTCAGGCAAAATTGCCAGGACACCTGTGTGGATGAACAAGGAGCTTCTGGGTGAACTCAAACACAAAAGGAAAGCCTACAGAGCAGGAGGGTGAGGACAGGTGTCCTGGGAGGAACACAGAGACATTGTCCAGGCAACCAGGGAAGATAATGGGAAAGATAGAGGAAAGATAATGCCCTGATTGAATTAAATCTGGCCAGGGACAACAAGGGCAACAAGAAAAGCTTCTATAGGTATGCCTGTGCTGAAAGGAAGAACAGGGGAGATGTGAGCCCTCTCTGGAAGGACACGAGAGGCCTGGTTATCCAGGATATGCATAAGAAAGAAACACTCAACAATATTTTTGCCTCAGTCCTCACCAGCCAGTGGTCCAGCCCCACTGCCTGGGTCACAGGAGGCAGATAGGGACTGGCAGAATGAAGAACCTGGCTTTGACAGGGCTTCTAAAACAGCACCACGTGTGCACCTGTGAGCACAGGGTTTTGATCATGTCCTCTAAATGTTACATTTTCTCACCTGGTTTAAGATACATCCTCAGGTCTAATGCTGCAGAGTAATGAATTCCACAGGCAGGCTGTGCTGTAGGGTATTTCCTTTATTTGTTTTAAATTTACCTACCATTTATTTTAACATATGAGCCCCAGTTCTCATATTACTGTGGAGTGTAAAGAGAAGGAATGATCAGCTTTTCTTACACTATTCATCATCTTAAATAGGCCAATTAAGCCAATGTAATTATCCTTCTTTCCAAGTTAAATAATCCAAGTCTTTGCAGCTTCTCATATGGAAAGTCCATCATGCCTCTAAAACACTGAAAATTATATGGTGCTAATTTAAAACATGGCCACTTGTAACATGTGTATCTATGTCTATTTCTACTGACACTATGATTGTCAGCTAATTGAACATGTGTAACACAGAAAATACAACTCCAGCTGCTTGTTCCCACATCGACTAATGAAGGGACACTGGGTTCTGGCAGGCAGTGGCAATTTGTATGTGCTGAACATGGTCTGTCATGTTTCAGGGGGTGGGAGCCACGGACACTTGAAATTGTTGAATATATTTTATTCCCTGATGTCTAGAGACAAGGAGGTCTTTGACTATGTCCACACTACCCCATTCCCCCACCAGAGTTTCCCATCAGACTGGTGCAGCCCCAGAGAGAGGAAAATTCAGTTATTGCTGGAGTCCAAATAATGTCGAGGGTCCCCAGCTGAGATCAAGGCTTCATTGTGCTCTCTATGGCATAAACTCGTACTTACAGAAAACCCCTGCCCTAAAGGGCTTGTAGTCTAAATAGGAGAGACAAATAAAGGGTGGGAGAGAAAATAAATGTGGAGTGACTTGCGCAGCTGCTGGAACAGCTGCTCTCAGAGGGAGATGGGAACAGGACCCAGTTTGGAGGGTCTTGGGACAGCGTGTTAGCTACTGGGCTGTCCGGCTTCATGTTTTCCTGTGGAAAATGACATTTTAACCACCGCATCTTGAAAACACCTGGTCAGGGAGAGCCCAGGGGACAGAGACATTAAAATACAAATAGTTACTTGGCAGCTTGGCACCCTTGGGCTGTGTCTGCTGCTGCTGTGGACGGAGCCAGCACAATAGTTTTAGAGAGGACCTGATGTGGGAAAGGGCACATTTTAAAAAATGTGATGTCTCCTGTGGTCGCAGATCACTGGTTTATGTTAAACACTCAGGATTCAGGCCACGTGAAAGCTTTGGCAAAATTCTGAGCAAATGAGGACTAGAAAGTCGTTTAGCAAAAGAGGTCTTTGACCCAAAAATCTCAGGAATATTTAGGTTTGGAACCAGATTTTAGTGTGTCTTTGCACTCCAGCGTGGGGAGCTGTCTGGCCCTATGTGTGGAATTGGCTGCTGCAGCATCTTGCAGTTCACATGCAGTGCTGACTAATGAAAGGAAAGAGATGAAAGCCTGTGACTGAGGGGCTTTTGCTGCCAGGGACATGCACGGCTGCACTCCCTGCAGTCTTTCCTTGGCAGAGCAATGTCTCTGCCAAGAGCTGGTGAAAGCTGTGGGAGCCTGTGTTCTTGTCCACGTTGTATACCCAGGTAGGAAACCATTTCTGTCACTGTGAGCTGTGCCTCCCATGCAGTTTTATGAGCAGTAGTAAAATCTTACTCTTTCAGGCTGATAAATTTGACAGATTTCCTACCTGAGACTGTATTTGCCATCCATGCAAACAGCATTTCACTTGCCTTGCCTGCCACAGAGCGCCAACCTAGAATTTAAGACAGCCCAGCTCCCCGGTATCTCAGGAGGACCTGCTAACATAGGGATCCCTGCTGAGCAGACAAGACCTGCCAGGGTGTTTCCTAGGATTACCTGATGCTCTTCAGTCACTCCTCATTTGAGGTATTTTTCCTGTCTGACTGAATTTCCAAGGGACAGAACAGTGCAGAAGCCGTAGGGTTTGCTGTGATCTCTGCAGAAGGTTCCCTCTTCTGAGACTCTTTTTCCACCCTCTTGCTTGCAGCTACTTCAAGAGACAGACTTCTCCCTCCCATCCTCTTTGAGATGGAAATGACTGATCCAGCTCATACTTTTATTTTTTTTTTCCATAGGTAGTACACTCTTCTGCTTGTGTGCACTGGCTGCCTCTCTGCTTCATGCTCTGCACCCCAAACACCTGCCAGCAAACCTGGTGGCCTCACAGCTTTAGCACTAGCCAACTCACTGCCATGGCACAGGAGAGACATCTTCCATGCACAGCAGCACTTATGAGCAGGTACACAGCCCATTAAAACAGTTACAATTATTATTTACAATTACACACACATTTTACAACTCTTAATGCCTATAGGTAGTTGCACAGTAGATTTGGGACTCAATTTTCCTCGGGACTCTTGTTACAATGTTCCAGCTACAACCTTCAATTTCCTTGCAATGTGTTTCCTTCCCTCTCTGAATCACTGCTAAAAAATCTCTTATAAATCCTAAATTTTCATTCTAGGCAAAACCTCTCTACCACTAGCTCCTGGCAGAAAGGTTGAGCAGCTCATGGAGATATCCCTGACGTAATTGTGTGATTTTTGGGATGCTCTCAAATTATGTTAACATGTATGAGGCTCTGGCACAAGCTGCCCATAGCAGCTGTGGCTGGCCCATCTCTGGAAGTGTCCAAGGCCAGGTTGGGCAGGGCTTGGAGTGACCTGGGATAGTGGAAGGTGTCCCTGCCCATGAGAGGGATATGGAATGAGGTGATGTCTAAGGTCCCTTCCAACCCAAAATATTTTGTGATTCTGTGATTCTTAGTGGCTGAAATTGAGTGAAATTATGCCAGCTTTGAGAAATATCCTCCTAGGGTGGCTTTGTTTCATTGCTGCCATACTACACTGCCCTCTCCTAGCAGGGACAATGTGACAGCCCTCAGAGGCCAGTATCCTGCCAACATAGTTGTGAAAACCTCATCGAGCAGCATAGCTGTGTCTACAGCAAGATTTTATTGGCAAAGATACATTGGCTGGGTACATTTGATTTTTTTTTTTTCACACTCTTAGCCAAAGAAGCTTTGCCAGCAACATCTCATAGCAAAGACTTCACGGCAAGTAGCCCATTACAAATGCACTCACAGAGGCACGCAGAATGGTCATTAAAAAAGATGTTCCCCAGTTCTCTGCTAAGTTCTTTTTAGACGCAGATATGTAGCAAATCCCAAAAAAAAAAAAAAAAAGGAACCAATCTGCCAGCCGCTTAATGTGAGTCAACAGCTGTCTCCTTGTGCTAGTAGGAACTCCAATCAGAGGTCACGATCTAAATTAATTCTAGCAGCACCCAGTGTTTTCCCCGATGACTATGATTCTTTTGGGTCAATCCTAGGTCACATAAGACTGAAGAAAAACTGCTTTCATTAACTTCTTTCCTTGGGACCAGCTCGCTCCAGAGATATTCCTTGCCACAGTTATGTGACTACTTCACAGAACAAGATATTTTCCCTGAGTTAATCACTTAAAGATTTAATTCTCAGCTTTTAAAAATAGTTCACACCATAACAGAGAGTATTTTCAGGGTTTATCCTCTTCCTCTTTTTAAACTGATTTTCAATTCACTGTTACTCAATGTCGCTTCTGCTATTCATGGAGCACAGCCAAGTGAAACCGGGACCCGCTATGCTGCTGATTTACACTATAGAACCATTATTAGCTGAGTTCTGCATTGGCATTCCAGACATTCCAGCGTGCAGCTAGTCTCCTGTGTATTTATTCATTCAAAATAATGACAGGGCTGGCGAAAGATGCCTGAGTGACAACCCTGTGAAGAGGTCCTTCACTGAGCCAGGGTGCAGGAATGGCAGAGCCAATGTGTGCCATCCCCTCCCTGTACCTCCCACACCCTCCTTCATCCTGCTCTGAAGGCTGTCTGCACCTTGCAGAGTTAAAATCCAGGCCAGAGAATTCACAAGGCCTAGTTAGGCTTTGGTGCAATTTCTGCTCTTGCTGTTGGTGGTTTTTCATCATTCCTAGTCTTTTAGAATTTTGCAGCACAACTACACCCACCAAATGGCCCCATTTCTTGAATCACCAGGGCAAACACACAAACACCCCAAACTATTTAGGACCCTGAAACTAATTTTGAGGAGTGACTTGGCCGTGCAATTCACAGTTCTGGACACCTATTAGGGTAGGTCTGAGGTCTCTAAGTGGTGCCGTGTCCTGGTTTCAGTTATTTGGCCCAGCACCAGAGCACACTGCTCACTCCTTTCCCTCCCATTCTTTTGTGAGAAGGAAGCTTCATGATAGTTCATTAACGTTATGAAAAATGCACTCTTGGAGACAAGCGGGTGTATGGGGAGGCAATTAAAATGTTCCATTGTGCTGAGCGCTGTGCAAACACTGAAACAATGGTCCCCGGAGTGGGGATCTCACCACCGAGACAGACAATAGCAGCCATTCACACCACCTATTATAGACTATTCGGAGTATCTATTTTAGGTGTGAGTCCCAGCTTAAATTTTCTGTATAGGCCAAGAAATATTTGCTTCCAGGGAGTGACTCAGAGCACCTAAGTTAGATGGCAAAAAATCATACGGTAGTAATAGCTCCAACCAGTATGTGGAGCAAATTAGGGGGAATAACCACCTTTTGCCTAATGGATAGCTCTCCCTAGGCTCCCTCCATTGCCAACAAGAGGAAAAAGACTTCACAAGACGGTTCACAGCATCCAAATCAAGTTCTCCTTCCTCTTGATGGAAACCATTTCTCTTTACTGACAACAGAGGGGGAGTCTGGGGATAGTAAGTTCATTAGGCTAAAATAACCTCTTGTAACACCCTTGTAGCTAGCAGGAAAAACAGCATGCAGCTGCCTAACTTTGTCAGGCTGCCCACTAAATCTATTAATGGATACAAATTGGCAAAAAAGATTGGGAAAAAGGCAGAGAATCCATTTGAGGGAAAACGGACATCTTTCCATGTCTCAGTAAACACACTCAGGAACCATAATGAAAAACATGCAGCATTTCCATAAATTTGACATCTCCTCTCAGACACCTCTGTGATTTACACTTAAGGCAGGACACTGTGAAACCCAGACACCATGGTGCTGGGGTGTTTAAGCACCGAGCTTTAAGTCTGTGCCTTTGGTCTGCCTGTGGGGCACATGTCCATGCAGAGGGCTTCCCAAGCTCTGTGCTGAGCCCCTGCTATCCCAGGTCGCACACCTGGGAGGAAGGCAGTGCCTCTTGCCTGCTGTGGTGAGAAGCAGCTACCAAGAAGGGGCTTGGGGCTGCAGAAACCATCTCTCAGCACTCAAGGGCAGCTTGCACCTCACAGCGGGGACTTCTCCCATGCAGTCCGTAACACTGGTCTAACAGTACCTACTTATCTCCTACCAGCTTTAGTCAACTGGTGCCTGCGAAGCACTGAGAGGCCCTCAGATTAAACATGCTAATGGAAGAGCAGAGCGGTATAAAAGCGCTGCTGCCATGTGCCTCCCCTCCCTCTCTGCGCCGAGCTGCCGTGCCTGGATGCTGCTCACCATGACCTTCTACGGTGATGCTGTGGCAGCCTATTTCTTCACGGGGGCATTTGGGCTGACAATGCGAAGCTCCTTTTCCCACATAATTGAAAGGAATTTCTGATTATGCACAGGGATGTCAGCAGTGCGAGGAGCTTGGACGCCTTCCAGCCGCAGCCGGATCCAATGATAGCGCTGCGATTTCTCCTTTTTTGGCACTCTACTTGTGAACTTTCTGCTCCCTTCTGGGAGTGATTTCTCAAGATAATATGCTGCTGCTCCAGCTTCTCTCTGATGGCCTAGATTTATAGCTTCTGCAAGGCAAGAGAGGGGAAGGGGTGTGGGAGAGACAGGGAGGATGAAAGCAGAAAGGGAAATTATTTTTTGGTTGAGGTTTTATTATTTTGGTCCCACTCTGCTACAGTGACTGTCTCCAGGCTTTGCACAAAAATAGTCTGTCCTTTCCATCTCTGTAATGCTCTTTACTGCCTGCAGTGAAAGGTTGAAAGTACACACGAGTTTTTCTGGCCTCTCTTTAGTCCAGCCCCTGTGAATATGTGGCATGAGGTGAGCACTACATTTATCTCTGACCTTTTCACCATCTCCTGCATCTGTTAACTGAAAAGAGAGGAAGATGTCTCCAGCCTCCTCTCCCACAGAGCAGATGGTACTGGTGACTTGATTTACTTTATCTCTATCAGTCCAAACTTGCCTCAAATCTTCCTGAATGTCTAATTTATCTAAAGCCTTCATTGCTCTAGCTACACTGGGGAAAAACAAAGCAACAGCCCCAAAAACCGCAGTCACTGATTTTCAGGGAGAAATATTTCAAAATTCCAGATGCTGTGCTCAGAAATTTAGTAACACCATAATTAACTAGGACAAAAATTTCTCTCTTTGGATGTGCTAATCAGCTCAATATCCTTTTTCCCCAGTGACTTCAGACTGTTGAAGATGTTTCCATAACATCAGAACTGTATTATCCAAGTATTTTCACCGTCTCTCACAGCATTTCCAGGAAGGTGGGGCAGTGCTAACATCCCCGTTTTACAGGTGGGAAATGAGGAACTGAGGCACAGAACTTAGATAAGACAGACCAGGTGAGATACCCTTTGAATATAGCTGTTCCTCCCTACTGTTTATAAAGGTAGATCACTGATGTTTTATAGGCTTACATCCATAATACTATATGTGGCTGCAGCTGGCTGAGATGAATACCACTTTTTGGGACTCAGCAAGGTCACCCAGGAAGAGTGGAGAAAAGCTGTGAAATGAGCCTTTGCAATTTACAAATGACCTGGTGAATAATATGTGCCATTCCTGATGAGATGCTAGCTCCTGAAATCACAGGCTGACACACTGGTTTGGGTTGGGAGGAACATTAAATATGTTGAAACGGCATTGCCAGGAAAGGCGGGGGGTGCTGAGCACCTCCTGGGGTTCATCTTGGACTGTGTTTCAGCTTTGAGGTCTTCCTGATTGCCCTGGGGACACCAGGGCAGTTCTGTGGTGCTGACTGTGGCTTTAGCTGCTGGGACTTTTCAGGTGGCATCTAAAAATGGGAAATAGTGCTGACAGAGCTGGCTGTGCTCAGCTCTGCATTTCCAATAATTTCAGATAGCCAAATTGCCAGTGCTAAATGCTCAGTTCCAGAGGTTGTGGCTCAAACCCTCTCTCTCTGAAGAGAATATATCAGGAGAATGGCAATTGCAACCTAACTTGTTCCTGTTTATCTCTTGCTGGTTGGATCTGCAGGAGTCGCAAACTTGCCCTCACTATGAGATTTCTAAATCTCAAGTAGCCTGGTTGCAGGTGCTGAGACCTAAGGAAAATCTTTTGCATATGGAGGGATGTAAAATCAAATGGTGATGGGGTGCTAGAAACAAGGCTTTCTTATGATGATCGCAGGAAAGCATCCTGAAGGTCAGGACCAGAGAATGTTTGCACAACTCTTTCTTGATGCCTAGAGTATTTCAGCATAAAACCACATGTCCTGGCAACGATACACCCTAATTAGGCACCACCGAGAATCAGATTGGGCTTGCATTCAAAGCAGAATTGAAATTAAGGCCACTTGGTGCTCCGTGAGCCTGTGTCCTTGGGCAGAGGCTGTGATTGAAATGACCTTACATACAATCAGGCACAGGAGTCAAACTCCTCCTCGGCGAGGATCGGTCTGGGTTGATGGGAAGCCTTTTGCTTCCTCTCAGAAATCAGAGTCACAAAGACATACTGAGTGGCTGAGGAAATTATATTTTATTCAACTTATCAGCATGTGAAAGATAACGGGAATGAGCTGCAGTCACAATCTCTTCTGTGATGGCAGCTGCAGGGGAGGGGGGTAGAAATCCTGCAGCAGGGCAGGAACTCGGGACTGCTGGCAGGTCCTGAGCTGCCACAGAGCTCCTGCACGGCCTGGAAAGGATCTCAGGGCTGTGTGCAGGGGGCACAGCAGCTCCCGTGGCAAACACAGACAGCAAAGAGCCGTTCAGACCAAGCACCACTCACCACTGTCAGGCAGTCAATGAATGTAGCAGCCACAGTGCTGGGGTCAGACAAATCACAGCGTGTGCACGGCTTGTATTGAGCGCTGTGATGGCCTGGCTCTGCTGAGGAGCAGGAGTCAGGCCGGTCGCAGAGCTTTCACTCTTAATTTTCTTTTATTTTCTCGAGCCATATGGGAAGCCACAGAAATCACAGAATCGTCACAGAATGGTTTGGCTTAGAAGGGACTTTAAACACAATTTCACCTCCACTGCCATGGTAGGGACACCTTCCACTATCCCAGGTTGCTCCAAGCCTCATCCAGCCTGGCCTTGGACACTTCCAGGGATGGGGCAGCCACAGCTGCTCTGGGCAACCTGTGCCAGGGCCTCACCATCCTCACAGGGAAGAATTCCTTCCCAATACCCCATCTAACCCTGACCCCTCCCAATGTGAAACTGTTTCCCCTTGTCCTATAAATACACATCCTTGTCAAAAGTCCCTCTCCAGGGAACTTGTCCTTAAGTCTGGTTCATTTTGTGCATAAGGTGCTTTTGTGTTCGAATGCAGGAAAAACCAGGAAAGCTGACTTGGCCATGGAACCATACAACTTTTCCAGCTGCAACAATGCCTTTGCCATCCATGGATATTCCCACTTCTCCCCGTGAGCGAGAAAGAGAGACCACCCACCTGAAGTGGTAAAACCAAGAGCTAGGCTCGAACTTAGTGTGGTCTGAGACAAAATATTTACTAGCTCAGTAGTAACTTCGTACTGGCAAGTAATACTAATAAAAAGCGTGTTTGATGTATTCAAAACTTATTGGTGTACACATTAAAACATGTGGTGGAATCTGGGGGCATAATAAAACAGCTGCTTTAGTTAAAGCCAGAAGAAGAGTGTCTGGTGGTCATGCTGGAGAAGAGGATGGGAGCAGAGCAAGTACCCACTTTAACTCCTTCGCTGCTGAGGCACAGCCACAAAAAGGGTGTTTTTGTGTAAATCTGCAAGGCCTCTCAGATAAATGAGCTTCCCAATAACCCAATTTTCCTCCATTGCCCTGCAGACATGAACCCGCCCCCACCCCAGAACAACATTTTCACTGCTATTTTATCATCAGGCCTAATTTGATTTAACAAGCTTGGCCCAGATAAATCAAGTGGTTACAGATTAGGAAGTCCTTGTGCTTACAAGGCCAGTGCTCATAAAATTGAATGCATTGTGCAACTTATAAACAGGAAAAGATAAGCACAGTTTTATGTACTCCACTCTGCTGCAGATTTCATGCCACTCCATCTCCCTGGGAAAAGGAAGATGAGGGCTTTATCCTCTGTGCAGACTGTGCAGGGCATTGTTGATGTTCATTCTCCTTCTGTTCTACTTTTAACAACTTTTTTCCCTTCCTTGGCAGTTTGCTACACCTCTGGGATGCCTCTGAAAGATGTGTTCAAGTATCTTCCCCCACCCCCCTTTTTTAAGGGACTCCTCCAGTTATTTGTATGTTTCAAAGGGAAAACTTCTTGAGGTACAGGTTAAGAGAAATGGGTTAAAAATTTTCCTTATTTGTATGTTTTTACAGATTTGGAGTAAACAGCATTCATAACCACAAAGTTCAGAGCTGTCCTAGAGAAAGGTGATGGAAGAGAGAATAAATAAAATTTTTCTAGCTGTTAAAATAAGCAAGGCCCTCATTAAAATAATATGAAATAGAATCATAGAATCATTAAGACTGGAAAAGACTCCCTAAGATCATTGAGTCCAACCATTAACCCAGCACTGCCAGATCCTCCACTAAACCACGTATCCTAAGCACCACTCCTATGTTTTTTTGGTACACTTTCAGGGGTGGTGATTCCACCAAATAGGAACTGTGCTTCTCCATTTAATCTGCTTTTGTAGAAATGAAATGCACTCATTTTCCCATGTGCAAAACTGATTGAAGTCCTTAGGGATCTTGGTGCTGGATTTGGTGCATGAGCCCATGGATGGTGCCTTCCTTCATTTAGGAACTTGTTCAGCTGTCTGATAAGCATTACCTCTCCAGATCAGGCTAAATACAGCACTCTGCCTTCCCCTAGCAGGAGTCATCTCTAACAGGGCAGTGTTAGATGGAGTAGCCTGAGGGCTCTTTATATTTAACATCAAAGCAGGGCAAAACAAATGCAATTACAGCCCAATAATGAAATTTGTATCTGTTGTAAATGTCCTTAGTTACATAGCAGAAAACCCAGACGCAGATGAGCTAAAAACAGATCCAAGGCAAGTGGTGAGGGAAAGTTGAAATTTCTTTTCGAAGAGGTAGCAAACAGTATATAAACCGCACAAAATGTTTACTTTTTTTGTTTAAGCTGTGGAGTAAAAATAACTTTCCATTTATCCAGTGAGCGACTGCACAGGATAAGACCAACTGGGAAGCTGCTCCAAGCCTTGAGCAATGCAATGTTTTTGAGTTCAGAGCAGGGAAAGGAGATCTTCAGGGCTGTGCCTTGGATTAATGGCCAGTGAACACTCCTTGTAGAGACTGAATGCAAGACTACTCTTCCTTTTGCCGAGATAAGGTTTGTCCAACCTCTGAAGAGCAGTAGGAGGTGGTAAAGTGACTTCACTCCTTCTTAGAAAGCAGCATGTGCTAGTTGGCATTTCCTGTCCCACCTCTGGAAATCAGCTCTCAGCCTTTTGTCAGTCTCAGAGCAAGAGCCCAAGGATCTGGGAACAGGTTTTCCTGTTTCTAATTGTTAATGTGCAGTGGGAAAACAGAAAATTAACAATAAATTCAGTGGGAACTGCAAGAAAATTAATTCTTTGTTAATGTTTTATGAATCTCCTGTTGTTGGGATCAGGACAGGTGATGTTTCCTCAAGGGATTTCATGCACTATCCACATTTTTGTATCTTAACGACACTAATTTTAATATGCTCTCTGTGCTGTGCAGTGGAAAATATTTTAATTTAATGACTAGGCTTCTCTTCCTTTGCTTTTACTGAGCAATGCTGCAGTTTCAGGGCTCCTTGCAGCAGGATGTGTGAATGTAAGTGAAGAGATTAATATGAATAACCAGTACCAGACTGCCAGACTGAATATACATCTTTTGCTAGCTAAAAAATATAAAAGGCCCTTGAACAAAACTCATCTGAGATGCAATCCCATTCAAGACTCTGAAGTTTTCCCTAGATGAGACACAACGTGAAGGAAAGACTGCTGAGTCCCCCAGTGAGAAAATGTCGAGGGTCTTTATTCTGGTCTTGTGGTTCTGCAGACTGCCTGAATCACAAGGTCATGGCATGGCAAGATAGCTCGTTATATCTTCTTTAAACTGGCTAAACACATTTTAAATAACGCACTCCTCAAATGAGAAAGTATTTTCCACTGAGGTGGGTAGCATCATCCCAGCTCTCTGAAGATTAAAGTTTACTACTTGCTAATGCCACTTGCCAAGGACACATTTTATTGCCTTTGTGTTACTGTATGTCAGTCAGGAATAAATCTCTGTAGAGCTTCTATCTCGCTCTTCAGCCACACGTAACCTCATTTATATTCAACAAACTTTTCTTCCCTTCTCTCTCCCGTGCCTCCCGCCCCCTCTTCCTTCAGAGAAGGCATTTCAATGAGTCTGTGCAGGCACAATTTAGGACTGAAATGAAGATCTCTATTCAGAGGCTGAACAAATTCTCACCAGCTTCCTTAGACCTAGGGCTAAGCTCTTCAGTTCCCTTCACCCCTTTTGTCTGCAGGTTTTTTGGGGCCAGACTGCCAAGTTCAAGCGAGGCTCCGATCTCTCCTCTTTCACAGGCCTCCTGATTAGTGGCTTTCTTTTTCCAAGACTATAGATACAATTATTAGAAATTCCTTTTTTTGTGAACACATTGAATGAAGGTATGAATGGAGATGGTAAGACGAAGAAAGTGAGAAGCTTAATATAACTTTGGCTTCTGTAGTTAATTAGATTTGGATGGCTTCAGAGGAGCAGCTGTAATTTTTTTTTTAATTGAAGTTACATAAAGGACTATTCAGTGTATTTTGGGTGGGGAGGGGAGACTGTATAAAAATAAAGAAGCTGAGAGATGGGTTTTGGAAATACACCCTCTCCCCCTCTTCCTTTTTTGGGAAACAGTTGTGGGAAGAGAAAAAAGAGAAAAAGAAAAAAATGTCCCACCACCAAAGGGGATAACAGAATCACTGGCACTGCTGCTAATACCCTGTGTCTGAGGCACAGTATGCAGAATGCATATTCAAACAGGAACTTTTTTTTTTTTTTGTTCAGAGAGAATCTGAAATGCAGAAGGCTGAAATGTATTCCTTTGCACATCCAGAACACTAGATCGCAGACTTTCAAAAGGACATTGCCAAGATAGAGATCACATTCAACATTTAAAGCATTTCACGAAAATATATCGTTTCCTATCTGCCTGAAATCTTCTCATTGCTAACAGAAGGCATGGATTTTGAAACACCAGTGACATGGCAGCAGTTACACTCTGTTCATTCTTCACCCTGCCCGGTGAAGGAAATTAGACCGGTCAGCTCTGCCTGCTGTTCCATTTCATCCCCGTTTTCTCTTTTGTGACACATTCCGCAATCTCTGAACTTCAGTTTTAATTGAATTTTTAAATGCATAAAGAGATGGACAGTAGAATTATGGGGCCCCTAACCTAGTGGGTGGCACCCCTGCCCATGGTGGGGGGGTTTGGAATTAGATGATCTCTTATGTGCCTTTCAAACCAAACCATTCTAAGACTCTATGATTATGTTTTGCAACTCCTTTTATTCTTTCACCCTAATCTACATGTTAATCCCAAGGCACTTTAGTAAATTGTCTTTCCTTCACCAAGGGTGTTTTGGCAGCTAAACCTTCGGCTCATGCAGACAGTTATCCACTGACTGCAGCCGTGCTGATTTCTCCTCAGCTAAGCGTGGAAGCCTGGGCTGTGGGAGAGGATGTCTGTCACTTCAGTCACCCCCACGCACTGCACTGACTTCAGGGTGGTGATTATCATCCTGTTAATTACATGGCTATATCACAGAATCCCAGAACCCCAGAATGGTTTGGGTTGGAAGGGACCTTAAAGCTCTTCTCCTTTCATCTCCCTGCCATGGGCAGGGACACCTTCCACTATCCCAGGTTGCTCCAAGCTCCATCCAACCTGGTCTGGGACACTGCCAGGGATGGGGCAGCCACAGCATCTCTGGGCAACCTGTGCCAGGGCCTCACCCCCCTCACAGCCAGGAATTCCTTCCCAATATCCCATCTAAATCTGTCAGTGTAAAGCCACTCCTTGCAGTCCTGTAACTTCAGGCCCTTGTAAATAGTTTCCCTCCATCTTTCTTGTAGGCTCCCTTTAAATCCATCAATGAGTTGTCACCGCCATCAGCCTTCTCACCTAGGTTATCAATAGGGTGAATCAGAAAGGAAAATTCTGGTGCTGGCATGCCATTATTATTTATATATAAATCAAACAAAAAAAGGATTTGTCTAATCATCACTATGATATTTTTTTTTCAATTCAGCAAGTAATACCACTTAAAAAATCCTTGTTTTCTAAATTTTACTTCTCTGATTAATAAGAGTGCAGAGATTCTCTGAATGGTATTTTTCTCCTAAAAAGCCTTCTGACCAAGTGAATGTCCTAAAAACCTGTAGATAGCATCTCTGAGATCTTCACTTCTTTATTAATTTTCTCTTTATTTTAACTAATGTGTTGGGAAAGAGGAGACTAGTCAATACAGCCTATCATTATCAAAACTTTCTCCTCTCTTTGGAACAGAAATAGAAATTTTTATAAAATTTAAATAATTGAAAGACAACCTCCCCCCCAAGCTGAGACAAAGAACAACTTCCTAAAATGTCTGCCATTATTTGCTTAGAAAAAAAATGGTTTTAGCATGATATGAGGTTTGAATTATTTTTTTTAACTGCAAAAATATTATGAAATTGTTGAAATAATGCTTTAGATTGAAAAAAGAAAACACTTGATAAAGTATTTCAGACTCCTGAGTGATTTTTGTCATATTTGTCAACACATTCTTAAAATGTTGCAAAAACAGGAAAAAAAGTGTGAACATTTTTCCAGCTACTTCGTATTGGATTCAACTATACTAACCTTTCCTCATCTCAGAGCATTATAAGTGCCATCTTTCCTTATGACACTTAAGACAGAAAAAAAAAAGAAAAAAAAAGAAGAAAAAGCTTGATTTGCTCTGTATATTTAATGTTTGGAGAAAAAGGTGTCGATGCTGACTAACAATGAACAGTGTTGGTGTGTTTGTAAAAATTCTGGCACAAGCTCCTGGGCTCAAGGCTGAGTGGATGGCATAAGAGGAAGAGCCAGAAATGATGTGTGATATTCTTCTCAGGAGACAGGGTAGCAGTGCCAGGGAATGGAGATTGTGGCATTTGGCTTCTGGTTTAGAAACCACCTTGCAGTTGCTAAAGCAGGTAAGCCACCTCCAGCACTGTCATGATGGAGTAGTGCTTTATTTCACTGTAAACATCTCAGCCTGGTTACTAGAGGCCCCAAGCTCTATAAAGTCTGAAAGGCAAAATTAATTATCCTGCCTGGAGTTCATCACTGACATAATCAGCTGCTTCTACCACCTGAGATAAATCTGTTTTGGCTAGCTTAGCTGCCTCTAACCAACTGCGCAATTCTAACAAAAACCCCCCCCGACGTTCCTCATTTTGCTGTTAGCTTTTACCTTTCCATTAATTGTTCTCTCAGAATAAATACATGCGCTCATGTTAGGGGAGTGTCTGCTGCTGGGAACGGGAGGAAGGAGAGACAAAAGGCTGAGGTGATGGCTATCAGGGCCAGGCTGGACGGGACTTGGAGCAACCTGGTCTACTGGAAGGTGTCCCTGCCCATGGCAGGGAGTTGGATGGAGATGACCTTTAGGCTCCCTTCCAACCCAAACCACACTAGTTACTAGGAACTACTTGGATCTGCCATATGCAATGGTCCTGGCTGAAAAAAACGTGGTGGAACTTAAGGTATTGGTATGTGGAACAAATCTGATCATTTGAGGGACACAGAAACACGTCAGGAAAGCTGCCATTAGAGTGTTCAAGAAACTGAAAAAATATGCAAAAGTCAGCACTGACCACAAAAAGGAAATAGGTGGTGGGAGCAAAATTAAAATTTATTAATGACTCCTTGAAACAATCATAAGCAACTTTTTCCTGTGCCTTCTACAGATAATCTCAGTAGCAGTTCTGCCCTAAATATCTGTGCCTTGAATTTAAATTCACTCTTTCAATATTTGTATAGTGATTCAAAAATTCCCTTTCTGTAAATATTCCCAACAGGATAAGGTGGATATTGAAATGTTTGCACACAAAAGGTGTAGTCACTGTGAAAGCAAATCCATTTAAAAAGTGTTGAGCAAATATTCAGAGGAAATGAGAATAAAATGAACGAAAAAGGCTTTAAGGGCGTTTGGAAAGGAGGCAGGTGAAGTCATTGTGATAGTGCCATGTCAGATTAGTGCTCTGAAAGAGCTGTAGGGTGCAAAGTAGTTAAGACATTATTTACCCCTTCAATAAGGCAAGTATTATTTTTACTCACATTAATCAGTAGACTTGTAAACCCATTAGAGAACATAGTCCATGTATAATAGGAAGGAGAAAAATCAATGTAGAATGGCAAACTAGTAACAAAGAGTGAAACTAAATGAGTTTTCTCTGATTTTCTACCTTTTCGAATTGCATTCCTTTTTAGAATAAAGCCTTCAGGAAACTTGCTGTAGACCTGACTGAAATACTGTAGAACAAATTGGTAACTAAAGAGGGCA
Source organism: Callaeas wilsoni (assembly GCA_013398955.1). Classification (NCBI taxonomy): domain Eukaryota; kingdom Metazoa; phylum Chordata; class Aves; order Passeriformes; family Callaeidae; genus Callaeas; species Callaeas wilsoni. The sequence goes on from VWPU01012712.1 coordinate 237,196, forward strand.
TCAAAATAAAGGAATAACCCAATAACATAATCCTTTATCTAGAAGTCCTCACTGCTATTCTGACTGTATCACTGGGCTGTCTGATTGGATATGTATTTTCCATGTGCATTCAAATTCAATTACTTGGATTGGGGAATTATGTAGCCCTCATCTGGAAGTAGCTCTGCTGCATTCAGGGACCCAGAGCCTTAGGAGGGACCTGCCTCTCACCCAGACACTGAGTAGTCAAAAGCCTGTGATTGAAAGACAGCTAAGAGAGAGACTGCTGGGACTCAAAATTGCCTAGGAAGGGTTCAAGCTGACTTGTAAGAAATGTTCTTCAAACCTGAGGCAGCTTAAAATGCAAGGAAGGCCTTGAAAGAGCTTTCATGAGACAGCTGTGGTTGTTGGGGGCTACTGCCACTGCTGCATTGTCCGGAGGCAGAAAGGGATGAGTTTTGTTGATGCTCACATCCTGGATGTACAGAGAAGGTGAGATGAGGAAAAAGGCTTCATTATCCTGATTAGTCTCTCTGCTTTGAAGTATTCATGTCCAAACTTTGATCCCCACTGTGGATTAATTGTGTTCAGTGGAAAGGTACAGTTGAATACAGAAAGGATCTTAGGTCACCTCAGTGCCTACAGTTAGGTAGGGAAAAATTTAGAGTTAGGAGAGAGGAAAGACGTCACTAGGAGTGTAAAATCACAGTGCAGCTAGCAAATGTAAATAAAATACATTTTTACATCTGCAAACCTGTATATTGCAATAATTCAAGAGTGAACAACACCCTAACAATATACAAAGTATGCTGTCTTAAAGACAAAAGGAAACATTTCGCAGAATCAGAAAAGGTTGACAAATAAATATAATCTCAGCTGTGTCACATAGTTATCTTGGATTTTAAATTGTTCTGTGTCTTCTTTCTATTCAATCAGAACATTTAGCACTGCAATCATCTTAAGAGAATTTCCTTTATGAAGCAAAATGTACTTTGAGTGTGTTAAGTAATAATTAAATCCAGTTATTGTGATTGCAAACATTCATCTCCAGTTAAATGGATGGCTCCCTTCAAACCTGTGTTGGTTGACTGTTCTCAGCACAGAGCTTCCTAAGGTTCTCTGTTGTTCTTTAATACTTTTTAGATGATTTTATCTCTATCGTACTTCAAAAGTAGTCAGATGGGAATAACTTCTGCTCTTGACACTGTAAACACGATCCATAACTCTGCAAGTGAGTCACTGTGACTCTGTATGGAGAAGAGGTTTGAGAAAGTGGAACTTTTATTCACTGACTGCTCGCCACATTTATCTAGTTGGGGAAAACATACACAGGTTCTGCACAACAGGAAAGACAGGCAGAGCATGGACAGATAGAACCAGGACATGTGACAGACAGAACCCAGCTCGAAAAGCACTCTCCATAACGTGGCCTGCGGCTGCACAGAGGCAGAAAAGGTAAAATAGAGTTTTTACTTCCAGGAACTGTCCATTATTGACCAATCTGAAACCCAGTCAAGGATGTAACATGATCTTCAGACAGTTATGAGGGGAGAGAAAATTGCAGTATCCTAATGGAGGGATAATTTCAGTAATGCTTGGCCACTTAATCCCAATTCTTATGTTCAGGGTAAATAAAAAGTCATCCAAAATATATAGAAGACAAGTAGTCCACGCCGAAGCCTGCAATACAGTCCAGATATACAATGCATAAAATTTAGTAGAATGACATCGATATCAGAAATGTGGAGCACCTTACAAGAACTGGCATGCACAGTGGTGGCTCAGTCCTGTGAATACAAACAGTGAAAATCATCCCCTTACCATCGTATTCCAGAGAACCAGGGGTGGAAAGTGAATCCTCCCCACCATCCCCACAAAAAGTGGTAACAGGAAAAGGAAGGAGGCATTGATACCTCCCATTGAAAAAAACCCAGTAACACTGTTCTGGAGAAACCCTTATATTGCTTTTGATTATGAATTTTTAATTGCGTCATATAAAATTAGTGCTTAGAGAGTCTAGATATGATAATGAAGGTTCTGAACCTTAGAAAGACACTTAAAATTGTCTTCAAAGAAATTCCTTCCATTTTACCAGTCTACTAAGGCAATATACACTGGATTAAATAAAATGAAAACTGAAACTCTCTTGAAGATCTTCCTATCACCTTTCCAGTGTAGAATTGGTGCATTTTCATAATTCTTCTTTCCACTCATTTTTACCAGGGAGCCAGGGTTTTCTCCAACAAGCTTCCTTTGCAGTCTATGCCAGGTTTTGGATGGAGTTTTCATTAGAATATTCCTCCCTAATATTTTCCATTGCCTAATTTAATCCGATTATATCTAATTACACTCCCCTGAATGACTTTAAACTATTCTTATCCCTCTCTTCAGATGCTTCCAGACAACTATCTGGCTCTGTATCTCTGTTTGCCAAGTTACAGCTATTTAGTTTTTATAACCTTTTGTTCCATTAACTTGACTTTCCTGTTATCCAAAGGCACTACAGTACCTTGCCTAAGAGGAAAGAAGATTTGGAATGACTCGAATTATTTTAAGCAGATGGGTTAGGCTTGCAAAATATTTGTCTCCTCCTTGCAATCATAGTCACGAGTCTTCCATCACATTTGGAACTCCTACTTCCTGGCATCCTGTGAATGGTTATCAAACAGATTTGGTGCTTAATCTTATAATGATTTCATAATTGATGTATTAGTGTGCCGCTGCTACTGCTATTATTGACTTCAAGAATTTATTGACTATGTTATTCCATTAGATGAGAGAAAAAAAAAAACAACACCCAAAATAACTGTTTTGTTATTCCACACTGGTGATGTCATCTAAGGATTGTTGACCAAGAGTTTGGAATATCAATCAAGGAAGAGACTCTCTGAGGTTAACTGTAAGACCAGATTTACTAGATGCTTTCTGTAACTAAGTATTTGTGGCACGGCTTGTAAACTACTGGTTTTTGAGCGTTTCTGAAGTTCTCCCAAACAGATAATCTTAGAGAATAAAGGGAATAATAGTTCGGCAGAGTCAATGTAAACTAAATCACTGTGTTATGGGTCAATACAAATGTTCTGCTCTGTTCAGATTCATGTTTTCAGCAATAACAAAACCCTGGCCAATTAAGCCTCGACTCATCTCACCTGAAGGCAGCCATGTAGAAGATAAGCGTTCAGACTAACCTAGGCCCTCCGTGGGCACCTCCAGAAAGTGATGTATTTCACCTGTCTCTGATATTGATCTTGGTGTACAAGATGCTGCTAGAGCATATTTTCATGAACTGCCAGTAACATGAAAACAGAAAATACTCAGGACACAAGCAGCTTTAAAAACAACTTACCAGGCTGTAACTCCCTCAAAAACCCCAAGGTATTTAATGAGCAGTGAGTGACATTAACAAAGTCTTTTTTTCTAATCAGTTTGAGTGGTTTAGTCTTCTAGATTCCTCTCCTTTCCCCTACCCCATATCCTGCATGATGAAAAGCTGTGATCACCTCCAGCCTCACTTCCATCCTCAGCTGTCCCCTGGGAAAAAGCACCCTGTGTGCTGCTGGAGACGCGGGAATGTCCCCGCCAACGTCTGGCTACCCAGACGGGATAAATACCTGCTCACACAGCACAGTTTTTTTCTCTGTGTGATTATTGGATCATAGAATCATAGAATTGTAGAATGGTTTGGATTGGAAATAACCCAGGATTCAAATCCCCTGCCTTGGGCAGGAACACTTTCCACTAGATCAGGTTGCTCAGAACCCCATCCAGCCTGGTCTTGAATACTTCCAGGTTCACCTCCTCTAGGCAGTTTCCAATCTCCTGTAGCTCTTAGGAATGTAGCATCATCAGGATATTATAGGAGAGTTACAAATCTGTCTTCAAATCTGACTGAAACAGGCCAAGAAATCTCAGAGCTGAGTGGAGAACACAGGTGGAAAAATCATAGTATGATTGCAGAAACCTATTTTCTCTTCAGAAATTCAGCTGAAGAAAGACCAAACCATTTAGGCAGAATTAAATCATAACTTTTTTTTTTTTTCCAGGCACTTGATATCATTTTCCCCCTTGCTGACATGAAAATTGAGAAACTGGGAATCCAATTACAAACTCTAGATAAAAGGGAATGATAGCAAGGAATTTTAATTGGATGGAAAAGATGTTGAAGGCATGTTCACCAGACACATGCTTCAAAAGCAGCAGAACTACAAGTGTACAGGCAGAGGTCACCCTATAAAGGGATAATAGGTGACTAAGAAACAGTGAACCACAGCTCAGGTTTTCAATCAATAGGGCCAGTGAGAGCTGCTGGACCTGCAATGCAATTCATTACTTCAAGAGGTAGTAAACAGCAGTATTGACATTTAGAATGTAACCAAACCCAAAATTGTTTATGTCTTTGGCAGCTTTATTTTAAAGTGTGAAAACTCTCAGCAGGAGGTACCAAGGGTTTTGCAACCTTTTATTTCCAAGGCTTACTGAAAGGAAAAAACATGCTATTTGGGTCTCTGTTGTGAACAGCTCTTCTTTTGCTCCTCCTCCTCCTCCTCCTTTTTCTTCTTCTTCTTTTCTTCTTCTTCTTCTTCTTCATCATCATCATTTATTAATGTTGTATTATTATTATTATTATTATTATTATTATTATTATTATTACTGCTTCTTCAAGATGAAATAGTAAGGAAAAAAATGAGATGGTCTGCTCTTTCATGTGTAGCATGGTCACCCAAAATCCTCTTGATACTTTGAATTAAAAAAGTCCAAGTTTTGTGCCTTGAAATACGATTTGAACTTTTCAGAACTCTCCTGCTAAGCATGGCAATGAGCAGCCATTTAGCCCTGCTAAGGTAACAACCAGTTTCTTTGAAGGAAGACTCAATACCCAAATTCAGATGAGCCTGAGCATTCCTCAAAACATTTTGGTTAAACTTCCTCTTGTGGTATCCCCAGACCCGCGGGATGTTGGCATTTCAATTACAGTGCAAACCCGATGGCAAAACTCCCACTGTTTTCTAAGATGTCAGGATTTCATTCATCACAATGAGATCATCTATCAGCCCTCCTTGTCCAGTCCCAGTGAAAACAGGAATGCACCAGCAGATGAATCTGGCTACAATTCAGGCTGAGGTGTGTGGTTTTAATCTCTTCCTTTGAGAGAACAGCCCAGCATTTGACAAGCCTTTGGAGTTAGGATATATACCATGAATTAAATTCCTTTGCTGCTGGGCTCTGTTTGTGGGGAAACTATTTACCTTTTAAATGATGCACTTTCTCAGACCTGTCACTGGAAAGCAGACCCACACCTGACTCTATAGCTTCTGTTAATGGACCTGGACAAGTTTTATTGGAAAGACTGCAAGGGAACAGAAACAGCCACACCAGGCTTGATGGCCCATCCAGGGAAGTTGTTGATGTTAGATCTTCCAAGGAACAGATATAAACATGCCCATAATGGATACTATAAGAGTTCTGTCTGCAAAACAAATGTTCCCCTAATCCATCCAATGCAGGCAATGATATCTCCTTGTCTGGCACTGGAAACATAGAGCTTCCTTCTGTCCTTCCCTCTCTGACATTCTTCAGGAAGAACAGACAAACCTGACTGCATAGAGGGAGAAAGGATAACATCCTTAAAGAGTGAAGGAGGCTGGGGTTTACAGAAATTAACCTCTAATTGCAGTCACTGATTTCAGGGAAGGAAAAGGAATTGGAGGAGACAGAGATGGCTGGTGAGGGGAAAGGAGGGAGAGGAGGGGAGGGAGAGGAGGGGAGGGAGAGGAGGGGAGGGAGAGGAGGGGAGGGAGAGGAGGGGAGGGAGAGGAGGGGAGGGAGAGGAGGGGAGGGAGAGGAGGGGAGGGAGAGGAGGGGAGGGAGAAGGGGGGGGGAAAGGGAAGGAGAATGGGAAAAGGCAGGAGGTAGGGGAAAGAAGGGGGAAAGGGAAAGGAAGGGAAGGGAAACTGCATAGTTTGATGTGCAGAAAACCTGATATTGGTGGTGATGCAAGCTGGCAAGTCTATTCGCTTGAGCTGGAAGAGGACAGCCGGGTTTTTACAGTGTTCTGGTCCAACAGCAGCAGCTTGGTGCTGCCTCTTGTGTCCTGCTACTGTGAAGCCAAAAGGAGAATGCCCCTCCTCCTCCGCCGAGGCAATGCAGGATGCACCATGCTGGATGTGAGCTGGCACACACCATTTCTGCCCTCAGCATGACCAATTCATAACCTGCTGGCCTGCTCCAGCATACTGAAGAGCTGACTGTGATGCTTTTGGGGAATGGTTTTATTCTCCTCCACTGTCTGAAAGGTCAAACATCCCTGACCCTCACAAATAATTGGTGATACTAAGACGTGCTGGAGAACTAAGAACTGTGTTTTTCTGTGCAATTTAAAATGACATTAGGGAAAGGAAATAGAAAGTAATCGAAATGGTCACCTTGTAACCCTTTTAATCTCTGGTTCTAATGAAAAAATGCAATGTAAATGCGCAAAACTTCAGATAGTGTTCTGAAAGTAATAGTTATACAGGAACCTCAATGTATACCAGGGGAACCAAAGACGAAAAAGTATTTACAACTATATTTCTGCCTCTATCTCTGATTTATATCTGTATTTGTATTTACATCTTCTCCATATCGAAATCTCCAAACTCTCTCCTTTGCCACTCAAGGATATTTATGATCCCTTCAACACAAAGTTTTATAGAGAACTAGAATTTTCAATTAAAATTTTGTCTTTTCAGAATTGTTTTAAACTACTTTAGCTCTCCATTAGTAGAGTTACAGGGAGATATATTGACATGCATATCTTTCAACAATACCTCTCCTTCTCCACAAAGGTTGTCCCAACTTGCAAGCTCTTTCCCTTCCCAGTGTGCAATTGCAGAGACTATTGCCACCACCTCTGGAGACTTTAACCCCTCTTCCTGGAAATCGGTTATAAGTGTTACATAAATCCACAGAACTCTGTTCAATTACTTTCTTGCCCTTCCCATGCCACAGATCTATCTACTGGTAACTTCTGTCTGAGCACACACCCTCCTTATCTTGAAAGAATCAGGCACAGTCTGTCTGAAAACAAACTTGATTACAAGGCAGCGAGAAGAGATGGCAGCAAGTCAAAGAACATTATAGATGTCATTTGCCAAAGGAATTTTCTTACAGCTTGTGGACGCTGAATTATTGACACAGTTTGTGGTTTTGGGTTTTTTTGGGTGGGTGGATTTTTTTGCAGTGCTGTTTTTATTATAGTATTGTGATGCTGAAGTTTTTTTAGATAGTATCATTATAGTTTGGTCTGCAGCTCTTCCTAGAGGTTGCTTTAGGGACCTGAGTATGACAGACATATAGGTGAGAGAATTAATATTAAAAAAAAATTAGCTATTGGCCATGGGCTGATCTGAGCTAGACATCAAGAAATCTCTTTGGCTAGAGTTGAAAGGAAATCACTACCAAATTTTGGCTCAGCTGACCTAACTTAGGTAGCTAACTCTGTCTGGTAGGTTTTTATCATTAAAGTGCCTATTTCCCTCCAATGGTTATAAGGGAAATCTAGGCAGCTAGTTCAGATAAAGAACCATTAAAATTCTATCCTTTTTTGGAGAATAGACCTATCCAATGGTCCTCAAGAAATTCAGAAAGGACTAAAACTAGCAGTACATAAGAGATTATATAGACTTAGGAGGAGACAGTCCTGAGCTTTAAGATGAGCCATAGACAAAGTAAAAATGACTCTTTAGTAATCACAGCAATTATTGTCATCTTGATGTAAAGGAATGAGAAGAATCTTTGTAAATGTCCACAAAAGGAAGCAAAATTTTCAGAAATATGGGCAGACAAAAGGACCTCTGAGAGAGTGTAGGAAAATTAAATGTCTATTTTTCTTTTTCTCTTGAATTTCTGAGAGGCTTTACAATACTTAACTTCCTCACTTTCCTAATCAATAACATTTGCACACGGTTTTCGTGCAGTTCTCTACTTATACTACTTGCTGGTAGTGGAACCTTAGGTGTATTTAAAGGCTGAAGATCGTTCAGCAAAGGCAATAGAGCCCTTTCCCATGGCATCCTGCTGGTCCCTCTCCATTTCTGAAGAAGAGCTGGTGGTTAGGAGACTAACTGGATCCTTAGTCAATTATTCATCACCTTACTGATACCATTCGTCATCAACCGCTAAAGCACTTGATGAACCTGGCGTCTAGCTGATTTATTTTTTTCATTTTTCTCTCTAGACCATGTTTTGAAGATCTCTAATCATTCTTCCTGATCTTTGAACTGCCTTCAACCAGGCCACATACCTCAAGATATTTCCTGAACAAAGGCATCTGGACAGGCTGAATTTGAAGTAAAAGCAAGCAAATAGTGGTGCAAAGCTGTGCTGGAGCACAAGAGGCAAAGATTGTGGTTGGGAACAAGACAATTATGTTAATAACTTCTTATCCTCAGACTATGTGTGCTCTTGGGAGTTGTCAGCAGAGCCCTAAGGAATGCTGAGCCATTGCTATTCACCATCTTTATTCAGATTAAGCCACATAAATAAAAAGTGCCAACAGACAACAGCCTTTGAAGATACTGAATCTCTAATGCATATTGCTTTTCATTTCTGTGCTTTATTTTCACTTTAAATAATAATGAAATTTTGGACAAGAGATTTGCCTGGGAGGTGCAGCTGAACCTGCACCTGGGAAGGGCTGCTGGTTCTGGGCACTGCTGGCTGTGGGCTTTGGTTATCCACCAGATCTTCTTGCTTTGATCAGCCTGACATCTGCAATTACTGGGCACCAGTATGTATCAAGCTAAAAAATCTCACTGCAAGCAGTCACACATTGGGAAGAACATGTATGTTTTTGAAATAAACATCACTTTTTGGATTTCCCAGATTACCAGCATTTCTCCAGTTTTTTCAAAATCCTTTATGTTCCTTGGTTTTGATCTCAGAAGACCTGGAGACTCCCCTCAGTCCCTGCCATTCTTCTGCACCACAAATTAGTTTCTCATCATTTTGAGAGGCAGTAAAATGGGAGGGAGAGAGAAAAAAGGTGGAATTTTCCAGGATTTCCGCTGTTCCCTCAGGATACACTCTGTGCCTCGCCCCTTCTTTCTAGGCTATGTCTGTCAGTCTCAGAACTGGTCTCCTAACTGTGTGATCTCCATATACAGTGGTAAATAAAGCAGTGAAAAAGCCTTGGGCATCATGAGAAAAATCCATTTTAACTACCAAAGGAAAATCCTGAACAAGAGCTAAGCCAGGACATCTTGCAGCATAAGGATTAGTTACCACAGAATGTGCTATTAAAGGTAATTTATTGCTTCTATCATTATCTTAATAGCCTGGTGGTTGTGGTAAATATTTACAGCAATCCAGGAAGGTGAGAAATTCTGTATTATGAGAAACGAAAACAGTCACTATTTTAGTTTTGAGGAAAGCCAACTAACTTCGGTTTTTCTATTGAAAAATTGAATGTATTTAGGCCTTCAGTGGATTATGTATTGATGCTTCTTTTTATATCTCTCCTGTCTGTCTCTGGCTGAATGTAGTGCTAAGAGCAGCTCTGCAGGTTGAAGCCAGCTCATTATGCTGGTCCAACACCTAAATTAAAGCAATGGCCTGGTGGAGCTCCAGGCCAACTTCATTCACTCCTTCCCCATTCACAGCCCTTCCTTTCACTCTCACAGGGCCAAGCAGGGAGCTGGGATGTCCCAACAAAGTCCCTTGTGGCAAAGTCCTACAGCAGGGACTGCCGTGTTCTGTGAGACAGCAGAGGCAGCACAGGCTGGTGAGATAACACTAATCAGCTAACAGCCCTGAATAGAACAGGGAACTAAACATGTCAGCTGTCACTTATGATAGTGTACAGTGTCCAATTTCATTCAACTGGGCTACTTTAACCTTCATCTCCTTTCCTATTTAAGCATAGGTGATTCTTAATTAACTTTTCCTAACATGTCACTCTCAATTGTACTCACTGTAGGCATCATCCAGTCTAGATATATTTGGGAAAGGACATGTAAGAACAAAAGTCTTTCAAATTGTGCAGAAATGGGGCAACTAGGGACTCATGCACCTTAAAAAGTTCAGTCATTGAGTATATGCCTCTGGCATGCCTGATTTTATTTTAGAATTTCCTTGCATGAGAGAAGATGACTGAGACCTCAAACTGTACAGACAAATGAAGAATTGAGTTCATGAATTTTATTTTCCTTCCCAATTCATTCTAAAATGGTCCTTGAGGAAGATTCTGTATTTTATACTGGTCTCATTATTGAAACACATTGCTCTTCAAACAAAAAACCTGAGAGTCACAAAATTGTTCCATTTTAGTCCCAATTTTCTCAATTGCTACATTCTCCATTAACTTGAGGAGGTTTTTTTTTAAGTGGTAATTGAGCAGTTGCACTCAACACACAGCATGGAAAACAGCATATCAAGGCTTGGTGTTTTCTGAGTGGTATCACAGATACTGCACCAGGTTCTGTCTTGTCCAAGAACATCACCTCACCCTTTCTAATTTGGCTCAATTACTTGTCATGCCTATCCATGCCAGCAACATTCTTTAGGTTTGGTTTGTTTTTTTTTTTTTTTTTTTAATTTTTATGTTGTTTCAATTGTGTATTCACACAGGATGCAAGATAAAATGATCTGCACAAAGCAGACATCAGCATGAATTTTGGGTCCAAGAATGTTCAGATCTGTCGGAACCAAATCTGGGAGTAAAGGGTTTTCCAGGTAATAAATCTTGCAGTAAACAGTGCAAGTTCCCTGACACCCACCCTCCTTTGGCTGTACTGACTCTAGCTAAAGTGACACTATAAAAGCTCTTCTTCTGCTAAAATTTGCTAAAATAAATTTTAAAAAGAAAATAATGAGAAAAAGCTAAAAGGACTTTGCATTGAGAACATGGTATGACTTGGATCAGGGCTGACCTACATAAGAATCACAAAGCAAGGAAGGAAAATAAATTATAGAGGCAAAAATTTTTAAAAAGCAGGAACCAGGTCAATCCAGTAAGAGGAAGAGGAATAGGAAAAGCAAAATGTGAAAGTTTGAGTAGGGTGGAGAAGTCCTAAAGAGTGGGGATTCCCATTTCAGCTGTGGTGAGGAAAGGATTATAATGATGGAGGCAGTTCCTGCTCCATATTGCCCAGCTCCAACCCCTTCCTCTTCCTTCATGGAGGAAGCAGCAGCATCTAAAGTAGACAGCTGAGATTCAGCTGATTTGCTCCTCTTTTCTTTTTCATTGGAATCTCTTTTCCACAGTGGTTTCCTGCCTTACCCATGCCCTGAAATGGACACTATGTCCAAAAATTAATTATTTTTCTATCTTCTATTATATAAAAAATGCGTGATCTAGATGAGGTGATTGAGCTACCATTAGCAAATTCACAGACAGCACCAAGTTAAGTGGGAGTTTTCATTTGCTGGAAAGCCGGAGGGCTCTGCAAAGGGATCTGGACAGGCTGGATCCATAGGCTGAGACCAAAGAAGGTTCAACGAGATGAAGTGATGGGTTCTACACTTTGACCACAATAACCACATCCCAGGCTGGGGCAGAGGGGCTGGAAAGGGCCCTCTGGGAAAGGCTCTGGGGGTGCTGGTGCCTGGAGCTGGAGATGAGCCCAGGGGTGCCCAGGGGGGCAAGAGGCCAATGGCCCCTGGGCTGTCCCAGCCAGGGTGTGACACAGCCCCAGGGCAGGGCCCGTCCCCTGTGCCCGCACTGCTGAGGCACCTCCAGTGCTGGGGACAGCTCTGGGCCCCTCGGGACAAGAGAGACATGGAGGGGCTGGAGCGTGTCCAGGGAAGGGAACGGGGCTGGGGAAGGGGCTGGAGCCCCAGGAGCGGCTGAGGGAGCTGGGAAAGGGGCTCAGGCTGGAGAAAAGGAGGCTCAGGGGGGACTTTGTGGCTCTGCACAACTCCCTGACAGGAGGGGGCAGCTGGGGGTGGGGAGGGAGGCCATGTGGGTCAGGATCTGCTCCTGGGGAACAAGGGACAGGATGAGGACAGAGTCTTAAGCTGCACCAGAAGAGCTTCAGGTTGGACATTAAGCCAGATTTCTTCACAGAAAGTGTGGTCAGGGATTGGAAGAGGCTGCCCAGGGCAGTGATGAACTCATCATCCCTGGAGATGTTCAAGGAATGAGTGGACAGGGCACTCAGTGACAAGGTGGGGGTTGGTCACACGTTGGACTCGATGATCTCAGAGGTCTTTTCCAACCTAAATGATTCTGAGATTCTGGGATTCTGTGATTGTTTCTGTGAGCCAGTACCAGAAGAAGCTCGATGCAACAGAAACAAAGAACAGCCCTGGAATCCCATTTCTGCCAAAAAACCCAACAAACGGAATTCTCCTGGAGGGTTTTTAGTCAACTACAGGTATATTAAAAAACAAGAAAAAAGTTAAAAAACATTTTCTAGTGCTCTTAGCCGCAGTTTTTTTTTGTAGTGAGAGTGTGCTACTGTAGCTTGCTACTCCATTATCATCCTCTACAAAAATAAGGTCTCATAATTAATGTCTGAAAAAATAGCAGGTGTCCAAGCCTGGATTTTTCCCCCATTCCTTCTCTTTTTTTTCCCTTTGTAGCATAAAGGTGAGTTAACAGTCTTATGTGTTCTGCTGAACTCGAGCTGGATCCAGCTGAACTTCAATTCATCCCAGCAGCAAACTGTTTATTAAAGACCTGTCAAATGCCCATATTCTGTGGATCATCACAGGACCTGACAGTGCGACAAAGGCTTGAAATCCAGTGCATATCACTGGAGGATGCCATTAAAATGAAAGTGAGACCAAAACCTCGCAGCTGTCAGTCATTATCTAGGACATTCTCACACAGTAGATCTCACACACTTCCCTTCATCTGGCATGGGTCTCCTCTTCACACTTCTCCATTTTTTTGCTGTAATGAAACAGCTTTCGAACAAAAAAGGATTTTTGAAACAAAAAAAAATTCCATAAATCTCTACAGAAGATGTGCATTTCTACTCTATTTGGAGTTCTCCTGCATGTCCAGTTAACCACTGTATCTCTCTTTTTGGTCACCTGCTGCTTATTTTATAGGCTGTTATAATTTAGAACCTGAAAAGAAGCATAAATAGGAGTGACTGAATTTCAGCCATTAAAACAGAGCTTTCACAAGAGAAATTGTTCTCAGACACTTGCCCTTATCTCAGACCAAGCCTGAACATAACTTTGTTCCAGTTCAAGTGAGACTGGCTCATAATGTTTCTGTCCTCATTATTTTTCGGACTTTCTTTTGTTTTTCCAATTCTGGGTCTGCCTGGGGATTTATTGGCTGTGATAGCCAGATCAAGGCTGTGTCAGTGCTGTCAGTGACCAGCTCTTAGCCAGGAGAAATGGCTGCTCTGAGCTCTGTGGACCAAAAGTAGGAAATACCTGAAGTCTCATAAGCTTGTTCTGAAAGAGCTTTATATCCAGCCTGTCACACCAATTTTACAGCCATTTATCTCCATCAACATCAGAGACACTATGCCAGAGCAAAAAATAATGGAGTGTTGTCTCAGCCTTTTACAATTTTAAAGTCATACTTGATTTACTTTAGGATACAGTATATTTTATTGCTTCTTGTCTTCACTCTTGAACCCAGGTCTCCTCATCACTAGACCACTGGCTAAAAAAAATCCAAATACAAGACAAAACTATGGTATAATTACTCAACTGCACTCTCATCACATGTCCTACATAATTATGAAATGGTTCCACTTTTTATGTCTATAATTATTACAAACTCATATCAAAAGGAAGGTCATCCATATTAGCACAGCTTTCAGATTTATTACACTACTCTGGCACTGCTTTGATGTAAAAGAGTTTGACAAATATATTTGATATATAAAAAAAATTAAGGGTAATTATGTCATTTGCACATGGATTTTTATGATTAAAGAATTTTTAGAGGCTCAGTGCACAACTTACCTTACACTGCAATTATTTAAAAATTTTATTTTGCTTTAATATATACAAAACAGCTGCAAAAATTGTCAGAATAATTCTAGTACAGCTCTAGGTTATATTCTGTTCCATTAAGAACAGAGAGTTAATAATGCCAGTCATACACTTCAACTTAGGGGTAATTATACGCATTTAAAAATATATTCTAAGTGTAATTACAGTGGAATTACAGCAAAACAGGCATGCAATGGAAAACACTCCATTACCCAGAATACCTGAGGCGGGTGGAAACTTAACTAAATCAGATGTCTTAGTATTTCAGCCAGGTACTTTGGAGATTTTTCAGGGATGTCAGTGAATAAGGAACAGCAAAAACCAGCAAATTTTAAAAAAATACTGCAGTTAAGGCTAATAGCACACAGCTGTAACAAAATGTCCATGACACAGACAGTACAAAAAAGTGTAAGAAAACTAGGATATTCAGACCACAGGTTTTGATTTTTTTTTGCCTCAATTTCTAAATGCAAATAAAAACCAGTTTTGAGTAGGGGTTAGACAGCAGTTATTTAGGCTGGAGAAAGAAAAAGAGGATAGTATAGGGGAAACCTATGTAATGTTGCCCAGAAGATGAAGTTCCCGCTAGAAGGACGTCTGGAAACATGGAAGCCATTCTAGGCGCCTCCTGCTCTGCTTAGGAAAATGAGTCATACTTTCACATACTCTTTATGACTAAAAAGGATGGCACTCATGCATTGCTTGGCTATAGCAGCAATGCTGCCTCCTGACAGAACAGCCCTGGAGGCCCCAAATACTGATTAATTGCTCATGACATAAGGAGTCATGTTAATATCAGCAGCAGGATCCGGTTCCCAGGGAGAGAAATGGAAGACTGGTAATTCCTCTTGATCCAAAATGGAACAAATAATGGAAATGATCGTACAGACCAGATAAACTAAAACGAAATCCAAAACAAGGGTGGAAGATGAAGCAAGAAAATTTTAAAAGCATATCTGTAAACATCTCTGAAAGAGCTTAGTGTTGCGCTGTAATTGGATAATATAAAATAGCTCCTAAGACAAAAGCTACAAAAAGTCTGAACAGACCCAGAACCTCTCTGTTAAAGGTCCCACCCTAGCCTGTCAAGGTGGGTCAGGATGGTGCAAGCTGTCCCCAAGCACAGCAGAGGACATGGAGAAAGTTATGGCCTGATGTGCTCCTGCCCAAGATGTGCTGTGGCATGGGCTCAGGGAGCTGGAAACATCAGCTTCTGCGAGAAATGAGAGGCGTGCAGACCAGCATGTCTGGATGAGTCAGTGGAGGGGGAACTGGGCCAGTTGGAAGATTTGGTAAGACTGGGCACATATATCTCCCACATTGTCTGTAACCAACAGCGTCCTGGAACAGAAAGGCTGGATTATCCCAGCCTGAGTAACACAGAAGCCAATTATTTTTGCGCAAAAAACTCCTCGAGTTCTTGCTTCTGTGTAATTCTGTGGTCCAAGTGAAAAACTTGGAGACTAGATAAAAAGTGCGTGAGGTAGGAAGGGAAAGGACAGGGGCATTTCCAGGCAGCCAACTGGATTAGCTCATCTTCTGTGGGCTGCAGCACTGTATCCCCAGGAAAGAAGCTGCATTACCCAAAGCTGGTGGAATCCCTTTGGCATGTTATGGAAGGACTCACCTCATCTTGCCAGAGCACACCCAAGAAGACCCTAGCTGAACCTGTGAAGAGCCTGTGGAGACTAGTCCTCCTGGCATGCTCAAACTCCACACCCCCAGAGCAGCTGAGAGTTTAAAAAGGACAGAGATCTTCTGGAGGTGGCAATTTAGGATCAATAAAAAGAGGCCCAAGGACTGCAGCATATTGCTGACCTTACCAAAGATCCTGGTGACTTCTTTGGTGCAGGTGAATCAAAGAAGAAGCGACTACTTGCCATGGAAATGGGTCACTATCATGCATGGCAACACATGGATACATGGACTGGGAGTGTAGGGTAAGGGGATTGAACACGGCTTGTGAAAACTCTGGGACTGACAGGAAGAGCTGTGTGACTTTGGTCTATAACTGAAGGTAACAGGCAAGCAGAAAAAAAAGGATTGCAGGAACCAAGTAATTAAATAGCCACACAACCAAAAGAAACTTCGATCAATCCAAGGCTGGACAGGACAGAGCCTCACCACCGCCCAGTGAGCTGCCTGTGGGAGCTTGCGGATCACCAGCTGGAGATGTCCTTTTGGGGGAAAAAAATCTCTGTATTCCAATGTGGGCAATGCAAAGCTCATCTGGGAATTTTGCTAATAAATACAAAAATCTGTGAAGGACACAGGGATAACTGGACAAATTTTAAGGGTTGATTTTCATATGATTCTAGAGAAAATGGAGCCCAAACCTGTCACGGATGGAGGAAGTTGACAGGAAGGCTGGAAAAGACTCGGGAGGACTTGAATCCTGGAATTCTTTCTGAAGGCTATCCACAGGAAAAAATAAACAGTTTGATTGCAATTTTGGTAGCAACTGTGATACAAGAATTAGTGGCCAAGAAATTTAATCTTGAAAAAAGTTTTTTGAAAACGATAGCCAATTGAAGCATGATTTCTAAGTATTTAGGAATAATAATAGTCATAACCACGACGACAAAAACAATAATAATAACAACAATAATAATAATACAACAATATGTCCTAAAATCATTCTGAATTCAATTCCAGAGCTGTACTCTTGCTCTCAGTGAAAATACAGATGATGCTGATGAAGATGGAGATTGGCACAACAGCATACATTGAGCAGCTACTCCATCACATCACAGTGTGAAAAGGATAGAACAAGTCTCTGGGGGAAGTTATCAGCATAGTATGAATTAGCTTTCAATCTGTCCCACAATCTCACCACTTTTTTGGCTAAAATGCACAGGGGAAACAGGTCTTCTATGGAAGAGAGAGGATGCTCTGATATTTATTTTCAGATAGATGTTGACCAGGATGCTCTAACTGGCCCAATGTCCTTGTGGAGATGTGTAGGGATGTGCAACAGGAACGTTAAACAAGGTGGGGAGTACTGCAGAACAGGAGGACACCTGAGGTCATCCTGCTTAAAAGTTTAAAATGAGATTAGAGTGAAGCACACTGAAACTTCCCAAGGGCTTGTTGTAAGATCCTTTGGTTTATCAGGACTATGATACAACTGCAGTGGCTGGGTAAGAAGAGGGAGTTCTGTGTGGGCTGAGTGTCATTAGGATAAGAGTTGAACCCGAGTGGCTGCTTCTGCCTTACCCTCCTCCCCTTGCTTCCAGACTTTCAAGAAAGCTTACAGACGGCAGTGCTTAGAGCCTGGAGCCAGAGTCCAATGGACCTGGCATAGTGGTGCCATATGAAGAGAAGTTTCCAAAGAAAAGATCTTGGGCAAAAACCCCCTTGGTGAAAAGGAAGTTCTGGTTGTGGTTAAATCTGTAAGACACTTTCACCATGGGCTGCAAGGCAGAATAGCTGTGGTTAGATCAGGCCGTAGTTTCTTGCACTAGCTCTTTAACTCCGACATCCAGGGGAAACTTGCCAGGTGGTTGGAAAAATTGCCTTGTTTTGATTTCATGGTCATATTGAGGCCTGGGTGTGAAAGCACAGTAAGGCTGATGCTCTTCCAGATGGTGTTATTGGGAAGCTAATTGTAAACATTGTCTCGCGCAGGAGTGGGAGGAACCAGTTGCTCCAGAGAAGGCTCCTGTTTGGGAAAAGTTGAATGCTTCTTTTTTTCCTGTACTTCTTTTACTTTTCTGCCTAGTTTGAGAAAGTGGAGTGAGGCTTCAGAAAAGAACACTAGAAAATAACTTCCAAAACTTGCTATCAAAACAGAGGGACTAGAAAATAATTTGAAAAATTCTGACAATCCAGAAAGAGGTTATTCCCTGCATATTACTTCTCATTATATGAGCAATCTCTCACCCTGGTCTGAAGACCCAAAAATAAGACACTCAAGGCACTGGGGACCACGTGTGCAAATTAGGAGAGCTCTATAGACTATGGAGAAATGGCTGTCAGGGAGGTGGATGCCCTGTATGCCATCCCAAGCATTTCTGATTTATCTCTGGGGTACCCTGCAGCCTTCCCGCTGGAGGGTCTTGCACTGGAAGATGCTGGACAACCTCAGGCTCAGAAGACAGTGACACTTGTGAGTGTTGTGCTGTGTCTCTCTCTCTGCAGCCAGCAGAACAAGTGCAGAAATGCATATTAATACCCTCACATGCATTACACCTGGACAGGTGGAAAGAAGGAAAAATTAATTTGCTCGGGCAAAATACCCTTGTGCATCTTGCCTCTAGAAGAGGTATCGAGGTTCCCATCTGCAATGATGGAGGAAAAGCTTGTTGCTGAATCTCAGTTAAGGACATATTTTACTTGCTTTTTCCCCCCAGGTTGTAAATCTAGTGCTTAATAACTTTTAAAATTCTTACCAAAGTGGAGGTAGATCAGAGAGGAACAAGAGAGTTTAATTTCAGTAGCCATTTTGTTTTTTCTCCCAGTTCCCAATTCCTTCCCATGAAAAATGTTTTACAGCTTGGAGCATCAAATCTCAAGTATTCCTTCCGTAACATTTTAAAATTACTTCCTTTTATTGAAGATATTTGTTCTTCTTTAATCTAGCTGGTTTTGTCTAAAAAGTGAGCAATAAATTTTTTTTTCAATTCCTTTTCCTGACTTTTATTTTTTTTTAACCAAATATCATGCTTCCAGTTGCCACTGAATATTAAGTAATTCCTTCTGTTTTTTCAATCCTCTTTGAATGAAAACCTCTTTATTTTTAGATCACTGGCAGACTTTATTTAATAATTTAAAACTTTTCTAAGTTAATGCAGAGTTTTGGTGTGGGTGCTAAAAAAGTCTCAGAAATGCTTGCCTCATTCACATGCATCAGTTCCCCATGTCCATCCACGATTTAAAGGCAAGCCTAGTCTTTTCCAGGTCCCTTTAGTATCCCTCAAAACACATTTCTCCAAGCTGTACAAGAATGTCCTAGAAGCTGGTACAACTGCCAGAAGAGAAACCAGCACTCTTTTGGGCACAGAGTAGAAAGCATGCAGGCATTAAAACAATTTGGCATGAGTAGCAGTAATTTACTATACTGTTTGCAATTAAAACTGTCCAAACAGTTAGTCAGAGGGAGCTGAGTTTGAACAGCTTTGTCTGGATGCCTTGTCTTATTTAGGATCTGGACCTCTGAGGAGCAGGAATGCAGAGTGGAGATGCATCATGGTAAAAAAGTGCAGAGCGGAGGAATTTGTTGGTGCTGGGTGGGCAGAGTCAAAATACTGGTTAAAACTCTCCAAGATCTGCTGCTTTTAGCAAAGGCCATTATATTAAATTCAAGTTTTACACTAGCCAGCTCCTGTAGTTGTTCAAAGCTCTGGCCTACTGTGGGAAGAGAAACTTTCCAGTCCAGGGGTACAGGTGGTTGAGTTTACCAGCTCTCCAAGTGTTTTTCATTTCTTTTTCCTTCCCAAGATAGTTAAATGCACATTCCTTAGCTTCGTAAAAACAAATGGCCTACTCTCCCACTTTGGGTGCATTTCAAATGAAAGTCAGGCTTAATTAGAGCTCTTGTAGGCTCAAGAGTTAATGTGTGCCCATTAAACATTAACCACCAGTCCTTTACTCTCTGCTGGCCCATGGCCATGCCAGTGTGGGCTGTGGGGCTGTGCTAGTGGGGACCATCTCAGGATCATGGTACCACGCTTGGGAGAGGCCAGCAGCAGATGTTTGACCATTGTGAAGCTTGGAGAAATGTCTCCAGGCTGGAAACGCTTGGATGGTGATCTTGTTTCTCAGCTGGATTTGCTGTGGGATTTGAGCTCATGGGGAGGTGGAGAAAAGCCTTGGCTCTGGGGGCCAGCATCACTTGGCATTTTTCTGGCCAGCTGTTGAGCTCCATAGGTCGGTGGTGATGTGCACCTGGCCAGGGTCATGGCTGCACAGGATGGATCCCTACACTTGTCCCTGTGTGGGAAACGCTGCAAGAATTATTGTTCCTATTTTATAGGTTCGGGAAGCTGGGGATTAAATGAGTTGTCAAAGGCCACACAGAGAGCCAGGGGCCAGAGCAGGCAGGACGCCACGAGCCTTCACTGCACTCCGAGGCAGCTCCAGACCACACTGCATCTTAAAGGCAGACATTCAACAACCCTGTGACTTGTATAGATGCTTAAACGGAAGATAAATTGCAGCATTTTTGCCTTTATTTGCACGGGTAACATCTGTCCAGACTTCTAAACCTGCACAATGACTGGTGAGTAACTCAGCAAAGATCTCTAGCAGACAAAATAGACATGCAACACACAGGGACTTATATGCTGAGATTCCCTGAAAAAAATCGCACTGACAGACTTGCAATAAATATATAATTTTATGACCTATTCCTCAATCATATTCTGCTACATAATATCATGCTAAGAGCTGTGAGCTACCTTGCCAATGGAAATATGCAGCTGGCAAGAGGTAAAGTCTCTCCAGAGCTGTTCAAGGAGTCATAACTGTAACAAAATAAGCAAATAGATCATCAGCATATTCCTTTATGCATTTCTTTCTCTTTTTTTTTTCCTCTCCTCCTTCTTTCTTGTCATTTTCCCCTCTCACTTTCTTCCATCTGCCCTTCTCCACCATCCCTCCCCCTCACTCACTCCTCTATTAGTGTTTAGAAGATTTCACAGTTTTCTCCCAACCCTGGAAAGAATGTAAGTCGATGCTGCTGATTGCCTTTGAAAACATTTGGAACAAATTATGTCTACTTTTGGAATCTGAATAAAAGAATGTGAGCCTCACTGGAGAAATATGAAATACAGGGTGGGATTCACAGAAGGTCTGTAGCATTTTTTTCCCTCCTTTCTTAAAAACAAAAACCAACAACACATTCAATTTTTTTCCTTATTTTTGTTACTTCAGGTTGGAAAATATTTCATGTGGGAAAAGTGAGGAGTCTAGAAAAGTGCTTTTTGTGAAGAGACATCTTCATCAGTTCTTTTAAAGGTGAAAATTACTGTTGGCTTGAGTCAATTGTTAATATGAACTCTGTGAACCCAGTAGGCTTGATGAAGAAATGAAGCAAATTATATTCTCTGTACCTCCTCTGGTGAGGGACATTTTGGGTGACTAAAGTTTCTATTTGCTGCCTTATTCTGCTTTTAGTTAGTTTGCCTCAGTTTCCCTGCCTGCTGGTTGCTGCCACTCTGTGGTGCTGTGCAGTAGCCATCAGCAAAGCAACAGAGATCTCCTGGGGAAAGGTGCTGTAGGTACATTTAGAACACTTAGGGCAAGCCACACATTTCCAGATTCAGGCTTTCCTACATGTAGAAGAATTTGCATCCAGGATTTTGTGTTGTCTTATTGCAGAAAATGGTGCCAACCACAAAGTTTGGTTCCAAATCATCCTACAAATGGCTCAAATTTAGTGGAAATAACTGTGAAGAAGGACTTTTTTTTTCCCTTTTTTTAAAAAAAAATTAGTGTTGATTTGTTTTGGGTTCAGACTCATGCCTAGTGTAAATGGAAAAGCCTGATAACAAAAAGATGGACAACTTTGCACTTCTACACCAGCCTCTGTGAAATCAGCAACTAGCTGACCCTCAGCCACATATGTGGGTTTAGGAACATTTCATCCTTTGCTCTTGAGGCTTAATTAAGAGAAAATGAAGACAGAAAGGTGCCCTGTAGAGGAACAGCCTTAAGACCCAGTGTTGCTGATTCTCCTGGGCCACCATGGCCTGACAGTTCTGGGCTTAGCCCTTCCCTGGGGAAACTTAAAAACTGGGGAAACTTACAAACTGGGGAAAAGTGTCTCACAAGGGTTTTCAACAGATAGCTACTGAGATTCTGCATAGTTTGCAAAATGAATGGAAAGTAGCAATGACCAAGACATTTTCCCATTTCTTTTCTGCTTTTCTGGAAGCTCTCCAGAGGAGTTAAAGCCTATCCACACTTAAAAGCTGTTGCAGTTACTGAGTTCAACCTGGTAAAAAATGAATATAAATTGCTCTGAAGATCAAATAATTTTTTTTTAAGAGCAGATGAAAACTATTTTCTAAGCTTTGGACTGTTTGTTTTGTTTCCTTGACTCATAAAGCTTTGGTGAATCCTGCTCATAAGTGCCAGAGATGGCAATAGATGCCAAAGCCCTGGCAAGTTTGAATCTGTTCACATAAATCCTGTGGATGTGAATTAGATTCTTTCCAATGATTGTTTTGGAATTATTTAGTCACATTGTTTTGACCTACTTTCCCTCCTTGCAAACTTCATCCAGGCTGGTTATTGTTTATACAAAGGGACCAAAGGCTATTTTATACACCGGTATATTGTTTATGATAAATAAGTTAAGGGGGAAAAAAAAAAAAACCAAAAAAGAAAATGGGTAAAACACACTGTAGGCAAAATCCAGAGCTTTTCGTCCAAACTGGAAAAGTCCCAACGCAAAGAAGGTTGAGAGAGTGACTCCAGCAAGTTTGTCCCTCAGCATTTTAAAAGATGAACACAAAGATATGAGAAAGCAACTGGGAGAAAATCCATTGTGGGCTGGGGAAAAGAAGATGGCTCAAAGGGCAAAATCTGGCCTTGTCACAAACTGAAGGGTTGAGAGGTGACCAGGAGAGGAAGGAAGGTCATCTATAGGGGGTTTGGAGACCATTACCTGGTATTCCCTGGTGGAACACAGACAGTCAGTCACCAGCAGCTTGGCCATGGTGGAATTTTTGGGAGACCCTCTCCTGGTTACACTGACAGGCTGTTTGGGCTTGTCAGCACTTCTGCAACAGCAACAATAGGGATGATTGGATTCCTGCTTCCTGGAGAGAGAATGTGCCCTACGGAGCTGGGGAGAGATAGGAATCAGGAAGATCATAAAAGATGGGAAGGCAACAGTTGAGGCAGGGAGTCATTAAAAGGAAGTTAATGCTGTTAGTGGGAGGTAGTCTAAGAAAATACATTAGAAGCTGAGATGTAAACTTGAAGGGCAAATATAACCGTTTACATCTATGATTTTCAAGAAACTCCTAGGGAGTGGCATGCCACAAATTTTTACTGGAAGCTTGACATCTGGTAGCTTTTTATGCCTCTGGTAATCAGCCTCCTCATATATGACAGCTGGACTGGGAGCAAGGACTTTCCTCCCGGTGTTTGCTGACACCTTGGAACACCACCACCACTGAGAACAACACAAACTCTCCTCCTGTCTCCACCAGGGAATTCAGAAATGATTATTAGGACTATCAGGTTCCCATAGAATATAGCAAGGAAAACATCCCTCTGTTAAGTCAGTTTTGGACTGCAGCACAGAAAAAATAATATTAAAAGAAACAAGAGTGTAAATATGTCTTCAACCCCAGATCTCCTGAACCTTAGGAAATCCACATAAGTGTACAGCTCCACTCAGCTTAAAAGCTCACAGCTATGAAATATTACCAATAAAACATCATCAATAGACTTTCACATACAGTAATTGGAATGCAAAAGGTATTTAATTGTCAAGCAGGGCATGTATCATGTCTGAAGCCTGGAAAACCCTGAGAATAGCAGTATTTATAGCCCTCTGCATTTTGTACATTTCAGGTCTGTGCAAGACAAAGAAATTATCTGCAGGGAAAGTGTCAACCCTGTGGCAAAGGTTACAGATTAAACTGCTGCTCTGTAAATATGTATATACATTGACAATGTACGCATTATTCTGAAAGGAAGCCAGTCATCCAGACATTGATTTTCCTGCAAGAAATATAATTCACTGAAACACAGTGGCTGCTGCAGTTTAACAAGCACTGTTTGCTCCTCTCACACATGGATTTTTGCATTCAAAGGACACGGTTTGCTTATAAGTTTGTGCGTGTGTGTTGCAGAAGAGGGAAATCTTTACCTAGAAATCTTTATCTTCACTGAATGCTACTTTTCAGCTAATGAGATTGCTGTCACCTAAATTTTCATTGTTTTAAGAGCAAGTGGCTGCCGACAGTTTCCTTTCAAGCTTGAATGATGAAAGGAAAACACCACGCTGCCTCATCTGGCTAGCTTGCTGTGAGCTAATGAGCCTGAGGCTGCACCCATCTTTGCTATACTAGTGTGACCTTATGTCTGCTAATGCACAGGGAAGGAGTGAAAAATGTACTGCTAGTTCCCTCCAACAGTTCCCTGGGGACATGCTGAATGTGCCAAACAATTTAGTAAATATATATCAGGTTACTTTGTTGAAACATACTCTAAAGTATTGCAACCTCGGGTATCTCAATCAAAAGATCGTATTTTATTTTTGCTTATCTTCCCCCTCTGTGTTCAACATTTGTTAATTTCTCTCTGAAAGGGATATATTTTCTTGGTAATTTTTATATCTTTCAGAATAAGTTTCAATTAGTGATTAGTTTTGCAATACACTATTTGAAATTTATAACAGTTTTTTGTTGTTGTTGTTGTTTGTTTTTGTTTGTTTGTTTTCTTTTCTTTTCTACTACCAGGTAAATAGAAGTTGATTTTAGAAAGAATTCTTGACTGTGGGTGTACAAACCTGTGCTATCAGATCTCTCACAGAATGCTTTGTGCTGGAAGGGACCTTTGAGATCACCTCATTCCATCCCCTGCCATGGGCAGGGACGCCTTTCACTATCCCAGGTTGCTCCAAGCCCTTTCCAACCTGGCCTTGGACACTTTCAGAGATGGGGCAGCCACAGCTTCTCTGGGCACTCTGTGCCAGAGCTTTACCCCTCTCACTACCAAAATGTTACTTACGCCAGAAGAAATGATTTATCAGCTGTTGGCAGCAGTACCCTCTGTAGTTTGTTGATTTATGAAGTTTACAGATCTCTACACAAAGAAACAGAATAGATGTTTTTAGCTATTCCACCCACCCCACAGTTCCCGTCTGACTGTCCTTCAGTCAAGTCTCTCAAAAAACTCAAAAAACATATTTCCATGATTTCCCTCCAGAATGATCTTGGCAACGGAAAAAGTGCTTATCTTTTGGGAAGTCACTCCCTGTAGTGAAAGAAAGGTGCATTTCAAAAGGCAGTCCTGACCCCAGGCAAACAAAAAATGGGGAGCAGACTCTGCTTTCCTCATTTTGAGGGCAGGGGATGCCAGGAGGGATGATAAGGTTCTTGTCCCCGTGTGGCTCAGGACTGACCGTGTTTGCCTCCAGCACTGCAGTGCCTGCCAGGATTGTCTCTGCCTGCTGCAAGGAAGCAGATCTGAGCACAGACCTCCTGCCCTGTGCCTTTTTAATGGGCTGTTTTGTTTTATTTTGTCTGCGGCTGCCAACCAGCATTTTCTCCTCTGCTGTTGGAACAGCAGAAGTGCTGGCTTGTTGGCACGGAAGCTGCTTTTCCCTCTCACTAAGCCTGTCTGAGTTATTATTGCACTGCAGTCACCCCATCCTTTTTTGCTTTCTGTGGCATCAGCATTTCCCTGCAACAGCAGTTGCAGCGCACTGTAACCCTGCGGATGTGCTCCGTGAGCCCTGAGCCTCAAATCACAGGAGCAATGTTTTCCCCTCTGTGGTTCCTGCCTTCATTTTAAATAAGTATTAGGTCTGAAACACAGAATCCTATGTTTGATTTCCTTTATTTGCCTCCATCGACACCTTCCTGAACTGCTGCGGTAAATCCTTCATGCTAATTATTATCCTTTAAGACTCACAGAACAGCAAATGCTTATATACTGCTTAAAATACAGAGATAGAGCATGGCTGTTATCCAAAAGCTACAATCCAACCAGGACAGGATTAAGTATATTCAAGGCAAACACACCCACAATCTAATCAAGACAAAAGAAGAAATCTTGGCTCAGTTTGAGTCAATGGGAGTTTTGCCACTGACTTCAGTGAGGTTAAGATTGCACCCAAGATAAACAAGTATGAGACAAGACAAAATAAAATAGTTTAGAAGTGGGAAGGTTTGTGAGTGAGTCATGGGAGAGTAAGGCAAGGGATATTTACTTTCTGGGGGGAATGAAGATGAGGCAAAAATGAAATATGTTTATTTATATGTGCCTGAGTGCAGTGAAGGAGAAGTGAGGGGTCCCTATGTGCAAAGCCCACAGCTTTCTGACAGCTGCAGGATGGTCACAAGTGGGGCTCCCCAGGGCTCAGTATTGGAGCCAGCCCTGTTTAATATCTTTAGTGATGATCTGGGTGAGAGGATTGAGTGCACCCTCAGCAAATTCACAGAGAACACAAATTTGGTTGGGAGTGTCGGCCTGCTGGAGGGTAGGAAGGCTCTGCAGAGGGTACTGAGACGTGGCCGTGTGTCTCGTCCTGCTGGCACTCTGCTGATGAGAGGCTGACACCACAGAATTAGCAGCAAGACAAATGTCTTCACCAAAACCTCACCAATTATATTTTTCCTCATTGCAATTCTTCCCTTCTGCAAAAATGCTGAAGGGTTCTTTACCAGGCTTTATTTTTCATTTTTTGTATGACAGAGCAGTAATAAATGTCCTAAATCTAAAAGAACCAAAGAACTTCCTTTAATTAAAAACTAATGGAAATATAATATTTTTGAAGAAAAAAAAGTGGTGTTTTTTTTTTTTTTGTTTCTTCCTGATGTATCTACCTTAGCATGTAAAGTTTACCTAGAATTTATTTTATTTTAACCTGTTTTTTTTTGGAGGGAGATGTTTCTTCATGATATAGTGTGACTATATATTTTATAACTGGGAGAGAACAGGATCTGTCACTCTTGGTCTTGCTCTCAATGGAAAGTGAAGAGGTGATGGGTCTTGTGTTAGAAAATTCTGCCTACCCTCATGTCTATAATTCGAGGAATTATTTTCCCGAACCCGTGTGGGAGGGGCTGCCGGTGCCTGCTTGCCTGGCAGGCAGGAGAGAGAGAGAGATGCCCCTTTTGGGTTGTTTCCTCCTGGATTTGTGTCCAAACTGGCACACCTCAGCCTCAGGGTCCCTGCTACTCTCAGGACGTGTTGCTGGGAACAGGAGCTACCACTGCTTCTGAGTGAGAGCATGCCTACCTTCACCCTTTGGGCTTTCTGTTTCCTGGGCTGAAATGGTGCTTAAAGTGGGCTAAATGTTATGGCAATCTCAGCAGGAGCCTTGCTGAGGCTGCCATCTCCCTGCAAGGAAAGCTGTGCTGCTCCAGAAAATGCTCCTCACACGTAGCAGCTGTGAATCACCCTCTGTGAGAATCTGCTGCTACCTGCTCTTGCAATCGGCAGCACAAAGCCCGGCTGGAGACCAGGTGCCCCTGGGGTACAGAGGTGCCAGTGCTGGGGCCAACGCTAATTAATACCTTCACTGATGCACTGGGCAATAGGACTCAGACAGTCTGGACAAACTACCAAACTGGGAGGCAGAGAGAGTGCATGGGTGTGGCGCTACTGGGAGGACACGGATGACTGGGAGGAATGGGTCTGCAGGGATCCAATGAAGCTTAGAAAAGGGAAGTGACAATTCCCCGCCCCAGGGAGGAACAACTCCAAGCAGTCCACCCCTGGGGATGCTCAAAACCTGACTGGACACAGCCCTGGAAATCCTGCTCAGACTGAGCACTCAGGAGCAGGAGTTGTACCAGAAAATCTCCAGAGATGCCTTCCAGCCTCAGCTATTCTGTGTGTTCCCTGCAGGATGGACAGAAGCTTTTTACCAAAATAGGCTGAAGTTAATCTGTGGATGCACCTGATATCAATTTCTAAGTGCTGTGTGTTTGGATGAATAATAAATTCCTTTTCCTAAGCCTTTCACTTCCAATGGAGGGAATTTAACATCTGCAGGTTACTCAGGAGTGTCACCTCTCTGGTGTCCCATGCACACACACAGACAAGAGCACATCTCACTGGTACAACTCTACCTTTGCTGCGCTTGGCAGATGTTTCTTCACACACTTGACTGGGAATGAGACTGAGCATTAGTAAAATTGGTATGACTGAATCCCCCTATGAAGCTAAAGATACTGTCAGGATAAGACACCTATAATGATCGTGGCTTCTATTAAAATGTCATTCATGAAACAGCCCTTACCACCTCAGCTTATCATTCCAAATACATGGGAACTGTCTGGCATCCCAAATACTGATGAGTAGTGACTTATTAAACTCTCCCAATCACAATTTCTTGCGATACCTGGATGCAGCAAAGAGGGAGGTAGGACATTTTGGCTCAGTCACAAAGTCAGGGACTTGTCCACAGGGCTGCTTAGGGCTGCTTCAGGGCTGCAGAGCTCCACTGCCGCTCTGCCCTGTGTTGAGTCCCTGCTAAAGGGGAAACAAAGACAAAATCCACTTTGCTAAAAGGAGACAGTCAAGGGACTGCATAAGAACAGAGCACGAGCAGGGCAATTTTTTTCTACTGATAGTCCTATTCAGCCAAGAATATGCAGTAGGGACACCTTCTGTAATTTTGTCCAAGTTTTTTCAACCTCCATAGCGTCTTGTGACTAGAGTCCTCCTGGAACCTGCAGGTGAGCAGGGAAGGAGCCAAGTGCAGCCTTGAAGTGCCCTTCTATCTCTTACCTGGCTTTGCAACAACACCCTGGGGTATAAACAATATGAGCTTGAGAGCAGCAGGAGGATGAAGAGGGATCTACATCAGACCCAGTGGAGAATGTGTGATTTGCGATGAGTGCTTGAAAATAGCATAGCTAAATCTGTCCTTGCAGCAGAGCTACAGAAGAAACCAAAGACAGCAGTCCAAGAAAAGGTCCAAAGATAGCAGAAAGCTCAATAAATGCAGAAAATATTTGCCTTGTTTTTCTATTCTTTCAAGCTGCCTTTCTTTAAAATGCCCCTGTATGGTCACATCCACTGCCTTGTAGTGAGGGGGAATAAAATTTGTGGTCAGGCCTTATTTCAGAAAGTTCCTGAAAAATTCTTGTTTTCATGTAAAATCCGTCCTGCTTCCCCCTGCGCAAAAAAAATTCCCATTCCAGACTATATCTGGTTATCTGTTACTGAAACCATAACGTGGCCATGAAATCCAGACTCACCCTCAGCCTGGAGGTATGTCAATGTCTCAAAACCTTTTAAAACCAGAGTTTCAATCAAATTATTCACCCACCTAATCAAAAATCTAATAATATATACAATTTCAGGACTTCAAATATTTTGTCTTCCATGGCGGAATACAAATGAAACCACAGTTTTCTTAACACTGGTGATAGCTGACAGCAACTATTTGATAAAATAACCTCTGCCTGACTCAAACAGAACATGCCTCCTGGAAGGAAGAACCATAAGAAAAAAACTAGGTTAAATGGTGTGAATGAAGCAAGATTCAGAGCCCAAATAGTAAGGGTAGGCATAGCTGTTGCTGTCATAAAAATACCCCCCAGGGGTTAACCCAGAAAGATATCTGTGTTCTGGGCTGAAAACATAGTGCTTGGGGCAAAACTAGAAAAAGCTAAGAAAGCTGATGAAAAGGTCCCTCAACACCCTAATTAAGCCATATTCCATATTCAGTTCCAAGACTACCTTGGCTGGTTTCTTAAGCAAATGATTCATTCAGATAAAATGAAATCAAGCAAGAGTTGATGTTCCTAAATTAATTTGGAAATGTTACACTAATTAATTAGTATTTCACATCGGGATGGATATTGAGGGAGAATTCTACGAAGCTAGCAATGTTTTCCCCTGTTACCTGAAAGAACAAGGAGCAAAACCTGAATGCAAATTCCAGAACCTGAATGCAAATTCCAGCCTTTACTTATTATAGATTTAGGATTTAAGGTATGGCCATTATTTTAGGCAACAACAGTCTGCAATGTCCTGAATGACAAAATAAGATTGTCTGCTTAATGTGGTGAGAGATTCAAGAGTGAGATGGGCAATCCATTTCTGCATGAGATACATAAGGAATTGAATAAAAAAACCTCCTGAAATACTGGAGCTCATTCTGGAAAGTGCAAATGGACAACACAAGCTTGTTGCATCACTGCTGTTGAGTCTGAAAACAGGACAAATAAGAACAATCAAGAATGATAAGAAGAAAGGGATGAAAATAAAAAGGTCTAAGCACAGCACAGAAGAATGAGACATCCTCATTCCTTCTCAAATGGACTTGAAGAATCTATGGAAATGGACCAGTTGCTCTGGAAACAGAAGGAAAACATCTTGTGAATAGTGAGGCATATTACTACTTGAATTACACATGGAAAGAGCTGATATGAGAGAGCATTCCTATTTCACCCTTCTACTACCACTTTTCCTATTAACAATCTTTTCCTGTCAGTTTAGCTAGGCTGAGCAGGATTATGTACACATTTACATTAAAGCTCCAAACTGAGCAACACATTTCTGCCTTTCTCCCCACACTGAAGCTCGACATCAGTTTGTCAAGAAACCTTTCAGAGAACAGTCTGGAGGAAAATGTCTCCTTCTGGCAGAGCTTATAGTTTGAAAAGAAAGAATTCCCTCCAATGGGGAGAACCTCCATTTGTAAGGTGAGGAAAATTACACACTTACTAGGTTTGTATGCAGCTGGTAACGATCAGGAGATCTTTATTCAGTATAATCCCTACTTGACCAGCTCTGAGCTATGTCTACTGAATGCTCATGGGTTGAAGTGAACAATTATATTTTTCTTATAGCAGATGATACAAACGACTGGTGTAGCAGTGAGAACATTCAGATGGGAAAGGCATTAAGAGTTCTGTGTCCTCAACTACAACATCAAAGTCTATGTCGGGTGTTGGAAAAGGTGCGAATAGGTTAGCATAACTGGGAATTGCCAGTTTATACGAGATTATCTCCCTGGACTTATTTAAGCAGCTTTGCTCTGCCCATAAAAAGGGTTTTCCCTATGGTTAATCATACTTATTGTTGCTGATATTAATACCTCTCCCTTCTAAGCTTCCAAAGCCCCAGTGGGGTGAAAGGTAGCCAGTGAAGCCAAGCACAGGGACCATGATGGATGTGAGATTCATAATTAACCTCCTGGACTGCCACCAGATCAAGGTAGTATCTGCTAAGACACCATGTCGTGTGGGATCCCCAGAAAGGGAGAACATGCGCCTGTTGGAGTGACTCCAGAGGAGGAACACCGAGTTGATCAGAGGGATGGAGCAGCTCTGCTATGAGGAAAGGCTGAGAGAATTGGAATTGTTCAGCCTGGAGAAGAGAAGGCTTTGGTGTGACCTAACTGTGGCCTTCCAGTTGCTAAATGGAGCCAACAAGAGAGATGGGAAAAGGGTATTTACAAGAGCCTGGAGTGACAGGACAAGGGGAAATGGCTTCAGATTGAAAGAGAGTAGGTTTATGTTAGATAAGAGGAAAAAAATTTTTCCCTGTGAGAGTGGTGAGGCCCTGTCACATCTTGCCCAGAGAAAGCTGGCTGCCCCATTCCTGGAAGTTTTCAAGGCTTTGTAGGATGAGGCTTTGCATGTCCTGGTCTAGTGGAAGGTGTCCTACCCATGGCAGGAGGATTGGAACTAGGAAAAGTTTAAGGTTCCTTCCAACCCAAACTGTTCTGTGATTCTCTGAATCTATGATGAGTTTGTTCAGCCAATTCAACTTGTCATGCAAAATGAGAGCAATGCCATGTGGTCTGCTGTCCAGTAGCTGCTTATAGAATGGAATGGAACGGAACTGAATTGAGTAGAATAGAATAGAATAGAATAGAATAGAATAGAATAGAATAGAATAGAATAGAATAGAATAGAATATTTCAGCTGAAAACAACATTCAATGATCATCTTGTTCAACTGTTTATGGTGTGCTAACCTGGCTGCTGGCAGGTTGTGGAATTTCATGTGGCAGTTTTGCGGTCATGTGTACAGATACAGAAGCCTGTGTAGTCTCAACACAGACCTTTAAAAAGCCGAGCAGAGCTGAGAGCCTAACACACCAAAACATCCTGTTTCATGCTGTCCTGACATTTTCCTTTAGGAGGCCACTCAAACACATACCAGCTTCTATCCTGTTTGCTGTCCAAACATGGGCCAACTGACCAGTCCCTGGTACCTTGTATAACCGTTCACACTTGTGAAAGGTCACTGTAAAAGCACAGCACATCAGAACTGTGCTGCTTAACACCCACTGTGTACAGATGTAAATAGCTCACCACTGAGGAAAGCAGCTGCGAACAGACCCAATATGCTACACTAATTAAATGTCTGACTGGGCATAACTAGAGGAAAACCAGACGAGAAAGAGAACTCGATTTTTTTATTTGTTAACACAAACATTCAGACAACTTTTGTGGTCACAAAGCGTATTTACACTTTCTATGTAACCTGAAATAAACAGCAACGACAAAAAGTTACTGGAATTGGGAATTGCAATGACTTCAGCGGGTGTATCAGCAGCAAGAATTACAATGTCCTTAGAATCACAGTTTGGGTTGGAAGGGACCTTAAAGACCATCTTGTTCCCTGCTACAGGCAGGGACACCTTCCACTAGACTAGGTTTCTCCAAGCCCCATCCAACAAACCCTCCTCTGATGTTCTGTAAAAAGCAAGCACTTTTGGCATTGCCTCCATCAGCATCTTAAATAAATCATGTTTCCCTTAGTGCCAAATGCCCAGTTTTCAGATGGTTTGGAAGCCTACTTGGTACAGATGTGTTCACAAAACAGATTGTGCCAGACTGTTTCAATAAATGCCTGGTTTTCCAGAAAAATATAACTTATTTTCTAGGTGAAAGAGACATGAAAATCCTCATTTGTTAGGATATTTTTACAACTTTTGATAAAGTGCTACCCAAGACACAAAGAGCCAACAGCAAGCGGTAGCACTGCAAGTTGAGTTATTATTCTGGAGGGAGACAGTGCTGTTGGACTACATTTTGTTTTTCTGCTCCTGTTGTCAGAGGGCAACATCTTTGAATGATAGTACAGAGGAACATCAAAAAGTGTTGTAGATATAGCATGAGCTTGAAAACTTGATTGAGAAGAATATCACATGATATATCATCATATCATATCATATCATATCATATCATATCATATCATATCATATCATATAGAAATTGTGGGTGCCTCATCCCTGGAAGTGTTCCAGACCAGGCTGGATGGAGTCCTGAGCAACCTGGTTTAGTGGAAAGTGTCCTGTTATGGCAGGGGGTTTGGAATGAGGTGATCTTTAAGGTTCCTTCCAGTGCAAACTATTTGATGATTCCATGATTCTATATCATTCAACAGCATGGTGCAGAATCATGAACCCTGAGGGCAAGCATCTCAAAATTTTGATATAATGATAATTTGAGAGTTTATCCATTGGAACAACAGAGGAAGAGATAGCCCAGAGGTTGTAGCTGATCACAAATGTAAATTGTGGAATGAGAAGTATGATCTAAGAGCTTGCAAAATAGATTGTAATTTCTATTGGAGAAAAGGAAATGTTAATGGTGAGAAGTGTTCTTGAAGATATGTTCAAGAGAGATGGAGTAAGTGCTCAAAAACTTGTAATGTAATAATATAAAGGAATTCTTGCACATGTGAGGTAAAATGCAAACGTATTTACGATATTTCCTTTTTTGAATTTCCTCAAATTTATGGAGTGAACTGTATGAGACATTTGTAGTGATCAAGGCTAAATTCAGTGGTCCAGATCTATAGGCACATAATAATATCTTTCCAAGTTACCTGTAACTCCTTATGATTGTTATTGGCATAAATGTCATTTTTGACTTAAACACCCTACACTTCTTCCCCTAATGCATGTCCCTAGTCCCTTTTACTTCAGTAGACTAAAAAATTATACACTTTCTTAGAACATTCACCTGGTGAGATGGGTGAAAAGTGAAGTAGCTTCTTGCACAGGTGAGTATTGCACAAATCCAGTTAACAAGTCTCCTCATGGCAGAGCTGTGACAGCCTCTTCAGCACAACGGATTCCTATACCATCACTTGTTAAAACCACGTGACGGCTGCTACAGTGGAGCTGGTTCACTTCTGGGGTGCTTGAAATGCCTTCCCATCCAATTAGACCCTCTCCAAAAGCTGTGCCTTTCATTTAGGGGCCAAAGAGTGGCTTAATTGAAGACACTGATGAAGCAGGGGCTCTGCAAACACCTGGCCAAACAAAATGCGGTAAAAGTCAATGAACCTTGAATGTTTGCATCAGGGAAAAGTCATATTTTCTTGGGAGCTTGCTCATCAAGCCTAGAGAAATAGTGGCATGCATGCTTCTTATCATTTATGAGTTGCAGACTGTTCATGGTAATGTGCTGGCCATGTGTCTGAATTCCTTCTTAAATATCAAACCAGAAAGTACCAGTGGTACAGGCAAAGGGAAATTACTCAGAGAGAAAATTACTAGAGGAGTTGGCGAGAAAGGAATTCTACAGTTCAGCAATTCGGCCCATTAGGCAGTCTATGATTTTGCAGATTCTACCTGACCCAGTTCTGCTTTAATTTTTCTTTGATTATCTTGCAGACAATATGTCTGTATTCCTATTAGTCTAGAAAATGTTGGTATGAGCTGAAAATTTCACTTGTATTTTGAAACATCAAAGTATATTTCTTAGTTAAAGCAAATTTTTCCACCTTAGAATTTCAGTTTATTTCACAAACTGCCTGCCTACAGTCAATTTCACAACTGGTCTTCTAACCAACCTGGTTCTAGACACAGAGAGACATGGAAAAAGAAAAAAAAAAAGAGAGAGAAACACCAGGTGCTAAATATTCTCATAATTTCAGACTCTCTTCAGACAAAGTAGTTTTGAATTCATTCCTTATTTTCCAGCTCATCAGCTTTAATTGTAAACTCTTCATCATTACAGACTATGGCCAGCATGAAATCTTAACCACTGCGGAAGCTTTTTCAGCTCAACACGCAAACCTTCTATGGGGGTTCTGAAACGAACTTTTTAACTGTTTGTGTCCACATTGGTAACCAGCTCCTGGAACAGCGCTGTGGGAAGATCTTCGAGATCTCTGGATGAAAAGAAATCAGTTTGTAAATAGCAGAAACCCTGTTTTATTTAAACATACTTCGTCTGCTGTTTTCTGTAAAGAAAAATCTCTGCACCTTGAGAAGCAAAGAAGACATTTTGCTCATCAGATAATCGCTGTTACTGCTAATGAACATATCAAAGCCAGATGACTTAAACACAGAAAAAGTGAGAAATTGTCTTGTGTCATTTGAATCCATCGGCCTTGAAATTGAGACATTGGTTCATCAGGCCAAAATGGCCAATTCCTCCAGATTAGTAAAGTTTCTATGACCACTCAGCTTACTTCCAAAAAAAATCTCTGAATGAAACCCACTTTATGAACCTATCAATTGTGTTCTGTTTGACTGTTCTACAAGAACAGCCTTCATGAGAAATCTGCTGGCAATAACAAGACTGTTAATTTCTGTAGGCTTGTTTGCAGCAATTAGGTCCGGGAGTGTAATTGGCTGAAACAATTATTTTATTAATGTTAAGAAACACCAGCTTCAGGGTAGACAGAAACATTGTGTAGAAACCCTGACCAGAATAAAAGTTTTGGATCAAGGCTCAAGAAATTTATAATGAGGCAAGGCTTTTATTTACAGTCTTTCATAATTAAGACTTTGTTGTCCTAACCCATGGGTTTGTTGAATAGGGCAAGGATAAGGTTAACTTCACCAAGCTCAGCTGTAGGCAACAGGAGTGGCCTTCCATCACTTTGTGGCCAAGGCCTGGGATATTTACCTACGCTGTGAAAAGTCCAGTGCAATTTCCTTTCCTGCTGTTGATGATCTGAGCTGGCGTATCCCAGGCCAGTGAATTAATGACGGCGCTCTGTGGGTTGCCCGGTGGTGGCACACTCGGTCCCTCCTCCCCGCTGCCCCGCTCTCGGCCGCAGGTGCTGTTTCACGTTGTACGAATAGCTAACCACGGGCACCGGGACAGGCTCGCAGGTGGCATTGAACCGCCAGCTCACGGAGTCATTCGGCCTCTCCCTGACTCAATTCCGCTGTTGAAACACGGCACAGAGGTTCTGGCAGATGGGAGGACGAAAGGTCAGCCCTCCCCATGGCCCACAGCCTCTGATTAGGACATTCCCTGCAAACATAGGAGTTGTTCATCCAAATCCTTGCTTTGAACTTTTTCTCCAGTCTTTTCATAAGAATCTCACATCCACCTTCCCTCAATTTTTCTCTTGTGGGAAAAATATGAGGTGGCCACAGCCCACAATGCTGGAGGTTTTACAGACGTTTAAATTGTGTAGGGATAACACAGAAAGCAAAGTGAGTTCATGGTGTAGCTTGTTATGTCCCACTGAAAGGTGAAGTCCCATGGGTTTGGCCAGGCAACCATTGCACGGCCACGCAAACCAGTGAAACAAATGTTGTGTCACAGGATCCCACCACCATTTGTAAAGTTTTGTGTGCCAGCTCTCTGCAAATTGACTCTGACAAGAAGGCTAATAATACCATGCCATCCACTAGACCATCTGGTCTTTCCTACCAAAAATATCTTAATCAGATATTAGAGATGTTTAACATGTGTCGTGGCAGGGATTATTTGTGGGTATCAAACAGTGGTTGAAACCAAATGCAGAGGAAAATCCTACCCTCACGGTCGTGGCTAGTGTGGGCTCCTGTAGCAGAGTTGCTCAAGCTGTGCTGACTTTTGCCGGTTGAGAATACAGCCCATCATATTTAGAAACGGGGTATTAAGAGTGGTTATGCTCTTAAACTTAATGAAATTACAAATTGGAATATCTCTAGTGAAATTAATGATCCAGAATATTACACTCCAGCAGAAGTCAGCCTTGTCTCAAATTTTGAAGGTCATTTGGAAACATAAATATTCAGTTTTATGCTTTAGAGCTTTGAAACAATAATAAGGTAAAGGGGACATTTGACACTGAAGAGGGAAAAGTATCTATTTCCCTTATATTACAACCTATCTGTTGAAAAAAGGCTTATGGAGAACTGCAGCCCCGAAAAACCCCACCAAATCCACAAAACCACAGTAAGATTCAGAATAAGCTGGTGGTCACTATTTCTTTCAACTTGTCCTTGTGACAGGGCAGAAGAGGGTTCCAAAACAAAGACCACATGGAGTAGGTGTCTCAGCTCAGGCATTTGATGTGGCCCTGTTGCCAACCTGGCATTCTTTTTCTTCCTCCTACAAACCCATATTAAGAACCAGACAAATTATGCATTTAGGAAAAAATCGGGATGAAAAATAAAATAGCTTGAGTCAAGCCAAGCAAAATAATTAGGTTTATTAAGTGGAATGAAAAAAAAACCACCCAAAGCCTAACTCAAACCCAAAAAGCCTCCCAGGAAAGCAGAATATTTTTTAGGGGAAAACCAAAATTATTCAGGTTCTAGGCAGATTTTCTGGTCTTAGAGAAAATATTTGTTTAGACTATTTTCCCTTTCCCTAATTTTGTCAACACCTTAATTTTTCCTCTTTTTTTTTTTTTAATTTTTTTTTAAGAGAAAGAAGAAAGAAGGTTGTTTTTGAATTGACTGATTTTAAGAAGAATTTTGTCCATTTTTAAAAAATTTAATTTCTCATTTTGCAGCTTTAGGAATCTATTTTTTTTTTTAAACATAAAGAAAACCCCTGCACACTCATATGTTAAATCTGAGCAAATTTCCACATAATTACTTATCTCACAGTAATATTTTCTCTAGCTCTAACCAAGACCAACAGAGGGTGGAGATATTAATAAGCCCTAAGAGAGAAAGAAGGCAAATGAGGAATGGACTATTGAAAAAAAGATAGTATCCCATAAGAGAGATAAAATTTGTTGCAAGCAGGAGGAAGATAGGAGTGCATGAAATAAAGATCTGATCTTACTGCTGTTGGCCAAAAATATTTGAACAATTTTGGCAAGCTAGACACAGAATAAAAGCCCCTGCAGTAGGAATGCCTCATTCCTTGATCCAAGTCATACATGGTAGGAACTAAACATGTTCCTCAGGTGCCTAATTTTTCATGTGTAATGTGGGAGTCTTAAATGTGCTACCTTGATGTCTTGAGAGTTCAGAGATGTGCATGGAAGTACAGGGTAAAACCCAAAGCTAACTGAAATCCACAGCAGAATTTTCTTTGGCCTTGGGTTCTTCTCTTCTGCTCCTGCTATTGTTCCTCTAGTTTCTCTTTCACCCAAAAGAACACAATTTTGGAAAGGAAAAGTCAGGGGATGTCTCTGCTTGTGCCCATCTCTGTTGTATCAGGCCTTGTGCACACACAGGGAGAAATCTTTCCCCCAGATTCCTCACAGCTCCCACCAAGGCGGTGACTAGAGAAAAAGAGATATTTGCTCTTTAGATTCCAAACACTGTGGTTGATCTGCTCCCTTCTGGAAGTGAGTTCAAGCCTCAGAATTTGCCAGGAAAGCTTTTTCTCTGGCCCACACAAGTCTGAGTTCTAACTAGATTTAGCGATATATATTCAGGATTTTTTTTCTCTCTCACATTAACATTACATCACATCTAACATTAGTATAGCTAACTTTTTAGAAAGGGCAATATTAACAAAATTGGAAAAGATAAAACTAAATCAATACAAGGTAATGTTCAAGATGATCTGTGCTGAAATATAATTTTGAAATTTTCAGCCCATGAAAATATCCCTAGATTGACTTTTTATCTTCATTTTTGCAGGAAAAAGTGCTTTTGTATTCACATTTTCATGGGAGGGGAAAATTGTTTTCCATGCAACTGTATGCTTCAAGTTGACAGCTGCATTT
The DNA here is from genome assembly GCA_013398955.1 of Callaeas wilsoni. NCBI lineage: Eukaryota > Metazoa > Chordata > Aves > Passeriformes > Callaeidae > Callaeas > Callaeas wilsoni. The sequence continues at coordinate 275,643 of VWPU01012712.1, forward strand.
TTCATGGATATGAACACTCAAGCTAAGATTGTCACTCAAGCAGCTAGAGCTGATCCCATGCAGGGACTTGAAAATGACCAGAACTACCCTGAAATTGTCCTGAAGAGAGAAGAGCCCCAGGACAACAAATACTTCAGGGCCATGTTGCCATGCAGACCATTTGCTCTGCTCTGACCCCAGAAGTGCCTTGCATCACTAATTGTAGATTTCCTACATGTGACAAGACAGAATTCATGAAGGCAAAGCATTAACAGAAACTGAAATTGATGGTACATTACAGGAGGCAGGACCGGATCTTGTTTCTCCTGTGGAGTGTGGCTACTCACTGCTCCAAACCTTACAAATGTCAAAGCCGGAATGAGAATGCCTTAGAGCTCTGAAAAGATGAGCTAAAATCTCATGCCAACCCAAGAGTGAAGGCAGGACTGCCACAAGAACTCCCATCCTTACAGGCTGCGGATTTTTTTCCCAAATGCCCAGTTTTGAGAGCTCAATTTTGACAGACTCCCAGAAGAGGTAAGGTTGGAAGGGACCCCAGTGGGTCATCTGTCCAACCCCCCTGCTCCAGCAGGGTCATCCCTGAGCACATGGCACAGGACTGTGTTTAGATAGTTTTTGAATACCTCCAGTGGGGAAGACTCCACACTCTGTCTGGGCAACATGTTCCTGTGCAGTCACTGAACAGCAAAGAACTTCCTTGTGTTCAGCTGAAACTTCCTGTGCATCAATTTCTGCCCATTGCCTATTTTAATCTGCTGGAGGAACTCATGGTTTTTGGTTATTTTCCTAATACTAAAATAAAAATTAATTTAATTTAAAAATAAAGTTTAAAAAAAATCAAAAAAACAAGCCAAACAACCTTGTCTAATTGAATCAATGACACCTGAAAGTCAGTCGATAAAATTTGCATTGACAGCAAATAGAGGCAGGGATTTTCTGGGGGAAAGGGGAACTTGCATTCTCTCTTAATATGTTCTTATGGAGGTCAGACTTACATCCCTGCATCACCACACCTGCATAAATGAGGGCTTCAGTTTTGGGGTTTCCGGAATGAAAAAGCAAGCATCCAAATCTTGTGCACCCTGCTAAGCTGAAGGCATGAAATGTGACTCGGCCACAGAGTTGCGAGGCATTATAAGTAACCTACACGTGTAACCTGCTCTCGTTCAAATACCTCATCAATCTGGAAGCTACACTCCCCATATGTCTCTTCTGCCAATTCGTTTTAACTGTCAAAGAGGTTGTTTTCAAAGGACTCGAGTGACAGCTCAGAAATCCATCTTGGTGGATTGGCAGGGCCTGGAAACTGTGTATCTGAACTGTATAGAGGTCAGATGTTTAATTTCATGTGGGTACCCGTGATTTATAAATGCCCCAGCTCTCAACAGAGAGCAGTCTGTGCTTCCTCCGTTTGTCAGGGTGTAATGCCTGCCTAGGGATTGCTCCCTTCTGCACAGCGTGCACAGTTGCAAAGCACAAGGCCAGTTCTAAAAGAGATAAATACACTAATATTAATGTTAAATGAAAAGGGGAAGCAGGTAGATGTCTTGTGAACAAAAAATCTGGTGGAAAGACATGTCTTGTCAGATTTTCTCTGGTCACGCCCCTGGATGGTGGTTTGAGCAGCGTTAATGGGCACAAGTGAAATCAGCCCTTGGTACAGGCAAAGGAACGTCTCTGGTAAGGTGCACGAGGGAGAGAGAAGGAATCACAAAGCAGTTCTTGTGAGACATAGCAAAGCCTTACAACACTAAAGATCTAGTAGGTTTATTTTCTGCACAAACAAGGGAAATTTTAGAAAGACACAGAGAGTTGGCTTGCCCAGCTTATGCAGCAAAGGAGGAAGGAAGTTTCCAATGGAAGGTTCCTTTAAAGGAAGGAACCAAGCCCATGACAGAGGGGCTGGAACTAGATGACTTTAAGTTCCTTTGTAACCCAAACAATTCTACGAATCCTGAGTTACCAACTTTGCCTCACTCTATGGAGTGGAGCCATTCCTATGTTGCTTCCCCCATCCAACATATTCAGTCCTAGGAATAGTCAGGAGAACTCAAAGGTGGCTTCCAAACTTGGACTGGAAACACTGAAAGACCAGAAAAAGACAGGACATGGTTTTCATTACTTTTGATACCAGTAGAATTATTGCATCCCAGAAATGCTCAGACACTAGGGAAATCACAGGAGAAGAAGGGGAAAGGGTGTTCTTTTTTTTTTTTTTTTGTCTTCCTGTTTCCTTTGTGCTTAGTCTTATTCTCTGTGATCTCGTATGCTCAGCTATGATATAGAGGGCAGCCTGAGCTGAGTCTTTCAGAATAAAGCAGCAGACTGAAAAGGCCTCACCAGCTCCATCTCTGCAAAGCTTGTACATCATCTGTCTCTCTGTGCCTTGCAGAGCTGCAGCTCTAGTGGCATCAGCAGCTGCCTCCTGGCACAGGTCCATAAGTTGAGTGATTATTCTCTCCAGCCCAGACTGATGGAAGGCTTCTTGCCTTGGCAAAATGACTAAGCAATCTATGTATTTCTGCTCTTTTTATGACTTGGAAAGTTAAACTGCTTTCTGTCTTGATTATTTGTCTTTGAGTAACTTGTAAAAGAAAAGGCAATAATAGAAATGGAACCAGTGTGTTGAATTTCAACCTCTACTTGATTTCACAACTATTATTTCCCTATTAATAGCAGGCCTTTTTTTTTTTTTTTTTTTTTGCACCTGCCTAGCTTGCCCCATTCCTTGGGCATGATGGAAAAGGATGATCCATGAATACAAAATACATTCTTTTGTATTTCCTCAAAGATCTGCTGGTCCTTGTAGCAGATCAAGGAGAAACAAGTCAGCCCAGACAATATTTGCTTTGTGACGCAGGTAAGTCATGTGTGCACTGCTAAAGGCAAACCTACCCTTGGCTTTCATTTAAGCTCTCACTGATTCGGAGGCTCCAGACGAATTTCCTGCTAGTCAAAGTACGCCAGCCAGCGGAAGCGCAAACGTCTCGCAACAACTGTTTGCACCAGGTGGTTGATGGATCACAAACACAGTTTTATCAATCTTGAGTATCCTTCCACACCATTCCTTGGCCCATGGCTGTCTTTGTGCTGACTTCTCAGGACATTGGGACATATGGCTCTTGGGGAGCACTCTCTCTGCATGCCCTTCAGCAACTTGACCCCACACGATGATGAGACCACATTTAATGTCTCTTCTGGTGTCTAAACATCACTATCTGGTAAGGACTAACCAGCAGTGAGCATAGATCCTAACAAGTATGGGTGCACTCATCTTTGTTACACCCAAATACAGGTTCTGCACAGCTGAGCACTGTGACACTGCAGAAAGAAGGAAGCATTCAGCCTCTGTCTCCTGCTTCATCCCTCTCACAGGGGTACGGCACTGCCGTGTGGATTGCAAACAGCACCTGCACCAAAAGGTGGTGCTCTGGGTAAATGGTTGTTCCTGTCCTGGTTCTGCTTGGGATGTTGTGGAGTGAGCCTTGCCTTCACGGATTTGCCCTGTCCTTGTGCACCCCCTCAAGTCTCAATTAACTATGGCAATGTCAGCAGTCAGCAAATGCCACCAAATGTTTATGTTTATGAAGAACCATGGCCATTTGCATCCCCTTCTGCTCCAAGCGGTTCCTTTTCTCCTTTGTAGGTGGTCCAAGTACAGCTTTATATGTGTTTTAACAATCCAAGAACATCTGTAAAATGTTTATGCCACGCTTGGAAACAGAGGAAGGGAGAAGCCTTTAAAAGAGTGAGTTCTCAATACCATTTCAGGATATACTGTAAGGAGTCCTCAATACCATTTCAGGATACCCTGTATTTCATCAGAGGCTCCTGAGCTTTCTTCGGAGAGGTTTAGCAGATCAACCACCCTTCACTAGAATGTATCCCAGCACAGAGAAATAGTCCTGAAAACTAAACTTACTGCTGTACATGGCGTTAGATTCAAAGTGCTGTGGAACTTCATTCCTCTGTGCTCTTGGAGCAGATACAAGTTATAGCTCTTCAAAGAAATTATGTCCAAGGCAAAGCACAAAGCTGATCTAGGCAGTGTCCTATTTTATTCTGAGAGCTCACCCTGTGCAAAGCAGATTGATTCCTTGCTGTCTTGGGAGATGTGATTGTAAACCAAAAGAATAAACAAGGGAGTTATGCCCAATATGCCATTTCATATAGTACTTTACCAGAGTGATCAATAAAGTAAAGAATAAGCTGCCTTTCTCCTGGCTCATGTGTTCTCAGTGTAGGGGTGCACTACATGAGTGTGATGGCTACACAGATTTACGTAAAGATTCCACACGGTCTGCTTTTTTGAAATAGTGCATACTGCATTTCCCCCACACTGAACACTGTGTTTCCATTTCAGCTGGACAGCAGCTCTCAGACTCCACACTGCACCTGTGTGTCTTTCCTGCATTCCCAAAGCAGCATGCCATGTTGCGGAGACGCAAGCAGTATGCAATCCTTTCCCCAAAGTGCTACAGGCTACAAAACCCTTCTCTTAAAAGAAATGAAAGGGATCTCCACTGGCTTTTGTAAATGGCAGCCTCCCATCAAAAGCAGAGACTGGGGCCAGGCCAGAAGAAGTTTCTCACTTTGTTCTTCTCAACACAGATGTCAATGGAGCCGATTTACTCCTTTTCACCATTCTGAACTTAAAGCAGCAAGAGGCAAATGCAAGGCTATGCTCAATACAAATTTACGAGTTTATTCACACCAAGAGGCATTTCATGCTCAAAATTTGAGAAAGTAATCTGCAGCAAACAGCCGCAAAGCAGAATGAAATATATAGACCAGGATTACTCAGCAGCTGGAAATTTGACTTTTGTTTATGGAAACAATATCTTATAGGAATTACCCAAATCCACAGAGTTCACAATTATTATTAATGGCATTAAGCAATACATTCTGTTACATTGGAGATTGTAAAACTGGCCCTTTGCCAACCAGTTACCTACTGGAACACTCATTATAACACAGGATTAATTCAGTTCTTTGGAAAAGTGCTCAGGCAAGTGAGTTTTCAGACAGCAGGATAAAAAAAATAAATGGATTGCATTAAGCAAAATGTTTCTGTTTGTCCAAAGCAAGCAATTTTTTTTTTTACTCCTTTAGATTCCTTCAACTGAAAAGTAAGGGAAAATGTGGTTTAGGGTTCAGCCTGATTTGGGAGGAAGCCCACAAACTGTCAGAAAAACACTACATCACAGCAAAGCTCCCAAGTCTTCTTTCTTTCTCTCTTTAAATTGTATTATAGATTTTTTGTTTACCAAAGGAGATTAAAGATAAAGGCAAAAGGCTGTCCTAAAACCCCCAATCCCACGAACAAAAAAAAGAAAAAAAAATCCCTTGTTATTTTTTTCTCAAAACTTGTGGAGTTGGGCTCACATATCTTAAGTATTTGGCCTTGATGGAACTGTGGATGGCCAGAAACTGAGTCCACACAGACCTGACCCAGGAACCCAGAAACGAGGGCTGGCCTTGTCAGTGCTTCAGGGTGCTGCTGTCTCTTAGGCTATCCCCTCCCCTGCTCAGCAGTGCCAACTTCCAGTTGTTTTCCAGTAAGATCAGACAATCAGTTACATGAAATGATAATGGTATGATGCAGTCTGTCCGCCCTTTCCAGCTGGGATCACTCTCCTTGAAATACCATTGCAGACAAGTGCTGAATCTCTCCAAGGAAGAGTTTTAGGACAACAAAGTGGCAGACTGGCTTAAATTCACCTCTCAGCCAGTGAATGTCTCAACTGGGGGGCCCAAACTCATGAAGCAGTGGTGGCTTTCACAGGGGCCCTCAGTTTCATTGCTTTTGTCCTTCTCACATCCTTTAGCCTCTGATGCCTGCCCTGTCTGCCTCGGACTGCGGGAATCATATTTTCCTGTGTGTCCCTGCAAAGTGCCTCACTCTCTGCTGGTGACTCAATTTATAACCCACAGTGACCTTTAGATGACCAGAATCATCAGCACAATCCTATTTACATTAATGTTAATTAGTGTGTACAAAAGCAAAAGGAACACTGTATATAACATCTCTCCCTTTTTTTTTTTCCCCCCAAGGTTAAATTAGTATACATGCTATGGCATCTCCACAGTTTTCACTTTATCTGCTACAGAGCTTGAACTTTAGTCTTCAGGTCCAAAGGGAGAAAAATCAATAGTATCATACTGATACACAGGAAACTTTATTAAAGCAGCCATGGGCATCTCCACAACCTTACCCTATCAAGCTGGCTTGCTAATTGGTTTGCAACAGTGTGGCAGCCATGAAAATTACCAGGGTCTGTCTTGTGAAAATCTGGCTCTATCAGCATCAAGAACACAAACAGCCAGGGAAGCGGGCAAAGGTCGCTTCCTCGTTGTAGGGAATAGAAAATGAAGCTTGTTAACATTCTGCTGCTGCTTCTTCTAGGGAGATAAAAACCCCACATCAGTGCTGCGGGGAGCTTTCCTCTGGAGGATTGAACAAAGATGATCAAGCTTCTCTCTGCTCACTTCCACTCACCCATCAGGTTTTCACTGACGGGGAAGCCTGAAAAAACCTGCCAGATGTGTCATTTCATACCTGCCTGAAGTCTTTAGTTTGGAGTGCTTCTCTTATTTGTCCATCACAACATAGTCTCTCTCCCTTTTACACATCACTTCTTCTCTTTGCTGAGCCCTGGCTTGTTGCTGTGCTAAACCAAAGCCAAATTCAAAATGGCCTGAGAAACAGCAGTGTATCAGCAGGAAAGAATTAAAATGTTGTGAAACTTTTGCAAGAAATGCCAATTATAAATGGAAGAGCAGAAATGCAGTCTCTACATGCCCCCTGCCACCAAGCTCCAATCCAGAAAGAAAGAAAGGCTTCGGCTGGCTGCAGGAGTTTACAGCTATGTCTCTAAGGTAAAATTGTGACTTTAAGGGTGGTGTTGCCTCCCTTGAGTCTGTGCCAACAAGAACCTGTAGGAGATCCCAAAGCACCTGTGTTAGGAGCAAGCAGTGCTGATTAGACTCAATTCACATCAGGTGTGCTAGCCACAAAAAATCAGAACTGAGCTGCTCTCTGTTTTGCGCCAGAGTTTCTCCACAGGATTCTGTGAGAGAAAAAGTCCCTTGACATCTTTCTCAATCCATCTGAAAGGCCAGATGATCAGTAAAAGATGTTCAAACTTGGTTTGTTTTTGTTTTTCCCCTTGCAAATGTTTAATTCAGAATGTTGCCCCCAAAATAAATGTCAGTTTTACTCCTTAATGATGATGAGGAACTTCAACATACGGCTGAAGCTGTGAATATGGGGCTGTCCTTCTCTCCAAGAAATTGAGACCTAAGTAGGTTTTTGTTATGTATGCAATCCTCCGTAAAGACAACTTTTTTGGGGCCAGCCAGAACTCAGACATAAACCATTAACCCATGTCCTAAAGCTTATCCATTGCAATTTCAAACATACAGAAGTTAAATATGGTTTACAGCCAGTTTTGGTCCCTGTTCAATCTCCTGATCACCTTATCTTAGTGATAGGTTCTTGACACTTGGAGGCATTCCCTGTTTGTGCGAACATGAAAGAACTGACAGGATCTGTCTCTCAGGAAAGTGGATTAGGAATCTGGATGTCCACAGCAGCTCCCTGTAAACCACACATCCCCACACAGAGGTTCTCAAGGTTAAAGTGCTTTTAGGACTGATGTGTGGCCATCCTGTATGTAAATATCTGGTTCACGGTCTTAAATACATCTAACTGCTTATGCTTGCGTAGGACCCTGAAGACTAACAAAAAATTTTCTATCTGTGTTGTTGTTGTTGTTGTTGTTGCTGTTAAAAAAATGATGTAGAGAATTTGTTGCGCAAAGCATATGGAGGAATCATAGAATGACTCATGCCAAAACGGAATGTTTTCTTGATCACAGTTTACTATGAAGATATTTTTAATTTCTCCAGCCAGCTCTCTGGGGATGATTTCAGCATTCCCATATTGCAGTGGAAGGAAGTTAATTTACGGATCTCTTATGCAAAATCTTCTCTCCTGGCTGGTCCACAATATTAAAATCCTGAGGGGTCAGTGGATCAGGAATAAAAAAAACAACTGAGAATGTGTGAAATATGGCTTCAGGAACTAGATTTGAAAGAAATGGAGGATTCCAGTATGAAGTTTGAAGTACATTTTTTTTTCTTAATATGGAGTGGTTGTGTTAAAATAAAAGAGTCTCATCTTCTTGTCCTATTCACTTTTCCATTAGCCTACCAACAACAATAGATCATCTTGAATTTTCAGAAAAAAAAGGAAGAAAGATGAATTTTCTGTCATCATTAAAAGAATTAATACCTCTTTTCAATGAAAAAGCAGATTTTTTTTTTTTCCAGGTGAAGCAGAGGACACTGGACAGGAAAACAAATTGATTCAGAAGGCCATTGAACTCTACGAATAGCTCAAATCTCCTCAAACTAGTAATGATTTGCAATAGTTTGTTATTATGCTACCAGAGTCTGCTGAAATGTCTCCTCCAGCGCCTCACACAGAAGAACACACTTTAAATACAATATTAAAATACAATATTAAAAATACCCTTGACTAGTAAAGATCCTGTCAAAGTATGCTAATCAAATCCAGCTTTGATTTCATGCTTACTTTTCTGCTCATCCCAATTGTAAAGTTAAGCTGTAATTAATACATAAGAGGCTGGTGATTATACAGTATTAGGCTGAACATATAGAGTGAACATACAGCATTAGATTGCATTTCAATAGATCAGACACTGTAAAGAAATAAGATCAACTCACAAGGTCTGGTATTAGCAAGCTGCTAACTTATCTGGGTGACAATCTCGAGTCTTGCATTGATCTCCTGCTACGGGTGACATCTTCTGCATCTCTGTGTGTACGTGCTTGTATGTGTACATGCAGACTAAACAGGTGCTCTTTCCCCATTACGTTTTGTGGAAATTTGTAGATTCATAAAGCTGTTGAATATTCTGAGTTGAAAAGCACCCACAAACATCCTTGAGTCCAACTTCTGGCCCTGCACAGGGCTAAAGAATCCCATCGTATGCCTGAGAGTGTTGTCTAAAATATTTCTCAAACTCTGGCAGGCTTGGAGCTGTGACCACTTCCCTGGGCAGCCTGTTCCAGTGCCTGGCCATCCTCTGGGGCTATGTCACCCAGGGAGCCATCACTATTTGTTTGGAAATGGGCCTGATAGGTGACTGCCATGGCAGAAGTCGTGTCCCTCCAGCAAGCAGAGCTGGAAGCTGTGATTCTCTCCTTCCCTCCCTGCCTGCCTGCTCAGAGAGAGCCTGGAAGAAGGGGCAGAACACATAAAGGAATAAACCCAGGTTTAGCCAGCACCCTACTGCCAAAGGGAGCACGAAAATTAGAGGAGTCCCTGCAGACATCTTGTCAAAGACCTGCTAAAGTCTTCTTTGCATCCTGCTGCCAATAAAAAAAAAGAGAGCTTTCCATAGTCTGAAATACTTAAAACTAGAAGAAAGGACATGTGACTCCAAGAAAAGCCCTGGGATTCATCATTCATCTTTATAGCATAGGAAATCACACTAACTGTAATAAATAGTGAATAGCTGAGATGAGGAAAACGTAGCGCCCTATGAGCCTGAACTCACTTGTGCTTTCTCTGGAGTACATCCGGAGCAATTGCAGTAAAAAGAAACAACAGAGGCCCAGACGCTCAAAGTCAACTTGGCACCATAAAAGTTTAAGGAGTTCATCCTTTGAAGAGCGCTGTGGCTCAAAACATTTTTATTTAAAAAAAAAAAAAAGGGAAAAAAAAAGGAAAAAAAACCAGCAGGGAAAGCAAGGTTCTGTTGCAGAGAGAGGTTTATTGTGCATGCAGGGACCGACTGCCTTTGGCTGCAGAACCACACCAGAGCCCTGCTGCCACCGCTGTGGCATCCCATCTCCCCGCACCGTAACGAGATCGCATGTGAAAGCCTAAATTATGCAAATGAAAAGGCTCCACTAATACTGTTGAAATATTCCTGGAGTGTACACTTGACAACCTCAAAGTACATTTCACACCACTAATGACTTCATCACTAACACAATTGTCATGAGTCAAGCAGTTTCCATAGCAACGCCCTAGTACAGCTGTTTACCCATATAAAGTACTGCACCTACTTAGTTCCATATACAGACAGATCACTAGATTCCTAGGTACTGAAATTGAAATAATTCAATTTTCAGTGTCTCTCTTTATGAAGTGATTCTGCCAGCTATAGGTATTAGCATATCAATGTGACTTTGACAGGGTCTGCTGCAAAAGACATATTTTGCAGGCACTTCATGTCAATTAGAGCCCTAACTGTTTCATGGAATAATCATTCCTGCCAGATTAAGGTCAGGCTGCAAGGTAATTTAATTGGTGCCATTATATCTAGGGGGAAAAATGCTCTAATAAAGTGCACACACTGTAGCTGAAAGTGAGGATGTGCTATGCGACATGAAAGGGATTGCCTTCCTAAAATGTGTGGGCAAACCATTTAGAGAGAAGGAAATAAGACGGAAACAACTTCAGATGCTTTGTTTCCAACAAAATTCCAGTGTGTTTGACCAAAGGAGGAATTTTATTTTACTTGAAGTGGTACTATTCATAAGGGAGGAAGCACTGAAGAAAAATAAATAAGAACACTAAAAGGATCCCCTCACTCGGTGCACTCCTTATCTCCTGTGGAATGATAAACACTTTAATTAAAAATCTGAAAAAAATCAAAACAAAGTCTCTTTTTCCCAGGGCTGCGATGGCTGGGATGTAGCACGCAAGGCAGGAACCTCCCTGGCCTCCCCATGGGGGGCAGGACTGTGGGATTACTCTTTCCTCCTGCAGAAACTTTGGGCCAACAACTTGTTTCATGAGCAGCATGAGTCCAGCTTCCTATGGAGTCAGGTAGATTATCCCCTAGATTTCCCCCATCTATTTATAATTCCACTTCCCACACTTTTTCCAGAGGCTCAGTCCTCCCTGCAAGAGCCAGGCCCAGGGAAGCCCAGTGAAGGAGTCATGACATGACTTTGTGTTAATATGGGTTGGAAAAGTCAACTGCATAGTCATAGCGGTCTGCTTTCTTCGACCCTGAAATGGACAATAATTCAGATATTTTTTAGTTCTCGAGGTCTTGATTTTCACAGAAGTCTATTTATTTTCCCCAGAAATTTGATTTTCCTTGAAGCACGTGGTTTTTTTTCTCTACTGTCTAAAGCCAACCAAAGTTTTCAGGGGACTGGCAGATGGGTGCTGCAGAGGGTTCTCCAGTATGACAAGCTTATAATGTAGGAAGGTGATGAGGGAACAAGATTTTTATCTCTGTATCCACATCCCTCGAAGACTTATCTAATGTCAACCAACTGGGCCTGTCCTGGGCAGGGCCAGGAGCTGAACTTTTTGTTAGTGGGTCCCTTCCAACTCAGGATATTCTGTGCTTAGCATTGATGCCATAACCACACTTTAAACACCAATATATCAAAGATAAAGCCAGCTGAAGGATGTATAGTGTTAATCAAAGGCTCTCAAAGGCTCAAGGCCTGTTTTTCAGTTGTCTGAACTGTCTCATTTTCACAGAATTCATCTAGGCAGCAATGACTTAAATAAAGTTGAGGATATTCATAGAATATTGTGACAAGGTCAAGAACAGCAGAGAAAAGTTTACTTTGATTCTATACAACACAAAGAGTTTACAAGTCTTTGTCAGGATGCTGCAATCTGAAGCTTTTATGTAGTGTGTTTTTTTTTTTTTTAAAGAAAAAACCATATTTCTCAGACTGGTAAATCTTGCATCCCTAAAATACTTGTTTTTATGACTTCAAGTTGTGCCTGGGATGTTGTGCTGTGAAAACTGATCGTGACCAACTTAAGCTTGAAAACAGATATGGGCATGTGAGAATTAAAGTTTTCTTATTTTCTGAATGACAAAATCGATTCTATCTATATCAATATCATCTATATCTAAATGTATCTCAGGAAGTTCTGTCAAAAGAGAACAATTTTGCAAAATTGAAGCAATGGAAAAAGATCAGATTCTGAACTCTTTGAATTTCCCTATGAATATTTCAAAATTCTCTATTCATTTTTACTATTTCCTTTTCACATCTACTCAGGCTTACAGTGGAACTATTTAAGAAAGATATAGGAAGGATTTTTTTCTGCTATGAATATTGCATAAAATAACTGATTAAGGTCAAGCAAAGGTAGATTATAAATGGAAATGAAATTTTTTGTCATTATTATTTTCCTTTAAATGTCTGCTAGAACATTTTGGTTCAGCATCCCATTTGAATGCATTTGATCAGCCACAAATTATCCATTAAAATCTCCATTAATCTCATTACAGATGTAGTCTATCTTCCTTCATTTGGTTCACCCTTGGTCATGAATGTGGGAACATGGATAATGGGATGAAAGATGATTCTGGATTTGAGGGCTCAGCAGCTCAAAGAACTTCAAAGCTCTTAGACCATTTTTTTTTTAATCGAAGTGAAGAGCTTCATGTTTTTGGGGTGATACTGTAGCCACAAACTAACAAATTATAGAATAATTTAGTTAGGAAAAGACCTTCAAGATCATAAAGTCCCCCCATAAATTTAACATTGTCAAGCCCACCACTAACCCATGTCCTCAGCTGCCACCTCCACATGGCTTTTAAATCCCTCCAGGGATGGGGACTCCACCACTGCTCTGAGAAGCCTGTTCCTTTGCTTAATAAAGCCTCTTGGTGAAGAAGTTTTCCCTAATTTCCAATATAAACCTCCCCTGGCACAGCTTGAAGCCGCTTCCTCTTGTCCTGCCCTTGTACCCTGGCAGCAGAGCCCGACCCCACCCTGTCTGCTTCCTGCTGTCAGGGAGTTGTGAAGAGTCAGAAGGTCCCCCCTGAGCCTCCTTTTCTTAAAAGAGTAAGATTTAGTAACAGCAAACACAGATTTAGAAACTTGAATTTACTTTAGCTTAGTTTATGAGGGATCGCCCTTACCGCCTTTCATTCTCTACTTATCAAAAAGAAGAGAGTATAAATATGTACAGAAGTGGAATGATGATGTCTCCTGTGTTTTCCACCTGCCTCTCAACACAGACACTGTGGACTATGCTTAATGCAGTTCTACACACAAAGTCTAGTGGCAAAATCCACACTAGGTAACCACTCACACAGCCAAAAATCTAAAACTGTAAGATGCTTTCTGGTAGAAACTTAGGTTTTGCATTCTAGAAAATGTAAGAACAGTTGAAACTCTATGTGGTTTTCGCTGCACCAGTGTTGTCATAAACATTTCTGTTGCAACAGAGGAGAGAAGCAAAGATTGAGCCTATTTAACTAGAATCTTTGATTTGAACTCATGGGACTGACATCTAGCTTTCCTCTAATCTGAAAGAAAGGGGGATTCACTGTTAAAGCACCAGACATTGCTTCAAGAGTATTGCAGCAGTGAAATGAGCTGTGTGCTGTGGTCTGGGTGTTGAGCTTCTGCTCTTTTCATGGACAATTTGTCCACATTTATAATGTAACTGTTTTCACCACCGGACCGTGTTCATATGGACGTGGCTTGTGGGAAACATCTTGCTCTTCATCAGAAGATCTTCATGAGGGGCTCTGTGCTACTGTGCAGATCAACTGCAGCTCTGCTGTGGCTTTGGCTCCCATTTGCAGTATTCCATTGTTATGCTCCTACAGCTTAGAGGTACACCCATGCACCTGCCTGAGGCTGGAGGAGATGAACGCAGCTTTGGTGAATTCTTAAACTTGCACATATTTTTGCTCGTAAGGCCAATTGCATCCTGCAGGAGCCCCTGGGCCCTGGGCAGTGGCTGGCCAAGGATGTGGGAGGTAACAGTGTACAAACAGATTGATTTTCTGCTTACTTTATGAAGTGTTACAGTTCATTTTTCCTGGTTTTTTTAGTCTTTTTCTTCAATAATACCTTCCTCTTCATCTCTTTGACATAAGAATGAACTTGTTTCCTCAGTCCATAGAAAGATGTGCTCAATGTAAAAGATTTAAGGAGCAGGAAAACATCTAGATCACATAACTCCTTCTTTCTTTTGTTTTCTTTTCTAATAATTTTTGAATGACATGGAAAACAGACAATGGAAAGTTTTCATATTTGTGCAAACATTTTATTTCAAAGGTTGTCAGACAACAAATAAACTAAACAGATGACAAAAGCTGACGAAAACTGGGAAAATATTGTCATAAACAGAATTCATTCAAAACCACATTTCCATCTGGATGAAATCCCATTTCATGCTTTTGTTCTAATTTATTTTCAATGAAATAATTTTTTAACAAAGCTCTCAGCATATCTGGAGATATCTCTCTGATGCTAAGACCTGACTTCTTAATTGCCATTGGCTTTCTCTTCATCAGGGGAAGCAAATCAGATGAATTCGGCCAGGAATACCTTATTTGCCATGAGAAGACCTTTTAAGAAGCAGGCAACATTGTTTTTTCTGTCCTGTGTTTACAGTCTGCAACACCCTTATTTAACCAGCAAAGAAACCCATTATCAGAAAAAGATACTTCAGATTTTGACTGCTTGCATATAGCTGCTACAATGCTTAAAGGAGAGAAAGCAGCTCAGAACACATGCAAAGGAAGAATATATTAAGTTATAAATTAAGGGAATGAATCTGAAAAAGGCTTTCATGCCTGATTTATTTTTTTATTTTTTACAAAAGGAAGACAACTTGCAAATGTATGTCTGTGGAAAGAGGAGGCGGCAGTGAACAAGGACAGTGCATTTCCCAGTAGGAGATGAGTAAGCCGAGGGATAGCTGCAGGATGTCAAGATGTACTCTGCTGTCACAAAGATTTTACACATAGGCTGGACAACCTGTTCAATAAATCAACATGTATCTATCTCTCTTTTCTTGTTTTTTTTTTTTTTTTTTTTTTTCCTAGATATTTATGTGGAAGCTTACAGTTGCATTTTAATGTGTGCAGAGTGTTTGTTAACTTGGCATAGCCTTTTTATTATTTCCAACCCTATGCTACCTCTGGGGGGGTGAATCATCATTATGTAACACAGCACACATGGTACCATGTGATGATCCTCGTCCTTGCTGAGGAACGAACAAAAAGAAACTGGAAAACCACAGAGCAATATTAATACAGATGTACACACGCGTCCTGGTTATCATAAACAGGATAGACTGGATGCTGGGTATGTTTTTCTCACCTCTCAAAAACACTTATTGATTTGAGTGGGAAATGTTCTTTCCTAGCTGATACAGACTCTGGTCTCTGGAGTAATTAAAGGTGAAATTTATTTTTTTTGAATCAGCTTTTGCATTGAAAGGAGGAATTTCAGCTAACTCCAGTAGTCAGAGCAGACTAGCAATAACCTCTTGCTCATCCTTGTCTTACTCTCTTATGCACTGCACCAGTTCATCTCAGAACACAAAATAAAGTGAATTTTTGAGAAGTCTGATGTAAAGCTGAAAAAAATCAACTTGGTGGTCACAATATAAAAGGAAAGAGTGAGATTGTTGCGTAGGAAGTTATAAACAAAACCGAACAAGACCGAATCGAACAAGTTATAAACAAGAACCGCACAAGAAACTGGCTAAAAAAAGAGACAAAGCCACTTGGGCTATGCCACTGCACTGGTAATGGAAAGCTTCGAGGGGATGCTTAGTTATGAGCAGAAGTTTCCACTGTAACTCCAACAAATCCAAGAGTGGGCATCTCTGCTGTCCTTGTGAAATGTAGCCATCAGCCAAAGTGTGTTGGAAACTCTCTGACTGGGAGAGAAGGATCAGGGAATATGGCCATCTATAACTGAATGGTTTGTTCTCTTATAAAGACAGACTCAGATATCATGAGTTTCTCATGAACTGTTCATTGAATTAATATTTCGAGAAATTATGTCATTTACAGTGGAAACCTCCAGGACCACCCCTGTCACAGACAGCTGTGACAGCAGCAAAATCCTCTCTCAGAAAGTAGCAGTAGATTCTAAGATGGAATCAGTGCAAGATAACAGCATTTGCACTACAGATGTGAAATCGCTTCAGAACTGACTCTCCCAGGTTTGCGAAGAAAAAGAAGAAAAAAATCCTATGGAGTCCTGCTCCTAATATTCAAACTTCCTCAAGAACTTTTAGAAGGTTTAATCTTTTCTCTAGATGTCTTAGGAATCTTTTGTATTTGACAACTTGCCTCTGTTTTGCTGTTCCACATCTTGTTTTGCAGGTGGACTAACCAAGCTGCTAACAAGCAAAGAACAACATAAAGTGCCTTGAGAAAGGAAAAAATGGAAATGGCTAATACGAAATCACAGAATGCTTTGGGTTGGAAGGGGCCTTAAATGTGGTCCAGTTGCCATAGGCAGCGACACCTTCCACTAGATCAGGTTCCTTCAAGCCCCATCCGACCTGACCTTGGACACTTCCAGGCATGGGACATTCGCAACCTCTCTAGGCAACCCAATATACACACAATTTTTGAAAAATTGTATTGATTTTCACCAAAGAGCTGTATTATACCTGACATGTATGAAAACAGGGATAGGGCAGAAAAGTACCTTGCTTCTCTGGTTTACTAAGTCAACATGGGGTTAAATAGTTATTTGTATCTACACTGAGTTAAAATTTGAGTAATTGTCATTCTAATTTTGTCTGGTGTTTACAGTCAAAAATTCTTTCACACAGTATCTTTCTTTTAACATTTATATCAAAATATCACTATGAATTACTACAAGGCATGGACTCTGATGGGAGTTTTATCTGTCAAAAATGTCATCCTCCAAGTCCACAACTCACCACGTATACAATAGGGAAAAGGAGGAAAAAAGTACCTGCCAACTATTCACAACATATTTTTAGACAGTAGCAGTAACACTTAAGTTTGAAAGAATATCAAAATAGGGTATTGCAACATGTCCAAATAGTTCCACATTGCAATGTTTCATATTTAAAGAAACAGAAGGAAAAAATGATTTGCCATGTTTCAGTGGATCAGTTGCTGAATTATGGAGCTAGTAAATAAATTAATGTGTCAGATGCAGAGAGCGTGATGTAATGAGCCACATAAAAACAGACAATCATGGAATGATTTTGGTTGAAAGGCATCTTAGAGATCATCTCATTCCAACCTAATGGGCAGGCACATCTTCTGCTAGGCCAGGATGCTCCCTTGCCCTGCTGCCCACCCTGCTGGGGATGCAGCCTAGGTCACAGAGGGTTTCTGAGCTGTGAGGGCACATGGTTGGCTCATGTTCACCTTCTCATCAACCAACATCCTGAAGTTCTTCTCCCCGTTGCCGTTCTCAAGCCATTCCCTAGTTAGCCTTTATCTGTGCTGGGGTTTGCCTCAAACCAGGTGCACCTTGCACTTAGCCCTGCTGAACTTCATAAGATTTGCACATTCCCACCTCTTCATCCTGTCCAGGTCCCTCTGGATGGCATCCTTTGTCTCAAGTGTGTGACCTCACCACACAGCTTGGTGTTGTTGGCAATCATGCTGAGAGTGCATTGATCCCACTGCCTGTGCCACCAACAGAGCTGTTAAACAGCACCAGTCTTAATCCCATCTCCTGAGGGTGCCACTGACCATTGGCCTTCTCTCGGACATCAAATTGTAGACTGCAGCTGTTTGAGCAAGACCATCCAGCCAATTCCTGACTGCACTCGAGTCATCTGTTAAATCCACATCTCTCCAGTTTAGAGACAAAGATGTCATGTGGGATACAGTCAAATGCTTTGCAGAAGTCCAGGCTGATGAAGTCAGATGCTCTTCCATCATGTCCTGGCATTGCAGCCCCAACAGAGAAGGCTGCTGAATGTGCCAGGCACAATTTGCCCTTAGTGGATCCATGTTGACTGTCACCAGTCACCTCCTTATGTTCCATGTGCCTTAGCAGTTTCCAGAACAATCTGCTCCATGATCTTGCCTGGCACCTAGGTGAGATTGACTGGTCTGTAGTTCCTTGGCTCTTCTCTTGGGTCTTTTCCCTTTTTAATAATGAGGGTTATGTTCTCCTTTTTGAAGTTAGTGCAGACTTCACCATATCACTTCTATAACTTCTCAAATATGATGGATAGTGACTTAATAACTTAGCATTCTCCATATCCAGTCTAAACCTAGTCTTTGTCAGTGTGAAGCCATTCCCCCTTGTCCTGTCACTCCAGGCACCTGTAAATAGTCTCTCTCCACCTTCCTTGCAGGCTACCTTCAGGTACTGGAAGGCCACAATTAGGTCACCCCAAAGCCACCTCTTTTGCAGGCTGAACAATCTCAATTCCCTCAGTTTTTCCTCACATCCGTCTAATCAACTTGGTGGCCTCCTCTGGACTGGCTCCAGCAGCTCCAGGTCCTTCTGGTGTTGGAGCCCAGGGCTGGAGACAACTCGGCAGGTGAGGTCTCACCTGTGTGGGGTAGAGGGGCAGAATCCCCCCTTTCCTGCTGTCCGTGCTGGGTGATGCCAGTCCAGGATGTCACTCAGGCTGTCTTTGGGCTTCACAGTCCCCACCACCGTAACCTTGCTGGGATCCAGATTAAGTGAAATGTATATAACTGCGTGCACGTGTAATAGGACAAACAAATTGGATGCACCGTGCATGTGCTTATTGGTGGATTTAGAAAAATGACTTAGAGTTAAACATGGACAGTGTCCAGAAATAAAACAATTACAAAAGAGTGTTCTGAGGGTAGGGGGAACCACGTGGCATCAGACCAGCTTTTACAGGGGGAGGTCAGAGCATTTACAGGCAGAAAGAGGGGTTTTACACCAGCTGCAGGGAGAGAAATAGTAACTGAACATCACTGATGCTCTAGAGGGATTTCCAGAGGCTGAGCAGGGAGTTACTCTATTTTTTCTTTTAGAAGAAATCTAAAGCATGCTAAATTATCTGAGCATGACCTTAGAGTACAATTATGAAGGTTTAAATTCAAGCCTTTTTAAAAAAGGGCCATTAATTTTGAGAGTTTTTTTTTTCATACAATTTTCTTTATTTTTTAATGGTGAGATTTTTTTAGCTTGATTTGATTTCATTTTCTAGCTTCTGTGCATGAAAAGAAAGGTAATGATGATCTATTGTGTGGTAGGTGTGTTATCTGAATGTCTCTTTCCTGAAGGTAGATTAAACCAAACAATTTTTAGAGAGATACCTCAAATATTCCAAATAACAGGAAGTCTGCCATGTTGGCTGATGAGCAGATAAAATGTGCTGCAACTGCCACTAGTAGAAAATTGGGTGCAAATTCAAGTTTGAATTTCTCTTACTTTTAACGATTGAGCATTCATATAAATTGGGTCCTGAAAATTAAAATACCCATTTCTGCCTGTTCTACTGCTATGCAATTTTGACGGTGTGCCACGTCACTAGCCATGCACAATACTAAAATCACATGAAAAGGCTTTTGTACCCAAATAGAAATTGATAATACTTACCCTCCATCTGCTTTTTCTTTTCTCACTCCATTTTATTTCAAGAAGCCACAAGAAATTTTGTAGCTTTTCTAACAATGCTGAGTAATGATCAGAGATGAATGAGTGTTTTTTGAATGAATACATTCATTAGGAAAAAAATCCCAACAAACCCATCAACAAAACATGGCTCCACAGGGATGTGAGTTATTCATGAAGTGTGGTCAAAATCAACATAAATTTTGTGGCCAAGAGAGCTGAAAGAACACTTGGAAATATCTAATATTTTGTATTGACATTTTTTGAAGAAGAGATTGCCAATTTTCTTTCCAAGTGTCATTTTGTCTGAAAATTTGGAAAACTTTTCCTTTAAAAACAATCCTATAATTGTAACACAGAGATAATATTGCATATTTTCCATGATATTTCCCTTTTGGTATATTCTGAGACCATATTTATTCAAATATCAATCCTAAATCCCATATTGGGACAATCATTGTCTTATATTTCCTACTTTTGAGATTAATTTTCACTTGCTTTTCTTTTTCACTGCCTTCCATCTTATAAATTTGATCCATAGTTTGTGTTGATGAGTGTTGCACATTATGTCTTGTTTATGAACTTACTCTAATAGATTTTGAACCTCTGGTTAGGCATTTCACTCATTACTGCACTCATTACAGGTCATCTTAAAACCATTGTGGCCTCTTCAGATTTTACTCATAAAGATTTATCTCATTGATAGAAATGCTGAAATGAGCTGGATTAAAACCCTAATCCCTTGAAGACTGCATTAGCAGCAACTCAACTCATGGATTTCTACACATTAAAAACTCTGTTTCAAGACCTGTCAGACAGGGAGTTTTAATCCATCTAATGTGTGCCCTGTTAATTCAATATATTGTGCCAGTTTTTAATCTAAAAGTCATGTGGTACTAAATCAAATTCATTGGAGAAATTCAAGTATATTGTGTCAACGTCATTGTCTTTACCAGACCTTCAATATTGTAAAAAAATACCAAAACCCATGTTTGTTTGAAAATACCTATTTCCATGCAAACATGTTGACCAGTATTGCTTATATATTCAGCCTCTAATTGTTTTTTGACTGAGTCCTGAATTAAATGTTCCTGTAGTTTGGTCAGACTGACATCTGACTAACCAGTTTACTGAGTCATCTCTTCTGATCTGTTCAAATGCAGGGATTTCACTGGCAGCCATCCAACCTTCAGGAAATTTCCTCAACTGTTTAAAAACTTGTTAAAATCTGGACAGCTACTTCCTTTTGGGTCACCATAACACATATACCTCTCTGATTATTTAACATTATATATTCCTCTGTACCAGATGGCCACCACTCTATTGCTGTTTTATCTGTCAAGTTCATTCTCCTGCTTCACATCACTCATAGGACAGAACTACATGTTTAATATGAATTTTTACACTTTAAACGTTTTAATATATGATAGAAAACATTTTATGTCATCACTGCATGCACACTGACTAATAGACAGCAAACACTAAGGGTTTTTTACCCCTAATATATCATATAATTGCATTTTTATATATTTTCATGTGTTAACCTTTCCACATTATGCTGGTGGTTTTTTTCAGATGTCCTATAACTTATTTCACACCTCTTTTTAGTACATATCTCAAACCCATATTTTAGATGTCACCAGATTATGAAAAGTATTCCTCAAAATAGAAGACGTTCATCTATTCATCAGCAAGGCAGAGAATGGGTTTCTTTTCCTTACTTCCTGATTTGTGCCTTTTGCTGTTAAATTTCATTGCATCTTTATCAAACAGGAGAAATTCAACTGGAATTGAACTTCTTTTCTCACAAAGAAAACAGATTTGTCAGGCAATGGTACCCAACTTGCAGTGCTTCAGGACTTCTTTATTATTGTTCGAAAATCCTTGAATCCCAAAGCCTGTCTGTAACAGAGCAAGGCATTGTAATTCCATGCCCAATTTTTTCAATCACTTCACCAACACTGCTCAATAACTTATTTTTAATTCTCTCTTGATAAGCATGCCAAGAATTTGTGTTTCACCATCACTGTTAGTAAAACTACTGTACTTGCGGAAAAAAAATAATGAAAATTGTACTGTGAGAAAACACAGAATATGCTGCCATCAAGGTCGCAGCTCACATACTCAAGAGAAAGCAGTTGCCAAAGGCCAATTTGCACAATATTGTTTAAATTCTTAAGGAAGGGGAGGATTTGGCCCTAGACTAGCATTTTGTGCTCAAACCAATATGCTCAAGTTTACACGGCTAGTTTAAGAAAAAAAAAATGTGCTCTATTTCTATACAGTTAATTCTGGAAGGAAAAAGAGACTTTCTAGAGTAAGTCACGTCTCTCTGAGATTTGGTGTGTCAGAGTACACCAGTTAACGGGAAAACACAGAGTGATATGTCTTCTACTTTCTGATTCTGATCCTGGGACATCATCTATGGTGCCATCTCAGGTCCAGTGCTCCCATCTCAGGTCCTGTGCTCCCATCTCAGGTCCTGTGCTCCCTGGTTTTGAAAATGTTTTGCTCCCTCTTGCTTAGGAGGAGTGAAGGGTGATTGTGCCTTTGAAAAGCTGGCCTTGTTTTTTCCTACCTGACACATTTCATTCTCCCAAGCCTTATCTAAGAGGTTTAAAACTGAAAAAGCAGAACAATATGGTTTCAAGTTGAGATGGTGCATGAATTGTATTCTTTAATTAACAAAATTGTACTCCTTGGTATTATGAGTCACGGGGAGTTTTTTTGCTCACAGCACGGTGAAAAGACAGGCTCTGAAATATCAAAAAACTGAGGGGTGACATGGACAACTTGTTGGACATAACAGAAGACAAACCAGAAAAAGTAGAGTCCTCTGGGCAAGTGAACACCAATGCACAAGGAAGTATGGACTGAATCTTGGAAACTGAACTCCTAACCAAGACACTGAGCACAAGAACGCTGATTGTCCTCTAACGTTCTGCAAAAGTAATTTTGAATTCAACACTTTGGCTAAGTTTTAAGCCATTTATACTCAAGACCAAGAAACTGCCAATTTTATCTCTCTGTCATCCTGCAAAGATCTGTTCAAGATGTACACATAATAAATATAGAAATAATAAATCTGCTCTCTGAAACACAGTTTGACTAGCAGTTCATTGCTGCCTTCAACAACCTTTATATTGCCTTTTGCAATGGCGTCTTATCTACAAAAGAGGTTAAAGTGCCCAGAGCCTGGTTAGAGAAAATGAAGGTAGGAGATATGTTCTTACATTCCTCCTATTTTCATTTTCCCTTTACTACGGTTATGAGCAAACTTCTCTTCAGTCCATTTTTGTAGATTAATTCCATTTACTCTTTTGTTCCTGTCTACAAGAATACATCTTCAGAGTCAATTCAAGCTTTAATACATGGCAATTACTAAGGAAATAAAACACTATTACTCCACACCTTCAAGGATTTTGGACATATTCTTCTTGGCTTTTCTATTTTCAATATCTAAAGTGCAGCACTCCTTCAGTGCCCTTGAAGAAGTACTTGTTACATTGCGCATTATTTCTTAGCAGCAGAAGGGATAAAAATATCATCTTCAATTTATGAATCATTCTTATCTTTACTCTTCACCTTTAGTCCTCTTTGTGCTTCCTTCTCTCATAGACTTCTAAATTATTTCTGGAAAACTAGTGTCACTAAATTGGAACACTTTATTTTGCTACTACTTTTATCAATGTTTTTACTCCTGCCATCTTGAAGAAGTTCAGCCTCACTCTTTTGTCACTCAATAATCTTATACCAGAAAGCAATTTTTCTTTTTCTTCCTCACCCACTGCAGGGTTGTATATTTACTTATTTTTTCATTTTTATTTTTTTCTCTATGCCATTGCTTTGTCCTAAACACATTTCTGAAATGAGGTACATAGGCCTTTACTAGAAGCACATAGTTCTTTGGCTCTGATTTCCTCAAAAGCTGCATCATGGAAATGAAACCGAAGGACATAATTCACAAGAGACTCTCTTATCTACATAAGAAATGAGTGTCAGGGATACTTGTAGAATTAAATAATAGGGCAGCATTTTAATGTGCTCCAAAGAAGGCAAAGAACTATTGATGGCTCAAAGATCAAATACTTCTTCCTAACCACTCTACCCAAAATCAGTTATGAACATAATTTATATTACTATTTTTGGCAGTGGAAGAAGAATATTTGTCTCTGATCAAGGAAAATAACAAACATGCAGACATCTGTTTCACTAAATAAATCAACATCAATTGCGATGGGTCCCATTTTACACATCATTTTACATATTTAATTTTGCATATTACTGAACATGAGCAATGTCCAGGCGCTCAGCATGGCCTCAGTGGCAAATTTAAAAGGCAGTTGGATATTTTGGCAATGGGCATTACTAAATTACTAATATAGCCCAGACCTGTGAGGCAAGGGGATTAATACTGTGAGGTGAATATTAAAATATGTGGAGATACGAGGGTTACAAACCGAGACAAGAAGCTAGAGCTGACACACAGGACTTCATGGACTGGGTGGGCAAACACCAGTTGCTTCAAATCACAGCACCTGACAAACCTCTGCAGCAAATAGATGTGTTGCAGTTCCCCATCCAGCAGCAGATATAAAATGTGCAGGCTGACTTTCCCAAGGGGGATGTGCACACCAAAACAATGAGAGATCAGCCCCCCAGAGCTGTCACACAGACAAGATAGAATAGCTGGGCACATTTTCAGTAACATTCTCTGGTTTTATAGCATTTTTCCACTTTGGACAGCTCTCTAAAATGTTAACCAGAACCACATGGCTGTCGAGTCACAGATATGTGAGCCACAGGAACCCCCACAAAAGCCCCACCACCTCTCCTGTATTGCCTGGCGGTACGATAAGATTTCTCAGCATGGCCTGAAGCTATCTTGACTCCAAACTGAGTTTCAGAAGGACCTTGCAGGAGGCAGGTAAATTACACACCAGTTGTGACTTGATATTTCTCTTTCCCTGAGAATTTTGCTGCTACTATACAAATCCAGAGTCAGTTTTTAAGTCTGATATGTTTATTTCAAAAGTTAGAACACACTTAAGGCATTTGTGAGCCCCACAAGGCTGCCCGCAACTCTCAGCAGTAGAAGCACAGTGTTTCTCTCTACCTTTATTCCAACACTGCTGAAGTCAGATGTAATAAAGACCCTACACATGGGAAATGGCCTCAAGTTGCACCAGGGAAGGTTCTGATGAGGCATTAGGAAAGATGTCCAGGGCAATGGTGAAATCACCATATCTGGAAGTGTTCAAAAAATATGTGAATATGGCACTTGAGCACGTGGTTTAGTGGTGAGCATGGTACTGGGTTGATGGCTGAACTTGGTGATCTAAGAGTTCTTTTCCAACCTTAATTATTCCATGATTCCAAAGAGCAGAGTGGTGGTCTGCCCTCCAGCTGACTCTGGTCTGCAAGAGAGCTTATGAATCAGCACAAGTTAATCCTATTCATAAGTTCTCCAAAACTAAAGATGTGGAGCTCCTGGTGCAGTCTTACAACAGTGTTACACACTGAAGTTCTGGAAAGTTCAGTTCCAAGTAAGGAGAATAGAGAAATCCTCATTTTAACGCAACAATCCCCATTTCCATACAGCAGTTCCCATTTTACATGGAAAACTGGGGCACAAAGAGACCAACAACTGGAAGGCTGACTGTAAGAGGATTTCTGAAAGTCTTTGAGGATCCACGTTTAACTGGTTTGCCCGTGACCACTCCTAAATGTTGTGGTAGCAAATTTCCACAAGCCTGGGGAAATAAAGTGCCAGGACATAGAAACAGGGTGTCACAATTAATTTTCTCAGTTTTTCAACCTTATTTCTTACTTGTTTTCAAATATAAGTTTTAAGAGCTTTTTGGCAGTTTTAGGGAGGGAAGAAATTGAGAATGCTGGAAGAACAAAGAAACAAGAACAAAATAAATGACATGGTGAGTGCTGACTCACACATTTTTAAGAATTAGATCCCTGTTCACTCAAGGCCAGGTTGGGTGGGGCATTGAGCAACCTGATGTACTGAAAGATGTCCCTGTCCACGGCAGAGAGTTGGAATGAAACGAATGTTAAAATCCCTTCCAACACAAACCGTTCTAGGATTCTACGATCTTTGCTGGAAGATGATTCTATAACATGCAAAATTAATTGCTTGGAATTTTACTAGATTTCTAGTGAATATTATTATATTTCTGTTGATTTAAACAAACATTTTCTGGCTTGCAGACTGAAAAAAATGCTCAGAAAAGAAGGAAACTGGAAAGCTCTCTGGCAAACCAGCTCAAGGTTTACTTTGTGGCAAGACA
The DNA here is from genome assembly GCA_013398955.1 of Callaeas wilsoni. NCBI lineage: Eukaryota > Metazoa > Chordata > Aves > Passeriformes > Callaeidae > Callaeas > Callaeas wilsoni. The sequence goes on from VWPU01012712.1 coordinate 301,319, forward strand.
ACACAAATGTGTACCTCAGTTTTAGCATGCAGGTTCCTAAAATGTGTTGTGAAGGTCTGCACATATGTGAAGATGTGTGTGTATGGCAGATGCAACAAGTATTTGGAATATTCTCAGAGGAAGACAGTCTCAGAGCTCTTGGATGTCTGTTGTGGAAATGAAATGACCCACTGAGTGCCACCACTGCAGAAGATAAGAGGCAAGCTGTAAAAATGACATGGCTGAGAAATGAAAAATATAGATGTATAAGGATATCAGCTCTGTGTAAGTGGATGGCTGGGATGAACAGGTTGGAAAATTACAAATCAGGGCTAGGCATCCTTAAGCTTTGCAACCATGTGCTGTCAGCACAATTCTCATCCTATCTGGATTCACACACGAAAGAGCCCCCGATGGTGGAGTTACTCCTAATTTACACCATCAGGGTGGTGCTTGCAGTCTCCTGCCTGTAAATGACAAAGCTGTCAGCACAGCTTTGTCTGGTGCTATTTCCAGGTGAAGCTAGTGAGGGCTTTGTGTTAATGAGGAGAGTAGTTGTGTATTAAAGCAGCTAGGGAAAAATCGGATCACTTTTGTTAAAAAAAAAGGGAGAAAAAAAAAAGAAGAAGATAACCAAGGTTTGTGTAGCTATGTGTATGTGAGAGAAAGCGCTGGTAAGAGAGCGATATGTGTGAGGGGAGACCATTTGCTCAAATCGGATAGCATTACTAATACATAACGACCCTGCCAGCGAGGCGCTGCACAGCTGGAATTAATCTGAGAGAATGTGTGTTGCTGCATAGACAAGCGCAGAAAACTTTCCCCGTGTGAAGGCAGCGTGAAGCCCTGCCCTGTGGCTTGGAAGCAGTTCATCAGGCCCTGACAGCACCGACATCTTCTTTAGACCTCTGGTTTGGGGAGGGGGGAGAACTGCTCTCCACCCTGCTCAAAACAACACCCAGGAGGTGACTTTTGTTTTATTTCATGGTATTATTCAGTCCACAACTGTGTCTCCCCTCCCTGCTTTTTTTAAATTTTATTTTTTTTTAATTACCTGGTTAGTTTTGTTGTTCTCTTGCCTTATTGCATTGGCTCTGAACCCAGATGAAAAACTGCCACGGCTTATTTACACTGAGCAGCTATTCAGGCCAAAAGCAGCTGCTCCATTTAGCCAAGCACCTCTGTGCTACCCAGTTTCTCTCCTTGTTATAATAAGGTGCTTTCTTTTAAATCCACACTGTGAGGAGGTAGTAGTGAAATGCATGCAGCAGATGACTGTTCTCTCTGAAAGAGGGTTTTGAAAACTCGGTGAGCCCAGGGTCATTATTAATAAACAATTCCCCAGTAAAAGACAACTCTATCCAGAAATGCACTGCAACCACAGCTGGTTTTAAGCAGATTCATACATATGTGTGGTTTCTTGCCTCCGAGTCCCTCTTTACTCCAATCTGGACCTGGGAGGTTTCTGATTTGCATCAGTAAGTGATTTACCCTGAAGATTTCAGCTTGCCGGTGTGACCCAGTCTCCCTTTGTCATTTCCCTTCCTACACAAATGTAGCCATGAGGAACCGAGAGAAATAAGAAAAGTGCTTTGAAAGGGAAATAATGTGTGTTTAGTGCAGAAAATGAGACAAAATGAGGATACTGAAAGGAAAAAAATATTACTTTGAGGGGAAGGGTTTGTCCTGTTTTTGGAGAAAGCAAAAGCAGACATGCTTATTCATATACACACACATAGAGCTTAGCTTGCAAACATTGATTTAATGTTCATTTCACCCCTAATTATCCTCCTAATAGCTATCGAAAGTCTCACATAGTCACCAAATTGAAAATAACTTCCTGTGCACCACTTCTAGTTACTGCTGGAATTATGGCTTTATTGCCATTATTAACTTTCCCCAGCTATAATATATGCCTGGCCTTGAATTACCCCACTGTAGGGGCCAGTGACTCCAGCATAGTTTGCAAAATGATTTTCTTGGATTTTACTTTTCTCCAGCTCTTCGTTCCAGTTTGACTCTCCAGCATTGCCCCCTAAATATTGTTTTTGCATTTAACACCACTCCTCCTCCAACTTCCACTTTTTCTTGATTTCTGTAGTATTTTCCTGCCTTTCTTTTAGACTTCCTGCCCACCTCTCCCAGGATCTTGACCTAATCCTTTGGTTCCTCGGTTTCTGGTCAAAGATTTCCCAAGTCTCAGGAGATTCCCTCAGGCAGTATATATCTAGCATTTATACCTCTAAAAACACTTGTTCCGATTCATTGGATTGAGATATTTCCAGGGTCATCCCAGATAGAAAAGAGCTGCTGGAAAAGCCAGAGTTTGGCTGCAGGAGCCAGCTTCAAAGGCCATTGAATCTCAAGGTTAGGCTGGGCAGGGCTTCAAGGTCAGATTGGATGGGACTCTGAGCAACCTGGTCTAGTGTAAGGTGTCCCTGACAGTGAGGTAGATTAGATGGCCTTTAAAAGGTCCATTCCAACCCAAACTGTTCTGTGATTTCAGTATCTAATACAGCCGCTCTCGGGGTGCAGTTGGAGTGTGTGGCTTTATTGGAGTGTGTGGCTTTATTGGAGTGTGTGGCTTTACTGGAGTGTAGGCAGAGGTGCCACAGAGTGTCCTGGCTAGGACTGGCTGTTTTAGGACACGGAGACTGCAGGACATGATGTACACACGGCTACACAGCCTGTCCAGAGGAGAACTGCTGCTGTGCACATCCCTTCATGTTGAGATTCTGAGTAATGGTTCTCTACCCGCAAGGGTTTTAAAGGCCATGGGATGGAAGAAGAATGATTAATAACAGTAATTTGTAAAGGCTATGTTTGCATGTCATCATTTATTTGAAGGCTCCAAATGGCAACAGATCTCTCTAAATGGTATCTGAAATGGGGAGACTTAAAACCATTTTAGCCAAAAGTCTCATCATGGACTTGAGGGCTTGTGGGATTTCACTGTCAGTAGCATGATCAAAAGTTCCAGAGATTTTTCCAGCAATGCAAAGCACCATGCATTTCTGGAAGTCCCATACTGATCCTTACTTGCCTGTAAATTGCACAGTATATCACCACACCCACCAGTTCTCCTGGGAAGACAAGACTGAATTTCAGAGATGCCTGAAGGCTTCTTTTAGTGCTTTTTCATGTATTTTGTGTTTCCTTGCAAGAAAAAAATCTAAACATTTCTTAAAAAGCATTTATATATTTTAGGCACATAAGTAAATGAGAGAGGGTGTTCAGCTCCTGAAATACATTTGTACGTCAGGTGGACTCTGACTGTTAATGAGAAGCTAAAGGCAATGCATGCAATGATTGAAATCAGCAAATGAAGAAAAAGAATGTGATTTAGAACTGCGAAAGGAGAACCTGGAGTTTTTATAGAGGTTGTATTACCTGTTCTCTGTATTCAAAGCTGGGGATTTTGAAGACACTTCACTGCAAGTCCACAGTCAGTAAACCCTCCCCTGGGGTTACACATTCAGTGCTAGGGTAGAATTACTGCAGGTACAACAGTTTCGCTGGATTTGTTATAGATATATTTTAGAAAAATGGAACTAACATTCCTCTGCATTGTACTTTTTCTTAGGGGTACATTAGTCACTCTAATGATACTGTGCTTATACCAAGCATTAAGTAACTGTTTTGAGACAAACAACACAACTACGACTTAGAAATCAAAGATGCTCTCTACAAACACACATCTGTTTGCAATGGATTCTCTCCTTCATTCTCCTTCCCTGAGGTCCCTCTCCCATCAGCTGGTTCATCACTAAAGCACAGAAAGTTGGTTTTGTGGGAAACATATTGATTGAATTTCTTATCTGTGAAATCAAAGTGTATAATGAATCAGTCTGCAAGCAGTGCTCCCTGACAAACAGCATCCCTGCCAAACACAAGAACTGGCCAGAAATCAAATTTCTAGGTGTTACTGTTTACTAAGCAAAATCATCAGATCGTCTTTATTCCCAAAAGAGTCTATAAAGCCCCAGTTTGATTTCTATTTAATGAAAACAAGATGGTGGGGTCAGGGGGAAATAATTAAAATCTCCTAATGTTGTTTGGGCTTACTGTCTTTGAACGGAATTGATTTCATATTATGGATTTTTGTCTTTGCCCCTCACTTGATACAATACATTAGGAAACAAACACTGGGTACTAATTTATTCATACTGTTAAACATAGTTTTAATTGTCAAGTGGTCAAATAATATTTTGTCAGCTAGCTTTAAAAAAGACTTCTATGTAAATAAATGCAACCAGTTTGTTCAAGCCATATTCAGCTGCTCAAAGTCAAGTTCCACCTTTTTAGATATATAAAGGATTTTTTTATCATTGCTCTTACTATTTCCTACCCTAAACTTCTTACATGCATTAAATGTACACTTTTTTAACCTGATGCCACGTCAAAAAAGAAATATTCTCCATATTTTTATCTATTGGAAACAAAATCTCAAACTGGTTGAAGCCCAGAGCCTCAAGATAATTTTGGTAGTTAAATCCCTTAGATTTCAAGGGAAATCTTGGAAGGTTGAGGAGCTGAGTCCAGGTGATTTGGGCAATCGTAGAACTATATGGTGGGGAAGCAGAACTGTAGAACTGATCTACCTTAGAACTGAACTGTGGAGCTGCACTGATCTTCCTTAGATCTATAACCATCTCCTAACCCAGGACGTTCCTTTTCCTGACTGTTGAATTGAGCTTTTCTTCCAAGGACCAAAATCACAGTAGAGGGAAGTACTCTTTTTTTTTTTTCCCCTACATAAGAAGTAGTCATATACCTTTGATTTGGATGTTTGTGAATGGAAAAAGCAAACACTAAGTGCTCTTAAGACTTTTTTCAGGTCTCTTTTTAGTGTTTAGAGGAGGAATTTGAAGATGGTCATAACTGAAGGCAACAGGAGGCATTGCTTTTCCTGGGGCTATGAGTATACTTCCAGATTTGGGCCCTATGCTCTTCTGTCACAAGTGACATAACAGCAATCTGCATGATTAAGGAGCAACAGAAACATTTAATCTTCATTTATTTAATGCATTCCTGCTACCAGTGTAACCATAGAATGTCCTGAGTCAGAGGCGACCCACAAGGACCGTCGAGTCCAGCATCTGACCCCGCAAAGACACCCCAATAACCCCACCCTGTGCCTGGGAGCATTGTCCAAATGCTCCTGGAGCTCTGGCAGCCTTGGAGCCGTGCCCATTCCCTGGGGAGCCTGTCCATTGCCCCACCACCCTTTGGGGAAAGAATGTTTTCCTCATATCCAGCCTACACCTCCCCTGACACAGCTCCAGCTGCTCCCTCAGGTTCTCTTGCTGGTCACCAGAGAGGAACAGATTGGTGCTGCCCTTCTTTTTCCCCTCATGAGGATGTTGAAGACCACAATGAGGTCTCTTCTCAGTCTCTTCTTCTCCAGGCTGAACAGAGCATGTGCCTCCAGCAACTCCTTGGGTGGCTTCCCCTTCAGACCCTCCACCATAATTTCAGCCCTACGGTCTATAACCACACGCATTTTCACACTAATGCCCTCTGGAAGGTATCTAGAAATCTTGGGACAGTTTTAAAGTCCATGGATCTGGAGGCACATCTCCTTTTGGGGTACAAAGCCCAGACACTAATTGCCAGGAATTGGTTGCTGTGTGGACTCTCTTCACTGTGCCAGGCTGGACAAAGAGCATGTAGGTGGATAACTCAGAGGGAAAGAGCAGCTGCGGAATAAATCCAGTCAATTGGAAACCACAAAGATCTCAGGCACTTCAGGTTCTTTAAGGACTATTGCATTTCTGCTATGGCCCTCATAAGCACAGCAAGAAATAGATGTGGTTTAATGGCTGGACTAAGGGATGCTGAAGGAGTGTGTGTGCTCAACCCTTGCTTCTCAAGCAGCTCATCTCTTTGTACTGCCTGTTAATGGCAGAATCCTTCTTCATCAGCTCAATCCCACAAAGTCTTTAGTATGTGCTTAACTTTCTGAACTCTGAGCAGTCCCTCTGACTTCAGCACAGCTACCCCTGCTGAAAAATTAAGTGTAGACATAAATCATTGCAGGACTGAGCCTGGAGTGTAGTGTGGTGAATAGTTTCTCTTCAGGAAAGCGTTTATTTCCTGAAGGCACTGTTTCAGCTTAAAGTTTTCACGTATTTGGGTTATACTGAGTCAGTTGAGAAATAGAATTGAAGGACAGCTAGAAATGTCCAAAATAGACATTACTAAATACTATATTTTCAAACTGGGATGACGGACTCACAAAGGAATTCAGATGCCACAACAATATTTCAAAAAGAAGTGTCAAAGAAATTTGTACTTTTCTATCTTAGCTCAAATGGCCAGGGTAATCGTCTGGGAAGAAGAAGATTGGAGTTTAAATTTCCTCTTTGCTTGAAAGTATGAATGTGAATTTAAGTTTCCAACACCCTGAGGAAATTATGTCTTAAACAATGGACTGTGGAATCTGGAAAGGTTGCATAAGGCCAGGTTTGTGAATACAGTCCTCTTGTGATCTTAGTGTCCACTTATAAATGAGAAATATATGCTGAAAGTTACTATTTAAAAAAGAGGGAAAAAAAAAGAAGAAATAGAGGGAGAAAAAAATTAAAAAGTTAAAAAGAGAAGAAAAAAGTGCCATATTGCCAGTTTTAAAAGCAAGGTCATGTCACTTAGTCACATCTTGTGCTATGACTGGAGCAAACAACAAGAAATTTTTCCCAAAGATCCCACTATGACAGAGGTGAGTCCAAAGCAGGACTTTAAGGTACTCCCAGTGTCTCACTGTTAAATATTTATCATAGTTCTATAAAATTTTACATTCATTGTACTGCTTGCTTGTTTTACCTGGACCTCAAGAGACAAAGAGAATTCTTTAGTTTCTTCCCCTTTCCAGCACGTCAATTTTTTTTTTTTCATAATACCCCTATTAAGCCATAAGTCTCTCCAGTTTCCCACAGATTGTCACTAAGTCATATCAGTGTCAGTGCAGAAACCCCAGCTGAGTCTCACTGATGTCAGTCAGAAAAGGAATGGAAAAAGAATAACCAAACCCCAGAATTCTTATAATTACTGGAGTTAGCAAGACAGTCCTTAGTCAAGTTGCTCATGTTGAATTGTAACTTCCTTTTCTGCATTTACATGTTGATTGTCAATGCTTTCTTATCTGTATAATGTCATGCATATTGCCAGCATGACACAAATAAACGAGCTAATGAATAAATAATGGCAATCAATAGAAACAAACATAGGATTTACTGACCTCCTCATTGCTCTCACTGAATGAGATGCCAAAAGTAATCAAGCAGCATAAATTATAAAATATAAGTTCAGCATTAGAAAGTCATTGTTTCAACGTTTTAAGGAAACTGTGATGTGAATGCACTGCCTATGAAACGTTTACACAGGTTTGTTTTGCTTTCAGCTAATGTCCATTTCTTCTCTCACTGAAGTAAAAAATAAGTTTCCTGGCAGAACGACTTCCAAAATCTTTCAAAATGGTTTTTACAAAACGAAGTGCTTGCAATAATTTTTTTTATTATTATGGTGAAATTTCCCCCTCTAAGGGGTTGGAGTGTCACTGAAAATAATTTTTATCCATTTTGCCAAGGACCTGAGGACTTAAGGCATGTATGTTTGTCAACGGACACTTTCTGCAAGTGGTGAATAGAGAAATACTCCTATGGAAGTAGTTATTTCTTGAAATAACACTGAAATAACTGTTTTCAACAAACACTACTTCTTCTACTTTGTGCTTTTAAGTATCCCCACTCCCAGTTTTCATATTACCCCTTTCTTTTGTGCCTTTCATAGAAACACACAGAGAAGCCCTCTTTCCATTGGCAGGGCTTGCCAGAAACCACCTCTAACTCAGTGACAGTGCTACTTCTCAGTTTCTTTATCTTCTTCCTATCACTAATGACACATTGGTCATATATTTACATGTAAGGAGAAACCCCACTGAGAACCACAACAAGTGGAAGATTTTTGCAGCATCCAACACAAAGGTACCATGATGCCCAGACTTACGATGACACAGATATATTAAAAAAAACACAACAAACAAGAAAAACAAACAAACAAAATTTTAAAAATCCCAACAAACAAAAAAATAACCCCAAAAAGAAAATCTTGAAGCACGAAGAACTGTATGAATAGGGTTCCTTGCACCTCCTCTTCACCACTGGGTGCTAAATTGTATTTTATTAGCCAAAGAATTATCCAGTAGACAAAACTCAAAAGATTACAAAAGTCCATGTTGTAGCCATGTTCTGTAGTGACATATGATAATTTACAGTCCGTGTGTATTGAGATAACACCACAGGGCTTTTTCCTCTAGTGGAATGCACATCTATTGTTTAGTAACTGATGACAAAGGCTGGCACATTATTAAAGGCTGGACTGAGTTCAGAATTTAATATTCCCCTCACATTTCAAGCAATTTTCAATGTCCACAACTGTCATCCAACATTGTTTCCAAGTTGCAATTCAGTGGGAGAAAAATAGCGATCCATGTAGGGCTTCACAGTGACACATCTGTTATGTTATTCATCTTAAGTGTGAAGACAGGAATGAACCAACTTCCAGCCTCACGAATCAGAACCGAACATAATAGGAATTAAAGGGAGAAGAAAAAGGGACAGCATCTTTGTGTGAATGTGGGTTAATGGAATATCATGTGAAACTGCTTTTGCCAGAATTACTCTCTCTGATTGCTTCCAAGTCTGCTTATCATGATGTAAATCAGGAGGAGCTTTATTAAGTGAATTGAATCACTTTGGCCCAAGCAGCTCTAAAAGAGATCTAAATGAGGCACAGTATCACTGCAAGGGGTCAGTTGTCTGAAGCTTTTCCATGATTAAAATGGTGGGACAAGCACTCTAACCTTTCAGACCTGAAATATGTTTGTCTTCCAAGGCAGCTGCCCAATACCGTATTTTTAAAAAACGTTTCCTGCTTTACACTTCTGCATTTTGGGGCTTGCCCTTCCCACCCCTTGCCAGCAGTCCCTGCACACAATTTCATGGAACTTCCAAACATTTCCTGTGGAGGAAAAAACCCAAACTTTCTGAACTCTATTTTGCTTCAGGGCATCTAATCTTGAAAGTTATGTGTGCTGTTAAAAATTGGCTTTCAAATCATGGAACGAGGCCCTTAGGGATACTTTTTTCTCTTATTTTATTTTTTTTTTCCCTCTTCATAAGAAGTTTCAGAGCTGCAGAGCCTCAAGCCAAAAGAAATAGTTGTACAGGCAAGTTTTCTACAGAACAAGAGGCATGCTGGGGTGCTTGCTAGAGGCTATTTTACCCTCCTGCATTCACATGCCTCCCACAAGGATCCACGTAGCAGATATGAAAATGAGTACATGAACTCTTGGGTGAACTTTTACGTTGGCCTCACTTCCTCCCCTCATCTCAGCCATTTCAGAGAATCATAGAATAATTTGGGTTGGAAAGGATCTTAAAAGTCATCCAGTTCCAAATGCCCTGCCATGGGCAGGGACACCTTCCACTATCCCAGGCTGCTCAGAGCTCTGTCCAGCCTGACCTTGAACACTTCCAGGGATGGGGCAGCCGCAGCTTCTCTGGGCACTCTGTGCCAGGGTTTCCCCATCCTCACAGGGAAGAATTTCTTCCTAATATCCAATCTAAACCGACTCTCTGTTGGTTTGAAGCCATTCCCCCTTGTCCTGTCACTCCAGGCTCTTGTAAATAGTCTCTCTCCATCTTTTTTGTCATCTCCCTTCAGGTACTGGAAGGGCAGAGTAAGGTCACCCTGAAGCTTCTCTTCTCCAGGCTGTGCTGGAATTATGATATTCTTCTAACCAGGATGGGACTTATTCAGAACGTATTGGGAATAAAGTCACTGCAGTTCCTGATGTGGTTTAGCCTGACAGTGAATGTCACACAGATTCTTGCTCACTTCTTCCCTCTCGGGGGGGTGGGGGAGAGACTTGTGAGGAAAAAAAAACCCAGTAAAATTCGTGTGTTGAGATAAGGGTCATTCATTATGGCAGAAAAGGAAAATATAATAATAATGATAATAATGACAATAATGATAATAATAATGATGATGATGATGATGATGATGATGATGAAATAATAATAGTAATAATAGTAATAACAACAAAAACCCAAAAGAGATACAGAAAAAGTGATGAAATTGTGCACTACCTGCCATCTCCTTACTGATAGGTGTTTAGAAAACAGAGTTCTTACTCACAAATTACCAGATCACTACTCTTTCTTGGTGTTATGTGTGATAGAGAGAATGCTTTGATTCTGCTTGTGTTAGAATTTTCTTTTTTTTTTCCACAAAAGACAACACATATAGAGACTATGCTCTTTCTTACACCTTAGGGCCAAAAGAGATCACTATTTTTCGCTGGCATGACCTCCTCTGACACTGAAAATAAAGCCTTGAAATTTTTCTTTGTAACCCTGAAATGGCAAAATTTAGTGGGAGAAGATGAATGAATGCTGTCAGATTTCACGTTAAAAATGGCTTTTCAAAGATTCATGCACAAAGGGAAATGCTGAAATTAAGTGTTTCACACACCAAACAGGCTGTTAGACGACTTTTACTTTGGTACTATTATTATTATTTATTGTACATTACAGCACTGCCCCCAGTAGTGTCTTTGTAATAAAAGGCAGATTCCCTTTCCCTCTCCTTTCCTGACTCGGAGTGATGGCAAACAAAGGCACTGACCATGCCAAGCTTCACACCCGTGGTGAATCTCACACACTGTGTGTTTCCTCTGAAAACCATGACTGTACACAGACCAAGGCAGATGATGTAACAGCTATGTGCCTGTGCCCACAAAAGCACAATTGTACGGTTGGTGGGAAAATTTAAGTACTTGCTCATGTCTTTCTATACTATTTTTACAAAGAATTCACAAACTATTTGTTTTCCTGATAGTTAAATCAGAGAAATTCCCTGGTTAGCAGAGTTCGCAGCCCTCACTGATCTGAATGCTGGAAGGCAAGCATAGGGGTCAGGTGTGAGATGTTTCTTCGTGTTTCCCCATCCCAGTAACCCACAGGGACTGAAGATAAACTTTATTTCATACACGGATGAGCCCTGGCACAATGCAGGTACATTTCTTGCCCCCAAGCTGCCAGCTAGCAGCACAACAACTGGGAAAATGCATTTCTTCACCTCCTGGGGTCACACTGTTTGCGTGGTCGTCTGTCCTGCAGGAGTGAACCAGAGTACAAATATGCCTTTTTTTTTTCCTGTGTGCTGATCTCTCGTTTAGCTTACCTACACAGAAGGTTTTTCAAATGCACTTAAAGGGTATTAACTTGTAGTTTCCTTACAACTCTCCAGTTAGGCTGCTGAGCAATTAATCGCATACTTTCTTTTCAGAAACTCAGACGGGGACTCCAAGGACTAAATCAACCTAAGGTGCAGAAATTTGTTCTACCACAGCTAATTATCCAGTGAAAACTCTCAGTTCAGCAATATATCTGAAAACAGAGTGCTTGGACAGCCAACCTAGGGTTTCAGTCTATTTATAATATAAAGCTTCACTATAGCCAATGCTGTTAAGAGGTTTTTATGGTATATAGCATGATGTTTTGGTCTTTAATTACTCCTTTAATCTTTGCTGGGATTGTTCCTGAGAACAAGTTACATTCCAGCTTTTTACAGGATAAACAGCTTCCAGGAATGCATCAGACTGCCGCAGGGGTCAGAGAGTGCATTTATTGAACACCACTCTATTTCAGCCTAAATACTGACTGATCTGGTTTTGTTTAGTGGAAGTGTAATTAATATAACTAATTAACGACTGACCACCCAAAAATTCTTTCTTTTTCTCTCTCTTTTTTTCCCCCCCTTTCTTTCTTTTCTTTTTTTTTGGCAGAGTATTTATACACACCCTCTCATTTGTTTCATGTGGCTCCTCTTCCACCTGGACAGGTCAGCTGTTTGGAGGATTGTTAAATCCCTATATGTTAATATGAAAATTATAGTAAATAATGTTAAATATATCTTAATCTAGGGACTACATTAAATTTTAAAAATGTACTGATGCTGCCCATTTCTGTTGTCAGATGGATATCTCATAGGACTACATCATTTAATTTATTTTATTACACTTTCAAATCACGGCCAGGGATCCAGGTGACACTTTGACTCCTGTTACAAACTCACATGAGATTCTCAAAGACAAGGTATTTGCTCTACAGTCCTGCAGTATGACAGGGAGACAGTTGATTTCACAATGACGTGATGTGTTCCCAACTTCTGGTAAACCACGGAGGAGCAACTCTACTTTTTTCTCGATATCTTTCAAAACTGGCTTGAGAGTCTGGGTAACGGGAGAATGAGGCCTTGTTGCAATTATAGAGCTTCCAATAAGAACAGAACTCTTTTACTTACCATATATCCCCAAGCCATCATTAGCAGAAGACAAACATCAAAGGAAAAAGGGATATTTACTAAATGTTTAACATTTTATTCTGAAACAGATACTCTGGGTGACAATTGTCTACATCTTTCCTCCCTCCATGTCATCTTCCATTTTCAAGCAAAGGGTGCATGAATACACTTGTGGAAGAGGGTTCTGATCTGGAGAGATACTCCCCTGCAGACTTAACTTCTCCTAGGGACTCAAATATTCTCCTCATCCAGGACGATTTCTCAGGACTACAGAAATGCCAACAACCCTTGAGCACAGCAAATTAGAGAAATACCCTAGCCTGCAACACAATTGTTGGAAACTCAGTCATCCACTGGAAGGAGAGAAGGTTTTTCTTGCCAGAAAGTCAATCATTTGTGCATAACTTTTGTTTTCTCAAAATCTGTGTTTCATATACAGTGATGGTTGACCTGTATTCATGCATGCAAGTGAGACTTCATGAGTGTGGTTAGCTCTTAATTCTTGGACAAGGTTCTTGGACTCAGCTGTAGCTGGATAAGGATTTGACAGTTTGCTGGAGTGCTGACACTTCATCCTGCTTTGACCAATGTCTGCCTGTTCTAAAGTCATTGTGCAGCACCGGAAACTCACTGGTTGGTCACCAAAGACATATGGACCACTTCAGTTCACCACATTGGATTGGATTAGGATTTAGAGTGGTGCATGGTCACCACACTGATTTTCTGGAAACTGCTGAACTTTGTAGGAAAAGAAAGGAAGAGTTGTGAAGAAGGGGGAGGGAGGGAGGGAGGGAGGGAGGGAGGGAGGGAGGAAGGAAGGAAGGAAGGAAGGAAGGAAGGAAGGAAGGAAGGAAGGAAGGAAGGACTCAGAATATTAGTGACACCATTCCATAAGAAGGTGTGGACTTCCACTGAAGAACTATTGATTAAGAACAGGAAAATTGAGAAAATGAGTTTGAGGATATAAAAGCAGTAATGTAAGTCATAGAAGCATATAACACAAAAGTTTGTGCTAATAGTTGATGGATGAATTGATTGGTTTGATAGCAGTGAAGGCAAAATCTGCTAAACCATGAGCACTAGTAGACCACACTTAATAATGCAATGGTTCTGTAGTGTTATTCTTCTGACCACAAATCCACAAGAATTCTGGAAACCCATGGCAAATGGTCTGTGCAACTGCACTAAAGAATAAAACACATTATGTTTATCTTGTACAGCTGCACAAGTTGCCTGGGATCAGGTTATTTGAATTACTGGGGTTAACTGAGCTCGTGAATGATTTGTATGTTTGTTCAAATGAGTTTTTAACTCCAAGAGCAGCCTTCCCCACACAGTGGTCTGAATGCTGGTCATCAATACTTTGTGTAGGTACTTTGATTCTTAGAAATTGCTTGCAACCCAGTATTGATTTTTGAAAATTGATTTATTTATATACATTCACTAAGCAGCTTTGACCAACAGTTTCTTGAGTATGAGGCATTCATGAATGGCACCTGCTTGCTACAAAATGTGCATTATGTGTCAGGTTTTACCTCAATCATAGGGTGCTATCCCCAGACTGGTCAGTTTAAATGCAATTAGTGACTGGATGGCTGAAGAAAAAAGACCCATTTTGAATCCTGAATGACAAATAAATATTCAGAAAAGCTTCTTTTGGGGAACACAAGGGACCTGAAAACAGACTTAGAACAGACTGCGGTCATTCATATACTCATGAATAATGTTACGAGACCTCAGAGGAGCAGAGGAGTATATCCACATACTAATATGTGCCTAACCTCATTTTATTATTCCAAGGGCTCTAATCTAACTCAGAGGGAGATCATTTACATGAAAGAGTCATTAGACAAAGTGCATAAACAGGCTTTGAAAGAGAGATGAACACATAGATCTACCTCCTTTCCAAAGCAGGCATCTGACACGGTAGATTTGAGAGCTCTACAGTCAATTGATGTCTCTTTCAGACTAAAAAAATATCTTGAATCATTTTCTCATCAGCTTCACCATTTCCGTCAAAAAAAAAAGTGCTAAATTTAATGTAGTGTAATCTGGTGTCTGCTGAGCTCCCTGTAGGAGCCACAAGGTCTATTTTGAATCTGTTAAGGTAAACATGAACTCAGACCTAGGCTTCACATGGAGCCCCGTGCTCCAACAAGTATGACTGCTAGCTTCATTTATAAAGGATGTGAAATATCAGTAGCTTTTCCTCCTTTACCTACCTTGTAAAGAAAGAAAGGACTCCCATGTTATAAAACATTACTGTATTTTAGAACACCTGCAGAAAAAGAAATTAGATACAGGGAAGACTGTGGGGTTTTCTTCCTAAAGAAGTCATTGATGGAGTTCACACATTCAATATTAGCTGGCAGTTCAGATAATATTTTCAGAGTTGAAATTTTGACTCTGTTCTGAAGAAAGGTACTGCTCAGTATGATTGAGCAGCTTCTATCAAAACAAAGTGATACAGGCAGGGATACAGTCAGCATTCAGCTGACTGCAAATTATGTCTCTGTCTAGATACCTGTGAAAAATGGCAGTGCACAGAAGCAAATCTTTAAAAATCAGAGTCCTACCAAGTGCAGGCAATTGAGATCCATAATATGCAGTCACCTGTTGAGTGATTTCCAAAGCTTTTCTGTGTCTCACCAGAGGCAAATGTGAGTTAAGTGTTAACCTTATCAAATTGAGAAACATTAATTAAAAAAAAAAATAAAAAAAAACAACCAACAAACCCAACACACATGACAGCACTTTTGGGGCCAAACTTCCCAAGGGTTGTGATGATAAGGTTATGATAAGGATATCTAGAAAAGAAATAATCTAAACTAATGAGATTAAGCAGGGTGAGATCATCCATTGATGAATTTATCCCACGACCAAGAACAATGTAATGGGATTAATGACAAGGATTTTTGATCATAATAAGATGTGGGCTGATGCCTGAGAGAAAGTTCAGTGGTTGCAGTGAGTCCCACATGTAAAGACAACACAGTAATTCTTAATTGGCAAAACGCCTTGTGGTAAAGAGATGCCTTTGCTATTGTTTTATGGGAAAGCTCTGCTGAATTTAACAGAAAACTGCAGCCTTTCTTTCAGTATTATCTCTTCTTTCTGACTGGATCCTCTAAATGAAATGGAAACTCTGTACCCACAGCAAAGCTTTCTATGAAGCTAAAACATCCTCCCAAGCCACCCTACGTGCTACTGGATAGAGGTCTTTGGACAGACTCCTTTACCCTTGCTTGGTGAGACTGACATGAACTTCGTCACCTGGGGACATTTCCAGGAAAAATTCCTTGGGGAACACCTAAAGGCTGTGTGATACAGAGAACTCCACCATGATCAGGACTATGCTGGTCTCGGGGTGCAATTCATCTCGCCTAGACATGAGCTGGTCATCCCAAGTCCTCTTTGTGATCAGTGAAGGGGAACAGAGTGTGCTGTAGAAGTTCACTCAACGAATATCAGAAGCTTGATTTAGGATGATACCATTTGTCTTTGAAAACATCCATCTTTTTGACCACAGAGTGGAAACAGAGGGACCAGTTCAAAAAACCAAATGTATTTATTCAGGTGTTAATGAAGGATAGTTCTGTGACTTGCTTCTTTTTCTCCAATATACTAGGTAAACTTGACCAATGTGGTTAGTACTGTTAGTGAAACTAGATGTCTATAACTGAAAAAAAAACCCCAAACCATAGGTTTTTGATTGTAAAATCTGTGAAATGAGACAATCTCACTAAAGCGTCTTATTTGATAAAAAGAAAGACACTATTTTTCTCCAGAAAAAGAACAACTGAGAAAAAAATGATAACACTAACATAGCCTTGTAAATTTTGGACAGCTGAACTCAGAGAGATCCTGTAACATAACTGTCCTATTTTATTCATGGGTAAACACAGATGTCAAAAGATGACATGGGGAGCACTGTGAAATTATTGGTAATAATTTTCAAGAACTTCCTCTACAGGGACTCATCACTCATCAACATGTAAAATAGAACCATGTCCTCTCCAAAGCAGGATTGGAGGCTCCTAAAATACTCAGTTTTAATAGAATTCATTCAACAAAAAGGCACAGTAACAAGTAGCAATCAGAGAGTGCATGCAGCTACATAGACAGCAAAAGGAAAAAAAATCTTGGCATGTATGTGCTTTGAAGTTTTCCACATAGTGACTTTTTCATAAAGAGAGGCCACACAGACTCTATTGAACCCAAATGGCATGTCTGAAACAGCTCATGCACAGAGAGCTTTCAGGGAATGCGTTTTACTCTTGTCAATATCGTATTTATGTTTATGTCCCTTACATGCACTTAAAAGTCCACATCTTTTTTTATTGTTTTTGCTTGATTTAGACCAAACCCACTTCAAATAATTATCATCTTTACAGCTCACAAATCCAGTATATGCACTTGTTTGCATCTGAATTTCAGCCTAATCATAACTAAAATAATCTTATTAATAATCCTAAAGTATTTGCTAACTCTATCATCTATTAACTTTTTATAGTATGTAAACACTTCATGTTTTACTGACATATTCAGAAAACATGTACAGAGGGACTAACTAGGTATAGGAGCAAGGGAGTTATCCTTAATTAGTAATTTCCTGTTATTGTAAATTATACCTGCTCTGCATCTTTATGGCCTCCTTCTATCTTGAAATGTTACTACACTACTTTTCTGTTAACTTATGCACCTTGAATGTTGTAAAAACTACCTTAAAAGCCAATAAAAAATACAATGGCACTGTGTCAATCAGCACAATGGAGGAATCTCTGCTGAGCAAACAAGCTAAAACACAACTGCACCATGCTGTGATTGATTGAAGATATGAATCAGAAAATTAAAAGTTTGGTTTTTTTCTCCAGTCTTAGTTATTACCAGCAGCTTAATTTATATGGGAGTTACTTTGATGTTGTCTATAGTCCTGTAAAGAGGCTGCCAGTGCAAGAAGTGATACTGTCTGGTGTTTCTTCCATTGACATGGGGTACCCATGCTTATCCTAAATGCACAACAACTGAACACATTTGTCACAAAATAAGTCCACTTCTATTTATGAGAAAACATAGGTAAGCATGTGGTGTGTTTGTCTGTTTGTTGGGGTCTTTTTTCTCTGTGGGTTTTTTGTTTGGTTGGGTTTTTTGTGTTATTAGTGGGGTTTTTTGTTTGTTTTTGTATTTGTTCTCGTTTTTTGGTTGGTTCATTGCTTTTTTCCCCCACGAGGAAGAGTATAACAGCTGTGACAAGAGGGGAAGCCTAAACTCATCCCTCCCCACTGCAGTCTAGGTGACTTCACTCAGAGACCTGCCTGCCCAGAGCTTCACAACTTTAATAATGTTTGCTAGTGTTTTTGTCTCTGCATTTGTGCAACCGCTTTGTGAACCCAGCCTAGATTACATCAGACTCATCAAGCAAAGAACTTGCAGAGAGCTGTGCTGATTTCAACCCCTTTTGTAAGTTCACATTTGAAGGTAGAATTTTATAGGGAAGGCAAAATTTTGAAAATAAAGTTCCTCACAGGGCCATCAGAATGGATCAGAAGCTGAGCAGAGAGGAAACCATCATCTCAGTGATGGGGATACCAAAGAGTAGAGATTGGAAAATTTCAAGGCCAGAGTGGGTATTTTTTTTTTTTTTTCCTTTTCTATTTAATTTTCTTATATGTCTGGGAATAAAATATCATCTACAAGAATCCAGAATCCAATTTACCATTTTGGTAAATATGGTAATTTGATTCTAAGCTCATCTTACACACAGCAGATAAATAAGCAATCATAAACTATGTCATCATAAATAAAAGCATTATTGAGTTCAGGCAATGAAAACCAATCAATAGAGGACACTCATCCCCAGTGAAAGCAACTGCTAATGCTCTGTGGTTCCTGGTGGATACTCTGTCATTGTATTCTAAAACCGCAAGGAATTCCCTGTGTCATCAGCAATGACCACTTTATTGCTGGTGAATTAGGAAATTAGGAGGGCTAAGGGGGCATCTGAATTCCAGGGGCTCACTCATTTAGCTCATCTTCCAATGCTGGAGATCACACGGATTTCTCGTGGGTTTGGACAGGTTCAAAGAAAGAAAACTGGGACCTTCCTGCAGTTTCAACATACACAAGATACCAGAGGATGGTGGAACTTGCTCTTCCAAGCACGAGAAGGAAATTAAGAGCTGATCATAAGTTAAAAAAACAAAAATTGTTGAGCTGATTAGCAGTCACATTTTTATGTCTATTCCTCTGGTTGTTTCAGACAAAAATTGAAACCCCAAGGAGAACTTTTCTAATTTTTCCAGAAATGTTACACTTCTTAACATTTACTAGATTGAATAGACCCTTTTTTTAAAGAGTAAATTTTTCTATTTCAAAGTAGCTCCATCCATTTTTCATGAGACAAGCATTTTGAACATGAAGGGTACCAACTTGAAAGGAATAATTTTATCTATATTTAAAAAAGCCATTTCATTCAACTTGAAACCCCATATAACACCCCAACCCCCTCACTCCCACTATTTTTTATAGACTGAAGTATTTTTAATGAATAAGAAGTTTCAGCAAACTGAATAATATATATGATAATTGTGCATTTCTACTATTTGTCCCATGATGAATACTATGCTGACTACTATCAGATGCATTAAATCAGGCTTATTTAGTCCAAAAGTGATCAAACTTCATTTAAACAATGCAATTCCTTTTGAAAGTATTAGAGGCGAGAAGAACAACAAATTCAAGTCATTCATTTCTCTCTTGCTTAATGAATTATTGATTTGTGCTTCCCTTTTGAATGATAGTGCTCTGACGTGATAAACATTGATTTGAATCTTTATACAAATATTGTATATCATCAGCATGTTATGGCAACAGAATAATACACACTGGAATAGAGCTGAAGGGATGGAATACCATGGAAAAACCCACTATGAGCTGCCACAGCTGTGTGCATATACGTGTGAGGGTGCACACATAAAACAGCAACTGGAAATGAAAGTAACAAATAAGTAAATGAAACAGTAATAAATAAATAAGAAATAAATGAAATCTGGGTGTTGGGAGCGGGGAGGGTGTGATAATGATGCAGAATTATAGAAAGTTTACATATGGGTTAACACTGAACAGAAAACCTTGGAAATGAAAAATAATTACTTTGTACTACTAGTAATTCTTCTAACTTGACATTTCCTGCAATCATGAGTGCAGAGCTGTCACAGGTTTAAAGAGAGAGCTCTCTCACACCCTGCTTGTGTTCAGCAGTTTCGCTTCGTGCTCAGCTATTCACACCAACGGGAGCTACACAGTGAAAAGACAAAAGAAAAGTGCTGAGAGCGGTAAACACATAGATAATCCTGTCCACCAAACAATTTTGCATTTCCTTTATGCACCATTTATTTCAGACAAAAAAGCTGCTGAGAGATTTACGTCAAAGTGATTTCCACAGCTCAGCTGCTCAAGTCTGGGGAGATGATTGAAGCGCTGAGCTACATTTTCCCGGGGACCATTGCCTCCCCCTGTCCTGCCATGCTGGGAGGGGGGAGATCTCGCATGCTCTTCCTCAGACAAGTTAATTTCTAGCATCAGCTGGCTGGTTTTCGGCAGCCTGGGTGAGGGGAAGGTTCCTGTGGTTACTGAGAGAGGAAGGGTCAAATCTCTTTCTGTTTTCCCTTGGACAGCAGTGCATCCCCGGCACTGTTTGTTCTGCCGGTCACACCCAAAGCGGGTGGGCTGGGAAGATGTTCCACCATCCTTCTCCTGAGCTCTCTGCAACATAGGGAGCATCCCTCTCACATCTGTGGGGGAGATAGCTGTGCTTGGGGCACACAAAAGTCCAAAACAGTCGGGTCTTTCATAACACAACCCAAAACATCCATATCTCAATGGAAAACATCCGTGCAAAAACCCTCAAATGAGTATGACTGCACTGGGACAACGAGTGTTCGTGCTATCATACACTTTCACAGTGAATTAGTCTTGCAACTAATGATCTATAACTATTACCCACCAGGGCACCATGGAGATTTTTCCTACAAGGCGGCAAAGTGTGAGATCAAAATCAGCATTCAGGGACTAACCAGACACAAACATGCAATCTCATTGCAACAGACTGCAGAGTGGGACCAGGGAGACATGGAAGCTGAGCTCCTTCTTTCTGTCATATCACAAGTATCAGACCCAGTGTGGGTACTGTCATTTATCCTGCTGTATGACAACAGCAGGATACAACTCCTTAGGGTAGGAAACAATCTGGCTTTCCTGTGACCGCTCTCAAAGGCAACACAGGCAATTTTATTATAAAATACTGGCTCAATATGTATCTGTAGGCAGAAGTTATGATAAGGTAATTCAGGCTAGGTAAGTTGTGTAAACAAACATATCCAAATTAATTTGTAAACAATATTTTTTTTTTTTCCTATACACATGCTTTTCTTCATGGTTCTGTTCTTTTAAAGTGTCTGTCAATGGACTCAATAGAATAAGACTCCCCTGAAAATTTTTGCATGAGACCATTCCCAAGGAGTAAGTGGCTAAGTTGGAGTTGAAAGTTTCACTTTTTGTAGTCTCAACAGATTTGGGCATCTTATTTCTATCACTCAATAAAAATTAGTTCTCCATTCCCAGAAAATTGTTCTAGTATTAATTCAGAGAATGAAACACTTTTTTGTGGTTATCAGTAAAAAACCCCAAACAGTCCATTTAAAATCTATTAGCAGGCGTAAGAGGGCTAAAGAAGGCATAATTAATGTAATTTTTTTCCCTTTCCACATATTTAACAGTGTTTTGGAACATGATCCATAACATACACAGCTCTGATTGTAAGGAGTTAGATCAACATCCTGCACCAATGCTCTTACATATGGAGTGGGAAAACGAAATTTGAACCTTCAGCTTTCATGTAGCTGGGGAAAAAAAATAGATCATGGGGTTGAAAACTTGCAATTATTGCGGCATTTGCATTATGACAATTTTAAAACTGGTATTCTAGGTTACGGACAGTGCTGTAAAGCTGGTATTCTGTGCTGTGTGTTGCAAGCTCATTTAAAATGTACTCTTCCACGACATGATGAGAACACAAATTATAATTAGGAAAGTAACCCAAGCAGAAAATTAGTCTGGAAGACTAGTCTGAATGTGCTCCTGCAGACAAAGCCATCCTGTGTCCTAACTTTACTGTCTCGGTGTAGGGAGAGATTGATGCAGAAGATAAAGACAGATATGGCTTTCCGGGAGGAGGAGAAAAATAAAAGGCTTTGCAAGTATGATCCATGGTGTTTCAGTTGTGCAAACACACACAAAGAGAAGCCCCAGCAGATCCCATCTTTGCAGAGTTACTCAGAGCACAGGCTGCCACAGCTGCCCTGTACAGGTCTGTACCTGGGGTTTTGTTCCCATAATCCCATTCATAGGCAAAACCCCGCATTTATCAGCACAGATAAGCCCTGCTGACCCCATCCTGAACCCAGAGCCTACTTGCACAAGTAAATGTACCCAACGTTTGTAACCAGCAAAGGGTTAGCTGTATAGGTAATGATCTGAGAAAAAACATGGTTCCAAAGTACATTATGAAACAAAAGGATTCACAATCCCCCTACCTGCCTGCCCCCACCCCCTATAAAAAAAAGTCAAAGTGTCAAAAGTTCTTGCCACTGCTAATTGACAAGCGATATAAAGGATTTTGAAAAACTTATAGGCAAACAAGATACATATCTGAAAATATTTGGATTTGAAGTTTTATTTCCTGGAAATGTTTTGTGGGGTTTAAAAGCCAAATGGTTCTCTACAAATCAGTTGGTATAACTGTACTTCTTTTGTACTGACTGGAACAAATACACTGTTTAGAAAATTATGCCTACCTTTCAGATGTGTCTTCTTGTAGAAAGGGGACCTGTATACTAGGCACTGGTTGCATTGCACTCAGAGGAAAGGGTCATAATTTTCTATTAAACCGTTCCTTGTATTTTCAGTGAGTTTTCTTGAGGCAACCTTTGCTACTTCATTTTAAAGGCACCCATGGCTTCCCTGTACCTTACAGGACTCAACAGATTTATCCTCATTTAGAAAAATACCAAAAGGATAGCAAAAAGTTCCACTGGACAAAGAGTCAGATCAACAGTTGCCATGAAAAAAAGACTGACCAACTAAACAAAGCAAGAGGAACAGAGGTTGTAAGTGAGAGTGTAATAACTCTTAGGGAAGAATTGCCCACCTGCTTTTTGTGGGACAGAAGTTACTTGATACTTAGGGCAGCATTTAAAGACACCAAAGTATATTCAACCCAATCCAGACTTAGATCCAAATCCATCACCTTACTCTGCAAAACCCCAGATCATCTACAGCAGCTCCTGATGGTCACTGGGGCTCTGCCACATTTCTTTAATCAGTACGTTTTATTTCATCTCATACTTACCAGCCAGTCAGAACATCTCACTGCAATAGTGGAATGGTGCACAGATTCAGTCTCTGGTTGGTGACAATGATATCAAATCCAAACCAGGAAAAAGCTCCAGGAGGACTTTCTTGGACCTGAATGAAAGAGAAGATTGATTAGGGTTAGTTTTTCCTCTCATTTAAAGACCGTGGTGAATTTAACTTTACTCATTTCACATTATTTCACATGTAAATTTAAAAAATTTCGCTCTGCATCCCATATGTCCAAGAGCTTAGGAAAAGAGAATCATGATTTCACATTCAATGCGTGGTCTGAGACAGGGTGTGTATGAGTTTAGTGTGTATTTGAATCTGCTCCTGGTCAGAATATTTCCCAGGAGCAATGTTTAATACAGGTTTCAATAATGTGTTTCTGTTCATTTGAGGGTGATTTAAAACCATGTCTGGAGTAAGCACATGTTTATTAACTGTTGTTCGGGGCACAGATATTTCCTGAATTGGGCTGCAGAAGAAACCAGAATTTTTCAAAACCAAAAGCAAAACTCAAAGTAATAGCTTATATTCGAAAAGCAAATAAACACGCCTGAGGTCAAAGCTCCTCCTTTAAACCTCATCACTGGGGTAAGTGTTGTGAATTTGCAGTGCCCATTTTGAAAACTTTTAGACATAGTATTTTTTTTTTTGTTGTTTAAAATGTGAAAAACATCTATCCTAGCAGAGCACCTCTATAACAAAAAATTGGGAAAAGGGATATGAATTCACATTTATTGCTTGTCAGAGCCCTCATGTAAGATTTCGTTTTAATGAGAAGGAAGAAATACACAATCATCAAAAACAAAACCAGCAGTGATGATGTAGAAGATTTAGGCAACTTAAAGTTTCATTGTTTATTACTGATTCCTGAATTTTCATTCTTCCTCTATATATTTTCAGAGAATCCACGTATGGAAAGTAGCTATATATTATGAGCTAATTAAATTTCAAGACTCCAGTTTGGTGACACTTACAGGATATTTAACACTTTCCCAAACTGTGAGAGAATCTATATTCATGGATATCTTTTCAGGAACCTAATTTTAAGTTTAAAAATACTGACTCATGGGCTTCTTGAGATGTGTGAGAAATGTCCTATAGAACATTCATAAGATGACAACAAGAATAAAGGTGTTGGGTTAAAAAAATACTTGGAGACATAAAAACCCACCAGGAAAGGTATTAATCGGCTCATGTAAACTGCCCTAAGCAGCCTGCAACCTCCTGAGGTGAGGTTTCTACCCAAAGTGTGTCTTGGTTTGTACAGATTTACTGAGCTGGAGCTCCCACAGTCAAGCTTAGCAAGCCCTCAGTTGAGGATGCACTTGCTAGGATGTAGCCAGCAGGAGAGAATCTTGGTTATTAAGATTTTATTATTGAACCAGGCAATACCACTTTGTAAAATTTTGGAGCTCCCTGTGTCCAAGAAGCAGGATAAACATTCCCTGTGAAAAGGATTTTACATGTAGGCAGCGTTCAGGGTAACTGGTCCTTGTCATATTGACCTGGATTCAGGTGATAACGCAATAGCTGATTTTATTGTGAATCAGAACCCCAAATAAAACTCAGACAAAAATACTTTAAGCACTAATAAGAATGATTGAAAGTAATAAAAAAAAGAAAGGTAAAATATTTATAGAACAGCTCTTACAGTTGTGCTTGCAGAGAGCAAGGCAGAACCAAACCTGTTTTTTGCCAAAAAGCTGCTTATCATCTGAACTTCTTTGCACTATTTTAGAAATTACTGGGTTACTCAGTAGATTTCTGAAAGCCTGAGAAATCATACTATAACATTTTTTGGCAAATTTTCCATCGCTTGGTTAGATTTAAGAAAGTAGAAATTCTACTTTCCTGGGCTTTTCGGCACCTCCTCCTTTCAACCCTCCTACAGATTAAAAACGGCATGATACAGCAAGACTGGCTAGGAGAAAGAATATGCAGAAACACGTCTTGGAGCCTCAGGCTTTCAAACTCCAAAAGACAGGGATGAAAGCTCCAGACTCGTGTGCAGCCGTGCTGTTAGAAGGTGTAGCCCCAAGATTATGTGTAACGTCCAACTGGAAAATCATCCCTTCAATTTGAAACTCTCAAGCTGCTCCCCTCTGCCTCTCCCTTGCTGCTCAACTCCTCCAGTTTTAGTTAATGACACAATTATGTACCTCTGCTGCAATTTAAGAGATCTTGCTCAGGCACTGTGCAGGAGCACTTGGAAGGAGCCCTCCAGAAAAATGAGAACTGTAATTGCTTTTTCTGTATTAAGCCTTCTCTAAAAAGTATATGGACATATAGAAAGGTCGTTGCAGACTTCTTAAGTGAAGTCTGTACCTGCATTAATGGTCTCACACAGCTGACATAGGTTGAAGAGGAATAAGCACAAAAAAAGGCTCAGATTCATTTCTTCCTTCTGAGTACAGCCTTTTCTATCGAACCTCTAAGTACAGACCCTCTCATGCTTTGTCCATGGGGAAAATTCAGTAGTCTCAGTGAATTACCAGTGACCAAAATCATCTATCTGGGTATAATTTAATTGTATTACCATTAATAATTTGCTTTGCCCCTAATGATTTATTTTAATTTTCAGTACCCCTGAGCTGGTCAGTCAGTCCCCTTATATGATCGCTGGAGGTCCCTTGCAACAGAAATATCCTATCCTATCCTATCCTAGCCTAGCCTAGCCTAGCCTCATTTTCAGATCAGTACCTTATCAAAAGCTTCCTGTCTTCCTCTGGAGCTTCTTGCCTCAGAGGGCAGTTCTGGGAATGCAGCTTTAAGAGCCAGGCACTGTGAGGGTGGGGGTGAGGCACCCTGGCCTGATCTGAGGGGTTTTCTTGACATCCATCTGATGCTGTCCCTTATCTCCATCTCCTGTACCGACATATAGATCCTGCTACATCATTTCTGTCCCTGACCACTATCAGTAGACTTCGATTTACTGATTGTCTTATCTCTGCCACAGCCTCATTTACTCAATACACCCTGCAAGTTTTCAACCTCTGTTGGTCCCACAAGGGTTTCTCAAGACAGTGTGTGCCAATAAAATGTCCGGGTGCGGCTGAAATCTCCCAGAGATATAGGAAAAGATTAATTCTCTGGCCTGTGACACGCTGTTATATCAAGATACATTGCTCATAGGTAAATTCCCTTTTCCTTTACTGCACAGAAAACTCTTACTGAGTAAAGCTAAGCCATTTTTTGTCTAAAGGAAAAGATGGGAAGCATGTCTGTAAATGGTTTTACTCTGCTTGTTGGTTGGCCATCATTGTTAATCAGACACTTTTAACTGGAAAAAACCAGAAAGCATCATCACTTTGGCCATAAGAGTAGAGAGGGGAGGTAGAAGAATCTATAACACGACCCATGACTGGATTATCACAGATCAATGCAAACTGAATGACCAAATACTTTCTTTTAGTCTCTTTTACTTCCCGCTTTTTTTTTGTTTTATTTATTTATTTATTTATGTACCTCTTTATTTATTTGATATTACCTCAGTGTTCAGGTGCAAGAGACAAATGAGTAGAAGATCCTTACTGAAATGAAAAATGGGAGAGTGAGGAGTGAAAAGAAGGAGAGAAACATTTCTAATCCTGGTTTGTATAACGCTGAGTTCCAGCATGCTGCAAATCTACTAGTGTCCCTTTAAGAACACTCTTAGTTTATAAAAGCTAACAGCATTAAAAATACAGTAATTAACATGTTCATAATGTAAATGCTAATAATTTAACATGTCAAGCATCCTCATCCCCTACTGAATCAATATGAATTATTAAAACCGACTCTTTAAGACCTTTAAAATCAACTCTCAAAGCATGCACTAACAATTACACCGTTGGCATACAGGAGCACCAAGTTACAAATTCATGCGTAAGACTGTCTGACACACTCGTTCTCTTTGATGCAAAAAAAACAAAAGCCAAAAAACCTCCCCTCAAAATCTCGTGTTTGGAACTGCATAATCTACATGAATAAATTGGGTTTTTTTCTCACAGATTTTTTAAGTTTCTTAGACATAAACCTTATTGAGAGGTTACAGAGTAATTTTTCCAAGTTGTGTGACAATCCAAAAGGTTCCTGAAGCAATAAGGAACATAAAGATAGTAAAAGATTAGTCTAATAAAGCAAAAGTTAAAGTTCCTGTGTTTAGATCAGTTTCTTTCAAGGCTGTTGGTCATGAAGAAGACATTTAGAAATTGATTTTAAATGTTATAAATGAAGAGTAGTCCTTAACGGTTATTCCCATGTTTACAGCAGGAAAGAAAAGGAAAAGTTTTGGTTTTTTTTTTTTTTCAAACATCTGTGGAATAAAGATGGAATTATTAGATGGATGCATCTTACCTCACAGCCCGCTAGAGACACTTCAGGAAAGGCTCACAAAGTCTTCTTTGTGTTTATATATGGAGACACAGCCAAATGCCTGCAGGAGACGGCTGTTTCCTGGTCAACCCATTGAAAGAAGATGGCAGATATGACCTTTTTTTTTTCATTTGTTACAGTTACAAAATAAAGTTTTGCAACTGAGTACAAAACCCATCACATCAACTGTGGCTTTCAAATACTTATCCTATCAAATTGTGCAACGCTCGTGTTAACGTCTTGCTCCACTTGAACAATCAGATAATGGACTGGAGGCCAATGGGCCAGAGGTTGTTCTTCCTTTGGGAGAATGTTCTGTGCCCAGGAAGTTCACTGGTAGGTGCTTTTCACAGTGTTGTGGTACCCCACTACAGCCAGAGCAGAGTTCCAGCCCCCTCCAGAGCAGAGCACAGCCCCTCTGTACTCCATAAGCCTGGCTTGACTCATGCCAGCTGGGAATCCAGCCCTTGTTTCCAAAATCTCGATCCACCTGATTGCAGTTGAATTTCTACCTGGGCAATGCTAAACCCCCTCTTTGTGGTGAGAAAGGAGGAAACTAATTTCAGAGAGGTTAAAATTTTACAAAGTTTATGTACTCAGGAATACTTTGTGAGGGGTTATAAGTCTTATAAGAGATAAGAGCTAATGTACCTTGCCTTCCTAGCATGAGAAAAAGGTCTTAACCTCCTACCACCCCTCTTCAAAACAAAATAAAAACCAAAATGACTGATGGACCCAGAAAAGTTCAGCACACTTCCTCAGATGCTTAGAGATTAGCACAAATTACAGGCAAACAGGAGACCGAGGATTCCAGATCTGGGTCAGCTGCAGTTAGGGAGGCTTTTCATGGCTGTCGAAAGGATAATAATTTAATATTGAGGAACATGTCTTGCTTCCAGTCCCTTGTGTACAGCAAAAACCTTTCACAACAGGATGAACACGCATGAGAGACGTGAGCACAGTGCCACACTTTGTGATCTCGTAAACCATTCCAGCTGCACTTAAATTATTTTGGAGAACTCAGAAGTATCATTATGGCAAGACCTTCTCTGAATTCCTATTTCAATTTCCCAGTTTGTTAAGGCTACACAGTAATCAGCTGGATGGGAGCACTTGATCATCTAATAGCTGTTTCTGGAGATAAACACAAGACACACTTCAAAGTTCTGAAAAAGATGGGAAAGCTGAAACAAAACTCTTTATATCTTTCCCTAGTTTATCTTCTCATTACTTGAATGCGAGCTAACTTTCCTTTTCTTTTCTTTTTTATATTTTTAAAAATTTATACACCTTCAACTAATGTTCCCAAAGTTAGAGATCCAAAGTCAAAAGCTTCACATAAATGCAAACAAATCTGCAGAAATGCAAAACACAAATGAAAAATAATTAAAGTGCAATTAACTTTTACAGATTATTATTTCTGTTGCTCCTTCACAACACAATATACATAAGGAGCAAGAATTAGGGTACATGATTCCTTAAGCAGTCAGGGAAAACACGTGAAAACAAGAAAACAAGCACCAGAAGGAAAGCTTGGGAGCAAAAGTGAACCTTCTCGGCCTTCAGCAGTGCCAGGAAGCATAAGCCAACTGGATTTTTACTTTTCCCACTGAGGGGGATGAGACAATTATCCAGGAGAGATGAGGTGAGGCTGAAGCCATGAAGAATGGGAAGGGAGAAGACAGGCAAAACCATGGAGATGTCAGAGGTGAAGGGCATCCTCTTTGGAGGGGATACTGAGTTGGTGACTTAGACACAACCAAATAGCATGATCTTTAAGCCACTCCTGGACTATAATTATGTAACAGAAATAACATTCCTGAAGGAGAGGGAGAGTGCAGAAATCCCTCAGTGAGGGTAAAACACAGATGCTGGAAACAAGAATCTTCTGTAATGCATTTCAAATCCTACAAAAATAGGAGACCCTAGAGCCTGCCAGTATAAAACTCATCAGTAGTTAGGTGGGAATGTGAGATTAAATAAGAAATGGTGGTTCAGTGGATTTATTTGCTGTTTCTAAGACTCCTGATACTGAGTTGTTGTCTACAACTGAGCCTCCCAGGAGCTTACATTGCACTAAAGTTGTCTTGCACCTGATGATTTGCTATGATTTAATTTTACAGAGATGTAAATGGGCACAGCAGTATCAGAACGTGGCAAAATGATTATCGTCTGGAAAAGCTCACAGTGGTGACGAGGGAAGTGGACAGGATAGAAAACAAGGAAATGTACAGTAGAGTTGTACTGAGATTACTTGATCATGCATAAACCCAAACTGAGTCTCTTTAACATAAGGAATTATTTCTTTAGGGAAAGAAGCACGGAGCAACAGAACATATTGTTCGTTTAAAGTCCATAACTTTTCCCCCTAAGATCTGGGTTTTAAGATTACATCTTTCTGTTCCATAATGATGGTAATTTGCTCATTACCACACGAGGAAATTGATGATGAAGTACAAACTTAAGTATGCATGGCTATAATTTAAACAAATACAGTATCAAGGAAGGGTATTAACAAACATAACAGCTTGGTAATGTTCAAGCTTTGGAAAATTTGCACTATGCAAAGAAGGAACTAGGAAAAAAGGCTAGACCTTACCTTATGATTTTCTGTCAGCTGTGAGTATCTACTGACTTAGCAGAGATATGGCCAATAGTTTGTCATTTCTGCAAAAGAGCTGCAGTGAGTGACAGTTCTATTAGGGATGCAGACATGGTGAACTATACCACATCTCCAGTGACAAACTGTCTGCTGAGAAGAAAAATCATGTGGTTGTCACGCATATCTGATCCTATAATTACACGTGTACATTTAGACACTGTTGAAAGAAAGGGCTTCTCTGAGAGAATTCTTCCAGCAGGACTGCACTTGCAAACCTCTGTCCATTTTAGAGTATGAAGACAAATCTTAAAGGATTTGTTAGCAGAATGGTCTGGTATTCTTAGATAGGGAAATTAGAAACAGAGACAGAAAGGAAATGAAGTCAAACAGCAGCTTTTTTAGAAGACCAGAATAAAGAAAAGGCCACTGTCCTTTGAAGGTGGCCACAGGTCTGAAGTGGATTAGCACAATGAGGCAGCCGAGAAGTTTGCAAATTTGACTTTCAGCCAGCTTACTTTTGGCTATGGCAGACTTTCAGTGTCACTTACCTTGAAATATATTGTCAGCCAAAGAGGACCTATCACCTCTGAAAATCAGCTTGTCTTTATTCCCTTCTTCCCTTCAAGACCCTGCACACAAATTTAACTTACATCAGGTATGACTGTCTTCAGAGTGCAGGCATACTGCAAACTTAAATTCAAGCTGCAAACCTCTTCTGATTCTTCTGCTAGAGCTAACAAAATAATCAGAACTTTTGTCTCACCGGTAAGTTTTATACGCAAAATATTCATTGTTTATTTCACATCAGTGAAGATCTAGGTCATAAATACTGGAGGGTCAGAGAAGGAAGAATAAATTGCAGCAGAGCTGTGTCTCATAGTGCCACCTTTCCTGGAAAAGTTTTCACTGAACACCATCATCCCCATCAGCTGTGATGGTCACTCTTCCAGCATGTGACAAAAAGCAGACTCATTCCTGCATCTGACGCTGTTAGGGCTGGGGAAAAAAAGATATAAACAAGACCTAGCTATCACTCCTTCTGACCGATGAAAAGGAAAATGTTTTCTATGCCATTTTTGAAAATGCTGCATGCTGCTGTTGCAGAGCTTGGGAGTGAAAGGCTGCCAAGGCAGTCACTGTGTTTACACATCGGGAAAATGAGACAGGGAGAAATGTCTGCTGGAATAGGAAGAGAGGGAACTATTCCTGCCTGAGCCTAGGCTTGCTTGGGATTCCTCAGAGCCCTTCTCAAACATCATGACTTTAGAACTTGTCTATGTGAAAAGAAGACTCCAATCCTTCCAGAGCCCTTTGACTCTTTCCTGTGAATCATAGGAACTCCAGGTGCCGCATTATCATCATCAAGAGTTCTGTTTCCTCTCTGGTCCATTCTAACAAGGAGCCAAGGGTGCCAAGCCATGGCAAGTTGCAAGATGAGCTCCAGAGTGCAGAAGACTTTGGGGAGAGCTTTCAGAAGCGCAGATTAGCAATCCTTTAGGACTTGTGCATATGTGCTACTCTGAACTACTGGACTGTCACGACCCTAATCTTGTCCAAACCCACCACAGTCAGGTCTGTAGCTGCAGATGAAGATGGAGTAAAGGAAGCAAAGTGAGATGAATCACACTGACTGAGGTTAGAAACGTGGTCCTGGGATGTCCATATGTTGGAACCAGCTGATGGCAGAAAAAAGCAACAAAACGCACACACAGATATTAGGGGTGTCACTACATGAAAAATGTTGAGGTGCTGGTGAAGGGTCTAGGAGGGGAGACATTGATGCTCTTTATGACTGTCTGACAGGATGTTGTAGGCAGGTGGGGGTTGGCCTATTCTACCAGGTAGCCAGTGACAGGACCAGTGGAAATGGCCTCAAGTTATGCCAGGGAAGGTTTATGGGTATCAGGAGAAATTTCTTGTCAAGCCCTGGGAAAGGCTGTCCAGGGCTCTGGCGGGGTCACCATCCCTGGAAGTGTTCAAAAGCATGTGGATGTGGCACTTGGGGACGTGGTTTAGTGGTGAGCATGGTGGTGCTGGGTTAATGGCTGGACTCAACCTAAATGATTCTGTGATCCTTTTCCACACCTTTTTTGGCCAAATGTGCTGTCAGTGAGACAGCTGTGGACAAGATTCCAGGAAGCAGAAAAAGTCACAAGCTTTTCAACTTTCTAGAGTACCAGTAGGCAAAGTGGCAGCTCAAAACTGGAGGAAATGTACCACACTGGCTCTGCACTGCCTCCTGTGAGCTGAATCCCTTTATTTCACATGAAAAAAATGTTTTTTTGTGGGATCAGTCAGCAGGGCAAGGAGCCATTAAATACCTCCTCCTGCTTCCCAGCAGCACGAGTCCAACAAGGAAGGATCATCTCAAAGTTGCTCCTCCTGCAAGGAAAATATTTCTTGCATCTACCATTGTGTCTTTTTTTTTTTTTTTTTTTTTTTTTTTTTTTTTTTTTTTTTTTTTTTTTTTTTTTTTTTGGTGTAGTTTTTTTTTTTTTTTTATTTTTTTTTTTTTTTTTTTTTTTTTTTTTTTTATAGCTTATTAATATATTTATATTTTTGTTTTTTTTTTTTTTTTTTTTTTTTTTTTTTTTTTTTTTTTTTTTTTTTTTTTTTTTTTTTTTTGTGGAAACACCACTATTTGAAGAAGAGGAGCCTGTATTAAACAATTTGTTCTGCTCTTACCCTGGCAGAGTTTTATTTACCTATCTTGCTGTTTGCTGTTTTTCATGCAAGTTTTCTGGCTATTCTGTGTTTAAAGGTGTGTCACAGCCCTTAACATAAGCCTCACAGCTAGGTAGTAGACAAAATGTAAGAAAACAAACTTACTGCATCTCTGACTGTAACCAGCTCCATCCTGACTCACCTTCCTTTGCAATTTCACTTTCATCACCAAATCCTCTGCTGAAATATGAGCCCTAAGGACTCAGAGCCTTACACTGTAACAGAAAAACCTTTCTTGGAACCAGCCATGTGTGACCATTCCGATGTTTCACTTGGTGATTTTTCAGCTGAAAATATTAGGTAAAATGGTGACAATGTATTCAGGATGTGATGACATCTCCCACAAATAATTTTCAAAAGTTTTTTAATCTTCTCCAAGAAAATTATTCTTTTCAAAATTAAAAAAACCCAACCTTTTCTTTTCCATCTAAACTGTCAATGCAAATGTTATTTCCTCATGAGACATTGGTACAAATGAAATGATTGAATAGGCTTTGCTAGGACATGGCTATGAGATAAATTCCCTTAGCTCTCTGCAGTTTTGCGGGAAAGTTTCATTTAATTTTTATTTTCTTAAAATCATAGAACTGTTTATTTCATAGAACTTATGGAAGGGACCATAACGACCATCCAGTTTCATCCCCTTGCCATGGGCAGGAACACCTTCCACAAATCCTGGTTTCTCCAAGCCCCATCCGATCTAGTCTTGCTCACAAAAATGTCTCTTTTGCTTTTTCCTCTGCATTTAGCCTTCCGTAGTACCAACACAATACACATGCACAGACAGATGATTCCAAGGAACAAAATTTTTAGGACTTTTCCTAGCCTAAAACAAAGAGCTTAATGACAGATTTTAACCGAAGACTTACTGAGATTTAAAACTCCCACCCACATTTTGCTGAATTGGTCTGGTATCTACCCCAGCTGCACTGCTGGGAGTCTGGCACCAGCAGGGTTTTATTTTCTGCTCAGCTTCCAGCAAAATTCTTCTCTTGACTATTTTAACAGTTTTGTCTTCAGGGAATGCCATATTGTTTTTGACTCTAAGGAGGGACGGGCAGTTAACAGCAGAGAGCCTCAGGGGACGTGTGTTTGGCACCTTTGCTGTATCACAGGCACTGGTTATGTGGATGCTAATATGAGGGGTAGCTTCCCTCTGCCTACATCTCCTCTCTCTGAAAGAGCAGACATGAAGCTGTCATCATTGAGCTGCAGAGGAGCTATCAATTAGAGCAAGTCATGAAATCCATACAAGCACCTCAAAGCAAGCTAGAACAAGCACATTTCTTCCTATTTGCCATTCTGTTTCTATGTCCACTAACTACAGAGGCTACTGAGGAAAACAGAAACATAACTGTCTCCTCACTTCAAGAAGTAAGATCATTCAGTTCAGTAGGCAAAGGAAATAAACAGCTGAGAGAGCACTGAAGTGGAGGTGTGTTTTTCCTTTGGAGCTGCTCTTTAAAATGTGTATGCTGTGGAAGATGCTTATTTACTGCCTTTAGAATAGCTGTTGCACTCAGAGTGAATTTTATTGTGTTGCTCTCACAGTCCTCAGAAAACAGCAGGGAGTGCATACGTTTTTCACACAAACCTTTTTGAGAAGCCTCTTGAGATTCAGGCCTTTTTTAACAGCTCCTCTCCATCTCTTGGGTGCAGGAGGATATGTACCACCACTTTCCTCTCCCTGAAGTCTGTAAATTTAGTGAATTAAGAAAAGCTCTTTAAAAAAAAACCCAAACAAACAAAAGTAACCATATAGCTTCCTTCTGGAAGAACAGTAGATAACATATGAGTGGCTTCAGCCAGTAGTGTAAGACAGAACACTTCATGCAGAGCTTTCGCTATGCTGCATCCTCCCATCCACCTCCCCCAAAGCTACTTGGGCTTTAAGTGCCAAAGTGGGTTTTCAAACATCTTTGCTGGTACTTTCTGCTCTGGCCTGCACCTTTGTGGGGACCAGCAGGACACACCAGAAACACTGTGGTACATTAACCCACAGAACTACAGGGCCATAAGTCATGCAGTCATAACTGGGGTGCAACACGGAATCAGGGATATGCCTCTGAGCACACCAAATGTGCTTTGCCATCCGTTCCCTGCCTGGTCCTTCAGCTTGTCTCTGAGCCAATGGGACACAGGACTAGTTTGAGATGACTTGGGACAAGCTGGTTGACTGATTTCTAGCTCTTTGCAAAAAAGTATTTGACTAATTGGTGCAGCAGCTCTCCAAGTGGGGATTTTAGATGATCCTGGAGATAGCCCAGCTCAAAGAGCCCCTGCTGTGCCCAGACCAATTCACAAGACGCTGCTTGCATGCAGCTTTACATAAATAAGGCACCTGTGAATTGTCGGTAGAATCTGTCCCTACAGATGCAGAAATTGTCACACAGTGCAGTGTTTTGCACTTAGTTTGGGGTCACGGTGTACATATTTTCAGCAATTCAACAGCAATAGATCTGATGCAATCATGTAGGACCACTGGCTGGCTGGGTATAAGGACTGAGGAGAGCAGCAATTTAGTGGCTAAACTGCTCATCAGGGTCATCATTCCTGTAACTGTTAGAATCACTCTTAAAAGCATGATGAGTTTTCCCCTTTTTCTTTTAGAAGGTGGCATGCCACCAAAAGCCTTTATCTAAAGTCAGGTCACTTTATCCAACATTATCTTGAAGACTGCAAGTACTATTTTTTGTGTAGTGCTTTAGAAAGTAGAAAAGAAGTCTGAAGAACTTCAGCCCTTAAGACTCAAGTTATTTGCAAGGTACTACGGAATTATACATGAATTGCCTGAAGCATCTTGTATGTTCAAGAAGTTCTGTATTATCTCATGGAAAAGTCAAGCACATACACTTGTGTGTGTATGTGTGTATGTGTGAGCATAGAATGAGAGATATTAATGATATATATATAAGTAAAAAGAGAGAGAGGGGCTTCTTTTTCCTATAAAATAAGGCTCTGCATTTGCTCAGTGCAGTGCTATTGCAGCTCAGAACAAGTTCCAGAAGATGAATTCACTGAAAAACGTTTTTTTTTTTCCCCTTGGCCTGGAACCTTTCAGGAGTGTTTGGGAAATGCCATGAAGGAATTTGCATGCACGGAGCTCTCCAAAAAGTGAAAAACGATGCTTCACACTCCCATGTGAAGAAACCTGACTGTATCTGTTCTAGGGGAGATGGAATATGTAACACATACGGCCTGCAGGAGAGGAAATTCATTTTAGTTAATGGAGACCTCAAAAATCAGGTGCCAAAGACATTAATCAACTAAATATCTTTCCATGGTGTTGGTTTTACCCACCAGCCTGCTCTCCTTAATGATTCCATTTAGTGTGTGTAACATTTAACAGCTGGGACAGTATCAGAACTCAAGTCAGAAAACTGCTGCCAATAGAAGGTGCTGGATCCTGTCATTAAATCAAAGCATTGGTTCCCTTCCTATTACCCAGAGGATGATAAAGGATCCTTTTTTTTTTGACAGGGAAATATACGTAAAATAAATAAACTGTCAGAACTGACTTTCTTTCTCTCATGACTTGTGTTAATATATGGAAGCAAGATGGAATTAAATGGAAATGTGGCTGAGACACGACACTCTGCTTCTCTGTCAGTCACAGGTAATGTACGATGTAACATCTTTATGAAAATACCACGGAGTTTAAGATGAATGGGGGATAATTGGAGCATCAGAACCCATGAATTTTTTTTTTTCTCTCCTGTCCACTGGGTTAAGTAATGCATAATACTGAATGCATCCCTTCCCAGACACCAGAAAATCCACAAAATCCCCTTGAATGAGCAAAGGCCTCTTTGCTGTGTTGAGTTTAAAATATTTCTGATTTTACCTTTCTTTTTTAAATATATTTTTAGCTCTGAATATTTAAGTTTTTAAATTTTTCCCCCCTTTTTGGAGGAGTGTTAATCCAGTGCTTTCCACCACTCAGCCAATTCTTACCAAGGATGCTGTGGAGGACTTCGCAGCTCAGCATCAGTCCTCTGTCAGATCTGCAGCTGATAAATGGATCCAGCAGTTATTAAGTGGGACTGACAGGCACAATGATCATTTAAGCCTCATTTCCTGAAGAAACCAGGCTAAAAATTGTTCCGTAATTATCCCTAATTGTCCAGGATGCATCTCCACTATTCAACGAGGAACATTTATTATGATATTCATGTTTTGGTGTTTTTTTCCCCAATAAAAATAAAGCCATCTTTTATCCCCACCTCACACTTTCCCAGTGGTTCCTCCAAAAATCTCCTTAGAGAGCCATCTTTGGCATTTCTCCATTTAAATTCCTTGAACACGAATATTTATGGTCCTTTTAAAAGCAAGATATTCTTGAATAACAAAAAAAATAACTCTTGGATAATTCAGATAAACATCAGCCTCTGTCAATACCACAACAATTTCCTCAGGCAGTTGAAATAACTGAGTAACTGAGCCTTCTAACAGCTCAAGTGAGAATGAACTTGAATTCTCAAAGCCGTCGGAACCTGGACATGGAATTGACTTTATCAATCCTTAAGCAAGCTGAAACCATCCACCCAAAGCTCTTGAGTCTCTCATTCTGTTTAACTAGGCCATGAAAAACAATCAAGTTTCTCACGTGTAAACAACTCAGTTTTACTGGGATGCAAAGCAGTAATTACACGTCTGCTTTTAGGAAATATTGTCTGAATAAGTCAGGAAATCGTAGAATCTTAGAGTCACAGAATGGCTTGGGTTGGAAGCGTCTTTAAAGACCATCTCCTTCCACCCCCTACCAGGCAGGGACACCTTCCACTATCCCAGGTTGCTCCAAGCCCCGTCCAACCTGGCCTTGGACACTTCCAGGGATGGGGCAGCCACAGCTGCTCTGGGCAACCTGTGCCAGGGCCCATCCCAATATCCCATCTAAACCTGTCCTCTGGCAGTGGAATCTATTCCCCCTTGTCCTGTCCCTCCAGGCCCCTGTCCAAAGTACCTCTCCTTGGAGCCCCTGTGGATGTGGAAGAGGAAGATGCTCGAAGGTCTGCTCAGAGCCTTCTCTTCCCTAGGATGAGCAAGCCAATATAATACTGAATATAATCCAAGCATATTTAGATGCCCTGTTCCCACTGAGAGTCAGACCCTGTCTCCAGTGACTGCCAGGCATGGATTGCAGGAACAGTTTCAAAAATTTCTGTGTACATTTGTACATTTAAATGTACTCAAATTAAAATTTGTGAGGTTGAATTCAGTTGCAGCTAAGCAGTTAACATCAGCTGCATGTTTCTGTGTATTGTAAGTGGTTTTGTTTTTTATAGAGTTAAAAAAACCCCAAAAAACAAAAAAACACAATACAAGAACAAGGTCTTGTAATTTCAAGGTCTAAAAAACATGACTTCATCAAGAATTCTGCTTAAGATTTGAATGGGAACAGAACAAAATCTCCCAGTCCTGTCATTTCCATTTCCATTGGAGATTGCCATACATCCAGTGATGGGGAGGAGAAGGAAAGAGGGATGGTTCTGTAAAATGGGTTTCAAGAATGGTCTTCGGGATAAACCATGATCTTTCTTTAAATGTAGTCCATCGTTTAACAGCTACTGACACATAAATATTTCATGCTACAAAGAGATTGACATTACGTGTCTTGATTGCACTGTAAACAGGACCCTAAAAGTGGTTTTCTGATACTCTGGTAAGTAAATTTAAAGAACTCCAAAGAATTATATCCTTGGGGAAATGTGAGGCGAAACAGAGGGGTTAAAGATATTTACTGGTGAATAAAGAGAGATCAGAATAGCGTCTTTCAAAGGGGCAGGGCAGCAGCATTTCACTGCAGTCAAACAGAAATAGCCAGGACTGCAAAGACCATGTGGGAAAGGTTTAGAGAGGAAAAAAAAAAAAGTTTTTGGTCTTGCAAAGGAGACTACACGGCAGGGATTTAATGTGGTGAAATAGCAAAGAATTAGAGAAAAATTGCTTTTTGTGAGTTCCTGTTTCAGTTGTTCAGTTGGTTACAAGGCCAGTGTTTCCAGGAGAGGATTCCCAGCTATGACAAAATTATATTTAATCATATTCTCTGGATTTCATCCTAGCTCAAAGGAACCAAAAGTGCTGAATACACAAGAGAAATACATATTTTAAGTGTAATTTTCCATTTCTATATTTCTTTTTTTCTAAAAAGATAAGAGTCCAACAAGTAACCTATTATTTTCTTTGAGAGTCTTGGCTTATGACATTTTCAAATAACTCAAAATTTTCAACATCTGTCTCTAATTAAGTAACATTTTTCTACTAGGAACAACGATTACAGTGTCTGAAAGTGCTGTTATGTAGATGTGATTCATATCTCCCTCCTAAGAAGCTTGTCTTATGTCCTGAAATTCGAGATTTGTAAATCCTTTAGCTAAACATTTATATCTGCTAGGATTGTGCAGGTGCTTAACTTTGCAATGTTTTGCTGAGGTTGATCTGTAAATGCATAACAGACGTCTAAGTGTTCTGCAAGCCTGGGAACTTTTCTGTCAAGGCTTTTCCAGTTTCAGGTAATGTATTGAGTACTGTCTCCTGTGCCATACGTTTTACACTAAAAAAAACCCCACCCATGTGAAAAATTAACTTCCTGCACCGACTGCCAACCACTTTCCTCAAATTATAAAATAAGCAAAGAAAGATGTTTGATTGAAAACAACAAAAAGGTAAAGGAAAACTCTTTGTTTAAATTTTAATTTTAGATAAGCATTAAGGTCTGTTGGTCTGACTTTGGTCGTTTTTGTCACTTAATAAAAAGTAACTTTTTGTATGTTTTACATATACATATGTACACACACACATGCACTTTTAATGTGTACATATATATATACAATTTTTATGTATATATGTATATATACTTTTTATGTGTACATATATATACAAACTTTTTCTGTATGTATGTATGTGTGTATATATATACATATACATGTACACACATATATAAATATATATGTGTGTATATATATACACACATATGAATGTATTTCTTATATTTTCCTATATCATCACAGAATCATGGAATTAGCTGAATTGTAAGTGGCCCATAAGAGTCATTGAGTCCAACTCCTGTCTCTGCACAGCCCATCCCCAAGAGTCACACCATGTGCTTGAGAGCTTTGTCCAAATGCTTTTGAACTCTGTCAGGCTGCTGTGATCATCACTTCCCTGGGGAGCCTGTTCGGTGCCCAGCCACTATCTGGGTGAAGAACCCTTTCCTGATATCCACCTTAAGCCTCCCCTGACACAACTCCAGGCCATTCCCTCAGTCCTGTCCCTGGTCACCACAGAGCAGAGATCAGTGTCTGCCCCTCCTCTTCCCCTCACGAGGAAGTTGTAACTGCAATGGGGTCTCTCCTCTGTCTCCTCCAGCTGAACAGACCAAGTGCCTCAGCTGCTCCCCATAAGGCTTCCCCTCAAGGCTCTTCACCATCTTTGCTGCCCTCCCTTGGGCACTCTCCAATGTCTGAAGACCTTTCCTATATTGTGGCACCCAAAACTGCACACAATGTTTAAGATGAGGCCGCCCCAGTGCAGAGCACAGTGAGACAATCCCCTCCCTTGCCCGGCTGGCGAGGCTGGGCCTGATGCCCCCAGGACAGGGATGTCCCTCCTGGCTGTCAGGACACTGCTGACTCAAGTTCAACTTGCCACTGGCCAAGACCCCCAGGTTCCTTTCCATTCCACGGCTTTCCAGCATCTCA
Organism: Callaeas wilsoni; assembly: GCA_013398955.1. NCBI lineage: Eukaryota > Metazoa > Chordata > Aves > Passeriformes > Callaeidae > Callaeas > Callaeas wilsoni. The sequence goes on from VWPU01012712.1 coordinate 341,465, forward strand.
TCCCCCAGTCTGTTCATACACCCAGGGTTGCCCCATCCCATGTGCAGAATCTGACACTTTCCCATGTTGAGCCTCACTCAGCTGGTGATAACCCCTCTCTGATTTGTAAAGGTCTCTCTGCAGGGCCTCCCTGTCCTCGAGGGAGTCAACAGCTCCTCCTAGTTTTGTATCATCTGCTAACCTGCTCAGTATCCCTTCCATTCCTGCCTCCAAATCATTAATGATGTTGTTGAAGAGCAGAGGGCCAAGGATGGAGCCCTCTGGAACACCACTAGTGGCAGGTCACCAGGCTAATGCCACCCCACTCACTTCCAACCCAAGTTGTTCTGTGACTCCATGACTGTATTTCTGTGATTCTATGATATTATGCATTGTGAGAAAGAATATCAGCAATATACCGTGGGTCCTGTTTATTTCTGCATACAGTTCTTTGAGGTGAATTTATCCAGAAATTAAGATGACCTCTTTCGTGACAATTTAGTGCAGCTTGCCAGAAATTTGATGGTAAAATGATATTTGACAGTCCCATGTCCTTCCCTCACCTAAGACAGTGCATAATCACAGCGTACAACCTTGGAAAGGACACGGTTGTGCTTTAAATGCATATCTGTACTATTTCAATTAAAAAGAAAGTCAAGTTATTAGTGTGGTTTAGTACAGTGGTTTAGTGCAGGGCACTGAAAGGATTAAAACCAAAAAGTTAAAGGTTACTTATCTTATTGAAATATAGAAAACCACTGTTGATATAGCCAAGAGTCCTCTATTTAACTCTGAGAGCTGAGGGGCTTTTGTGCACCATTTTTTATCCTGTTTTAGCACATGATAAAAATTACAGTGTGGACCTCCAAGTCAGTTTAAATTTATCAAGTATTTCCTCTCTCACATGGGAGCAGACAGGTTTGATGGAGAAACGTGGACGAAGCTCTGTTCCCTCACACCTGCATATCTACCAGTGCCATATCAACTTACAGCCACAGGCCTTGAGGCTTAGCAGAGGTTCACTGATAAGAAACTTCTCTTTCCTTAGTTGTGTCTTATGTCCTGATGATTTTCCCAGGATACTTGGTGGAAAATGCAAAAGTAAAGCTCTTACTGTTTCTCAATGAGATGCTTGCCTTTAAAATAGATTAGAAAAGAATAACTCCGAGGAGCACATTAAAATCAGAGAAAAATAGTAATATTTGCATTGCTGAACAAGAATTGCCTTAAAGCTTCTCTATATGTCTTAATATGACCAAGTGCATTTTTCCTGCACCAAAAGCAGTTATTTGTTGTCAGCTTGGCATTACCTTGCACAATAAAAACTGGTATTTGGCTTTCTTGGCCTAAGCCAGTGTTAGTTCCTATTCATTGATTTATAGATGGGTTAATCACTTTGAGTTGTCTACAAACAGATGAGCCCTTGACATGGATGTGTGGCAATGCTGGGTGCACAAAAGTGTTTATGAAGTAATGGAATCAATTGTAGTCTGATTAATTTCAGATAACTTCTATGGGTTGTATTAAAATATGCTAATACTAAGGAAAATATGTATCAAAATATTTTGATGTAAGGAGATTGAATCTCTTTGAACCTGTGAGAATCTGGATCGTCTCATAAGACACAATTTCCTGTCCCTGGAGCCTGAAGGGATGAGGCAGTCAGTTTGAATTTGAGATGGGGTTTTTCTGGTCAAATACTTAAACATTAACAAAATACCATTTTTGGACACTTACAGAAAGGAAATATTTGGAATTTTACTAACCTATATTTTTATGTTGAAATTTGAATGCATTTCAACATAAAAATAATTTAAAATAGTATAAGAGAAGGTAAAATTTTAAAGCCGTTAAAACAAAATTCTTCATTTGAGATGTACTGATGTGTTTTTCACTTCAATTTGCAAGTGTATTTGAGGTTTTGAGTTTTAATCCCTCACTGGAATGAATACGGTGAAGAAAATAGCATTCATGCAGTTTCTTGACACCTCTGTGCGTGACACATTACTGGAGATTAATTCACCTGAAGTATTTTTGCTTTGTATAAAACAAAGCTGTTTTGGGGTTGTTTTTGGGTTTTTGTTTGGTTTTTTTTTATGAAAGGTTTTCGCTTGAATAGTGTTTTTCTCTCGGTGGTGTGTGTAATTTTGCTGCTTTGTCCCTCAAGTCTGATGGATAACAAACACATTCTCCTCCAGGACCTTCAAGAAGGCATGCACTCTGAGTGAACTCAAGTAAGGGATGAGTTAAGGTGAAGAAGAATTATTTAATTTGTGGTGTTTTCCAGTTTTATGACCTTGCTGTAACTTTAGGCCTGTCTTGTTTGTCCATGTAATTATTTTTCAAATATATTAGAAGGGAGAGAAAAAGATACCCCGAGGCATTGGTTTATAATCTAAAAATCATTATAATATTTAATATGGAGAGTCGCAAAGGAATAAATCTGCTCCATAGAGTTCTAATATTGAAGAGGAAAGACTTAGAAGCATTTCAGAACTGACTACATCTGATGCAGATTCAGAAATGAGTTCTATATCTCCAGCCATAGCTAAAAAATAGATCTCTTCCAAACTTTTTAACATACTTAGCCTCAAACTTTGAAAGTCATCCCGTTGGTTTAAATCAAACTGATCATTTAGGTAAAGCTAAGAGACATTGTGGCAAGTATCAATCATGAAAATTAGGTCCTCTCCCACAGAAGGATAAGGCTGAAAGGTAGAAATCTGAACTATAAAAGTAGTTGATGACATTTTAGGCTCAGTAACTTCCCTGCACTTACTTAAGTGTGACCGTTTCAATGTGACCGCGCTCTAACGTGATTATCGCCATTTATGTTGGTCTGGTGCACCTGCAAGGAGTCAAAGTGTCTTCAGCACTGTTCTCTTTTGGCCCCTGCCAACTGCTGACCCACATCAAAGCCTTAAGCGTGGGTGCCAAAGCTCCAGATGTGATAAAGCGTATGTGGAAAATATGCAAATCATCGTCAGGAAGAAATTTCCATTTCTGTACCAGTAGTTTGCAGTTTAATCCTTTCGTCTTGAAGATTTCATTTCCTTGGAAGAAGGGGGAGGAAGGGGAAGGATAATCACTCTCTGCTTCCATTTCTGTTGTTGCAGAGCCCTGATACTGAGATCACATTTCTCAAGCTTTTTTGACTTTGATAAAAACCTGTGACTTGCTGAACTTGCTCTCACTTTAAGTATAGCTATAGAATTATGGATTTCCTGACAAAATGATTAATATTTCTGAGTCTTGCTTTCTCTTTACTATGTGTAGGAACTCAATAAGCTCACTTATAAAGTGTTTTTATGCAACTTCTATCTAAAAACAGTAAGTTTATTTTTGTCTCATAAACTTCCAGGAGAAATGGCTCAGATGATCACTGCCTTGCTCCAATAGACACAAGAAGTCATACAAGTCAATCTAAATAGTGTTCTTGATGTATTTGATGACCACACTTCATCTTGAATAGGAAAAAAAAAATTTATGGCCTTAATGCATTTATTATATTCTTTACCATAATTTGAAAATCTATTGCAACCCAATACCTTATGTTCTGGATACAAAAACCCTTAGTTGGAAAGAAAATTGTGCTGTAGCTGGAGAATGGTTAAGTCATTTTAAAGACTTAGAAACTGGGGCCAAACTTTTAAAGTCACATGGGAAAGCTACGGTAAAGCCAAGAACTATATCTTTTGGTGAAATTGTATGAACCAGGGGTTTAACGAACATAGCACAGGTTAACAATTTTCTGTGGGTCAGCTGCACTGTGGTTATTATTGTCGTGTTTGCTTCTAGTCCCCATGCAATAAAATGTGATGAAAGTTACCTTAATTGCTGATTAAGACAAGATAGAGGATCCCACACCAGCAACAGACTAAGAGCTCACAAGAGTGGTCTCTGTATGGTAACTCTGTAAGCCATGGAATATTGGTTTGGTGTTTGACCTCTCAGTGTGGGGCAAAGAGCATGAGTCTGCTCCTCCTTTCAGCTACCAGGCACCCCCAAAAGATGAGCTCCTAACTCTGGTGTTGCCATCACCTCCCAAAGTAGGGAAAGAATATCCTGAGGTCTGCTGACCCATATGCAAAATGAAACCTAAACTGATATTGCAATAGTGAAGTGTCAAGAGTTTCCAGTAGTCATTCTGGGTCAGTGTTCATGTTTTCCATTCATGGAGATGCTGGCCTTCAGGACTACCCCTTCCCTCCCCTTACACATACACACACACACACACAAGAAAACATTAGTTATATGATTATATCATTAGTAAGCTCTTTCTTCTTTTCATTGAAGTCGTGAATAACATAATAAAAATTAGTTGCAGGAATTCCAGAGAAAGGAATATTGATAAAAATTAATTATACAGAGGCAATGTTTTTACCTCCAAGACCTCTTGCTTTGCACAAAGATCCAAATTTCAGTGCTGAAGGCAGCAAGGGTAATAATATGCCCAGTCCATGTTTCTCACGAGTACGCAAGCAGGAAAACCAGGACAGTAAAGGAGAAGAGTTGTACCACACTAAGGAAATCAGAATACCTCAGGCTTTTCCTGAGGAACTGATTTCCCAGTATTTCTGCCTCTAGTACCTAGACATCATTTCCCATGCCATGTCAGATAGCTGCATCCAGCTACATCAGGTCCTCTTCCCCCTCCACTGTCAGACATTCCTGTAGGGAGAACAGACCACAGCAAATGCTCTGACCTACACTGCCTGATCCTTTCCTCATTGTCTTTTATCTGCTGGAGTGCCTTCTGTTTATTTATTCATTTATTTCTCTCCTGAGACCCTTTGGAGATTTGTGGTTGATGACGATTTGTTTGATGCAAAAACCTTTGCAATGGGGTCCTGGAGTAAATTTTATGTCACCAAGAGAATGAAAGAATAGAATGAAATCAGTGCTAAAAGAAGCCACAGGCTTCTTTAGATAAGTTCCAGCCTTCTGTGCTATGGCTATAGATTTTCAACAGAAAGACAGGAAGTATTAAACCAATGAACAAGAAAAAAAAGCATTTTTGAAGAAGACTTAAAAAATAAAACATGACCTTAATAATAGTGTTTATAATCTGAGCATAATGGTTAACTCTATCGAAGATTTATTTGACAACGACTATAGGAACATCAGGAATGACTGTATTGAATATTGCCTTTGAACCAGATAAAGTCTGTAGTGATCTTGTTAATATTAGACAAAATAACTTCTGCAGCCCAGATCTAAAATATTACCCTCACAGCAATGGCAGGATTTTATTTTATGTTTATTTTATGTTCTGGGTGTAAGCAGGCAGTTAAATATTTGCAAACATCAGAAAGTAGCTATGTAGGAGGAACAAACTTTAACTAACCCTGGGGCCACTCCCTGTGGCTCCCATTATAGAACTAGGAACTTCCCAAGTTGTGCACAGTCAGATGCTCTTCAGATCTAAGACATAGCTCTCTGAAAGTTCATAAAATCATAGAATGGTTTGGGTTGGAAGGGATCTTAAAGATGTTCTTGTTCCAAACCCCTGCCCCGGGCAAGGACACCTTCCATTAAACCAGACAGCTAAAAGCACCATCCATCCTGGCCTTGGAGGGCTGTTTTTTAACTTCCTCAGTATCAAAGACTCATCCACTGTACCCTGCAGTGGGGTTAAGTGTGAATTTCTCCTGTTACAGCAAGATATCTCCTGGATGGGTTCTTATTGGAGCTCTTTCAGGAAGTTTAAAGTCACAAAAAAATTCTTCTCTTTTAATGTCCTGCTCATCATGTCTCATGGGATAGTGCATTTCATTAATTTGTACTCCCTGTTGTTTTGTCTTGGGTTTGGTGGGAAAAAAGAAATTGGAAGTTTGATTGAAATAGTATTTCTGCTCATGGTATGTTAGAAGGTTGAGTTTGTATCAGTTCAAACACTTTATCTTGCTTCACAATGTGTGGCTTGTCCTGGGGGAACTAAGCCAGTCTTAAGAAAATTTCCAGCAATAGTCACGGCAAAGTCTCTAAAATTCAATATTGAGATTTGGACCAGGATTCTGTCGAAGACTTGCTTGAGCTTGTTTATGAGCAACTTAGAAATTTGATCTGTCAAGCTTATGACTTAAGTATGGAGATTTGGTGTGACCAAATTCCTACTCTCATATAATTAACAAATCTCCCTGCCAGAAAACTAGGATTGCAGTCTGAAATTAAATGGCTTGGGATACTTTGATTTCTGAAGTGCTACCTGGCTTGCCTTATTCCAATAGTTATGTCAAGCAGTTCGTCTCTTTCTCAGATGCCCAAGTATTGCTATACTTTGAATAGTTTGGAATGAAATGGTCTCTTCCCTGCCCTGCTTCTGTTTATCTTCTGCAAGGATTTGCATGTAAGGTATCTCTTTTCTTTGCCTGCTCTGCTTTTGCCCAAATACATCTCATGCTGACCGGGTTCCTGATGTCCTTGGCCATATTTGGCCAGGGTATTGGTTTTGTGGGGTTGTTTCTTTGTTCTGTTTTGTGCTCCCAAGATAGCCTCTGCTTTCAGTGATCGATGTGTTATAATTTAGCTGACTACATCTGCAGTGGTACTATGTATCCTTTATTCACATATCACAATGCTTCCAGCATTTCTGAGAGCTAACTTGGCCTTCTCCTGTGTGACTGTCAGCTCTAACAGAAGAGTGCATTGACAGCTGGATGTATTTCTTGCTAGATAATAATAATATCTTTCACACGCAAGCCAGCTTGGCAGAGGATTTCCATATCTTTTCATGTTTTCTTTAGTTTCCCCCAGTTGAGAATCTCATATGCTAGTTTATTTTCATATTTCCAATGTGTAAAGTTGTCTAGATGAGGAAGCAACTTTATACATCTCATTTCATTACACATGACACTGCAGACTCAGTAGCATACACTGAATTCATGCTGAAAATGGCTTTTAGCCATGTTGCAGAATCACAGAATGGTTTGGGTTGGGAGGGACCTTAAAGCTCATCCAGTTCCACCCCCCTGACATGAGCAGGGACACCTTCCAGTAGGCCAGGTTGCTCAGAGTCCCATCCAACCCAGGCTTGAACACTTCCATGGAAGTGTTTTCATTTCAAGTTATTCCTCTGGCGTGTTTTGAGACATCATTTAGGTGAATCAAGTAACTCTTTTATGGAACATATTTATTATTATTTATGTTGACATAACAAGGATTCAAAGACATTGAGTTTAGAAGATGCTCACTTTAAAAATCCTAAAACTACTAATAAACTAAAAACATTTCTGAGAAGGTATTTGATATAAAAATTCTATTCTTGGGGGTGTCTGGGAAGCCGTTGGAGCAGATGAAGTGCTCAATCTCTCATACCTCAGCCAGTTGCAATCTTGTCTCAATTTTGTTTGTATTAAATTTCAAATGTATTCAGCGAGTCGCTGTTGGGAACAGATGGGGTTGTGATTGTGACCTGCCACAGCTTCTGTCACGCTGCCTCTGTGGGTTATGCATGGATGTAGGTGGATTTACATACATACATAAGTGCTTAGCTAGAGACAGTGATGGGTGACTCAAAGCGGCTCCCAGACAGGGCTCCGACTGCCTGTTTTCCTGGGGAAACAAGCAGGAACCAACCTGTTGTGGGAGATTAACAGAGGTATGGCAATGTTTCTCTGGTAAAGGTAAGGAGGTAAAAGTTGTTTAAGTCATTCCCAAAGACTTTGAGGAGGACAAATCTGCAGCACTGGGTATAGCCTTGCAGCACTCCCACCACAAGTGCAAATATGCATTTACTTCTTGGACCTTCCAGAACTGCTTGTTAGTTTGATGATTTCTCATTATTTCCCCCAGACAAAAGAAGGTAAAGAGAATAAAAACTAAAACATACCCCGAAGGAGAGCTTTAGAATAAGAAAAATGGAAGTGGATCCTGAACTTGCAGGGCCCAGACCAGTCCCAAACAAGTCAAGGCAGAGAAAGTGAAAACAAAAACCTCAACCTGTGCCTGCTTAAATCTGCAAATAATGTGCATAAGAATGAGCTGTAAAAGGAGATAAGGAAGAAAAAATACAAGGAGGTATACAAGCACGGAGAGGAAACAAGACAGTAAAATCTAATACGACACTCTGAAAGAGTTTAGAAGTCAGAGAATGGTGGCATCAATGCTGTTTTGAGTATGGACAAGGGTACAGATCTGCTGCCCTGTTCTGAAAAAGTGAATATCTGTGAACTGAATCCCATCTTAAATAATCAGTTATACTGAGAGTTGTTGGAACCTTGGACTTTTCATGCAAGTGGGACATGTACAAGCAGGAACATTTAAGCTTTGCAACAGGATACCTTTCTGATCCACTAGTGTGTGGGTCACAGCCACGGTACAAGAGATAAAGGAGAATAAAGAAAATGTGTGAAGTGTCTATATCTGGGGCCTTGGGAAAAAAAATTTGCATTTATGCTGTCTAATTTATTTATTTAGAAAGAAACCATGAGATACTGGAGGAGAGTAACTAGACAAGAGCAAAATAATTAAGACTGCTCAAAAATCAGCAAAAGGGTGAAATGGTTGCTCTGGATTGAAAAAAACCAAGCAAAAAATAAGAAAAAAAAGACATGACATCTTTATCTACTCTTTTACCTATTAAAGGGAACAAAAGTAATATTTTCTATGTGAAAAAATTTAGATTTGCTGTAAAACTGCATTTCCACAAGAGAACTAAAAATTAGAAAAATTGAAAATTGAAATATTCCTTCAAAATGGTTCTGATGTTTCTTTCTCTCTGTACAGGTAATTTTTGGAAGATTATTTTCACAAGATGAAAAATGGTAATTGTGGTTTGTTTTTTTCACACTGTTTTGGGAAACTCCCTTCCTCTCTAAAAGAATTAACACTAAGAATTTTGGTCTTGCATTAAAAGCAAAACCCAAAACCTCCTTTTTTCAAACAGTTTTACTGGCCAGTAATGTTGTCATTCTGCTTTTCCAGTGCTGTCATATAACAACAAGTGCAGCATGATTTATATTTATAATTATTATGTCCTACTGCTGGGGAAGGAACAGTTCAACTCCCCCAGTTCATAATGTTCTCTGCTTGTGACATGTCCTGTCCCTTGCCTTCTCTACAGCAGTTTTGAATAGGTTATTTTTAGACTTATTATATTTTTTTCTTGCTGCCTGTGCTTTCAAGCTTCCCTGTGACTTTAATTAAAGTGTCCTTAGGCTTGTGCATGTAAAAAGCTAACAAGTTCACCCAGTCAAGATCTCTCCTAATTATAATGCAAAGTAGGAGTTCAAGTGAGGAGAACATCAAACAGTTTTTATGTGACATATGAGAGCTTGACACTGTATTTTGACAGGCCTGTTGCAGAATACACGATGCCACTGAAATACATTTTAAAAGTAATATCCCAGCTTACACATCATCCACAAAACAAGCCTATGGTGCAGAGAGCAAGCTGTACAACATGCTGCATAGAGCAAAAGACAGTGTTTGGCGTGTTATTGATGTGTTATATAAACAGTGGTAGGATCCAAAATGCGACGACTTTTGGGTTTGCTTCTTACATGTGGTGGCACTTATAGGCATACAAAACCCATGGGCCAGTTCTTCAGATGCTGATGCCTACAATGCAGCTGCTTGATGAAAAGCAGCACAGTGGACCTTACCCATCAGACAACAAGCACAGCCTGCCACGGCGTAAGTTAAACTGTGCAGCCTTTCCAGGCAGGAGCACAGGAAGACCACATTTTTGGTAGGTGTGGCACTGACAGAAGGCAGAATGCAACCTCATTAGTCTAGGAATCTGCACAAAAAGCAGAATATTTTCACCAATTGCCTCTATAGGATCATAAAACCATTAAGGCATCAAAAGGTCTTGAGACCAGCAAGTTCACCCACCCAGCACCCAAACTGTTCACCACTAACCCACACCCTCAAGTGCCACATCCAGACAGCTTTTCAATCCCTTCTAGAGATGGGGACTACACCACTGCCCTGGGCAGCCTGTGCAAGTGCTTGACAGCCCTTTCTATAAAGAAATTTTCCCTAATATCCACTTTAAACCTCCTCTGGCACAGTTTGAGGACGTTTCCTCTCCTCCTGTCCCTGTTCCCTGGGAGCAGAGCCTGACACTCCCTGGCTGCCTCCTCCTGTCAGGGAGTGGTGCAGAGCCAGGACGTCCCCCCTGAGCCTCCTTTTCTCCAGCCTGAGCCCCTTTCCCGGCTCCCTCAGCCGCTCCTGGGGCTCCAGCCCCTTCCCCCGCTCCGTTCCCTTCCCCGGACACGCTCCAGCCCCTCCATGTCTCTCTTGTCCCGAGGGGCCCAGAGCTGTCCCCAGCACTGGAGGTGCCTCAGCAGTGCGGGCACAGGGGACGGGCCCTGCCCTGGTCCTGCTGGACACTCTAGTGATGGGACAGCCCAGGGGCCATTGGCATTCTTGGTCACATGAGCACCCTTCTGTCCATAATCGCAATAATTATTATCACAATAACATGTAGGTTTCACTCTGCTTGGAGTTTTAGACGTGCTTAGAGGCTATGATCTGAGCACATGGCTTCATTTTTCATCCACTCTAGGCTGAGACTTATCATGCCAAGTTGTTTTATTTTTTCCCACTGGTTATAAGAGGAGTCAGAGGTGAGTAGCTGATATATCAATGTTGCAGACATAAAAACACAGAATTATAGAATAGTTTGGGTTGGAAGACACCTTAAAGATAATTTCGTAATCACAGCATGTAAACTAGTTGCAGGAGAAGAGAAACTGGGAATGGGAGAAAGGAAGAAAGGAGGATGAATATGTTTAGTGTATATTATCAGAGCCAAAGCAGACACATGTTTTTTGCTGAGAGCTTTCCTCTTTTCGTGGAGCATTTGCTGCTGCTGCTAAAATTGGAATTTTCTCGGAAAATATAAGATTTGGTTGAGGTCTTGAGATATTGCAAATAAGATGGAGAAACAAACTGAGACGTGTGAAGGAAACTTCAGTCAGAAGCATGAGAGGTTCGTTTCCTGACATTCAGCTTTAGTCATAACCCACCATCATCAGCAGTGTCGTGATTACCCTGCAGTCAGAGCAGACACGACGAGAGCAGGCATGGGTGAGTCAAACCCTGTGGGTGTGTGGATGACTGTACAGGACTCCAGCATGACAAGCACCTTTCATCTCACCATTCATGGTGCCACTCAGCACTCAGCAGTGATTTCTGCAGTTGCAGGATCAATATCATGAGCGAGAAAGGAAAAATGCAAGAGAAAGAAGGAGCAGCAACGCACAGAGGAACAGGCAAGGGAAGGAACGAGATCCACAGTGTGAAAAATAACGAGTTGTTTGTTTTAATAGTTGCACAGAGGCAATCACACATCCTTTTGGTCAAGGGTGACATTTCTGTGAGATTCTCACAGCATCTCATCTGCAATTCCTGCATGCCACTGTCAATATGAGAGCAATGTTAACAGGAAAATTATTTCACACACTATATTGAAGCTTAAATATTTAAAGCAGCTTAATTGCAGAGCATCTGAACTGCCAAGCAGTCACTTGTCTGAGAAAAATTTAGGACTGAACAGCAGAAGTACTCTGTACTGCCTCACAATTCAGACCAAAAGGAGGCAATAACCACCAAATTTTGCTTTCTGCTCAACCCTGCCTGAGAAAAGCAAGGATTTCCTTAGAATTGAATGGAAGTACAAAATATGCTTGGAGGCAAAATAATGTGCAGAGACTAGAAACATGGTGTCTCATATCTTAGAACATCTTAGGCATCCATTTATTAGAGCTGCATTTACCTAAATGTATTTCAGCGTGGATTGTCTTGTAAGGAGGGGATGTCGACAGCGTTGTAGTGATTGTAACAGCCACAGGGCCTCCCTGAATGGCACAGCACAACATACTGTACTTAATGTTGACACTGTTCAGTGAAACAATTATTACAATCAATTTGACTTTTAATGTGACTTCTCTTGTAAATCTCTGGGTCATTAACCTTAACAACATCAATGTACTGTCAGTATCCAATTCCACCAAATTAGTGTCCGAGGTAATAGGAGAAGGAATGTATTAATGTGTTATCGGTGACTAATAAAGACAGCAATCCTCTAATGTGCTGTGAAGAACAGCTGAAGCATGCAAGGGAAGAGGAAATACACAAAGTCAGGGCAGCAGACATCTTTGGTGGTGCGTGTCAGGTCGTCAGATTAGGTGGTAAACAGCTTGACCTCTTTGCCACTGAATCAGGAGGAGCAGGGCTGGAGATGGTCCATGACATGTGGTTTAAGGCCGGTTGTATGAGGTTCAACAAGGCCAAGTGCTGGGTCCTGCCCTTGGGTCACACCAACTCCTGCAGCTCCAGGCTGCGGCAGAGGGGCTGGAAAGGGCCCTTTGGGAAAGGCCCTGGGGATGCTGGTGCCAGGAGCTGGAGATGAGCCCAGGGGTGCCCAGGGGGGCAAGAGGCCAATGGCCCCTGGGCTGTCCCAGCCAGGGTGTGACACAGCCCCAGGGCAGGGCCCGTCCCCTGTGCCCGCACTGCTCAGGCACCTCAACTGCTGGGGACAGCACTGGGCCCCTCGGGACAAGAGACACATGGAGGGGCTGGAGCGTGTCCAGGGAAGGGAACGGAGCTGGGGAAGGGGCTGGAGCCTCAGGAGCGGCTGAGGGAGCTGGGAAAGGGGCTCAGGCTGGAGAAAAGGAGGCTCAGGGGGGACCTTGTGGCTCTGCACAACTCCCTGACAGTGGGCTGCAGCCAGGTAGAGGTCTGCAGTCAGAGGGACCCTTCACCCAGGTAAGAGGTGAAAAGACAAGAGGATACGGCTTCAAGCAGCACCAGAGGAGGTTTAGATTGGATATTAGAAAAATTTTCTTCATGGAAAGGGTTGTCAAGCATTAGAGAGGCCTGCCAAGGGCAGTGGTCTAGTGCCCATCCCTGAAGGGATTGAAAAGATGTGCAGAAGTGGCACTTGGGGACATGAGTTTGTGGTGGTCTTGACAGTGCTAGGGCAACAGTTGGGTTTGATGACCTTGGAGGGGTAACCCAAACTTAATTTTTCTGTGATTCTGTGATCCTATATGACAAATGAACAGCGCATTTCATTTTGGAGTGGTCAGAAGAGCTCTTCTTCAGTTTTGTTTCATGTTCCAGTACATGAGAAGCTGCATCATGTAAAATCATATGGTCGTACTAGAATGAAAGGGATAACCCCTAATAATGAAAATATTAAATTTTTTAGCCTCCATCATGAACCATAAGGTAGCTTGCACTGCGGAGAACTGAAGTTATGCTGGACAGATAAAAATAGACTTTCCATCAGTGCCATCCAATTTCTCTTCCAGCTGGCAGGCTCTAAGTGACGTCTCCCAGTATGGTTTGAGACTGCTCTTTCCTGAGACGAGAGGTGTCACAGCTCATCACATCCAGCACTATGAAAGGAGCACTGAGTGCTCACAGCCCAGAAGAAAGGGAACACCTAGGCTCTGGAGGGAGCTGGGAATCCACTGACAGGGAGGATCATCCTGTTTGAGGGTGGCTCCTGCCAGCTTGCATTAGCAAAGAGTGGTGGGTGAACATGGCATGAGACAGGCACAATTTGGATCCTATCTAATACCCTGAAACTTCAGCCTTTACCTGTACTTATTGATAGCCAATACATTCCTCTTCCAGGCTGTATTCAGAGGGTTGACGTGGCACAATGTTTCAACAAACATTGCTTAATAATAATAAAGAAAACCTAAGAAAACATTGTATTCATTCTATATTCCCAAAGATCTTATAGGCTATAAACCAAAATTATGAATTCAACACCAAAATGGAAATCTTTCCAAATCAAACTTTCAAGGCAGGAGAAAGGGGCATGAAGAATTAATAACAAGTTTAATTATGAAGGCAATATTTCTTGAACAAAGTAAATTAAGTACTTCATTTGGGGATTGGCAGGATCATCAGGTTAATACCTTTTCCTATATAAAAAAGTGCTACAGGATTTTAAATTGTATCCTATAATTAAGATTCATGTCTTAAGGCTGAAAAACATCATTCTGTGTTCTGGTAGGGCACTGCCCCCGATGCTTAATCTCTATTCTGCAAATCCATACACAAAGGTAAAGAAAATCAATAGTAATAATAAAATGATTCTTATATTTTGATAAAGCTGATACTAAATGTGTAAAAATACAAACAAATTACTAAGTCAAGTTTTATATTTCTAAGAACTTTTGTCCTGCACTGCTAGTCAAACCCCATGGTTATTTATTTACTAAAAATTCCAATTTTCTTCTACCATGGAAACTTGATGAAACGTGTAATTGAAAACTCATAATGAGTGAAATTTTAACCACCTCTATGCTCAAAAAAGAACAAAAGCGGAAGGCAAAAAACCTCTGTTGTGATAGCCTGATGCCAAAAGTATTGACAAAATGCATGTGAGGCTTTTTGCATGCAGTTAAGCTTACAATTAGTCTCGTCAAATGTGATTAGTTTAACCTGACCAGTCATCTAAGAGGCTAGGTGACTAAACTGAGATATCTAAATAATCATCTTCTACAACCAACAGCTTTAGATAAATCCCCTGGGTGCAGTGAGGGGCAGGAGTTACAGTTACCTGAGTTTCTCTTTATATTCTTGGAGGAAGGAACTGAGATACCTACTTCAAAACTGATTAAATCTTTCACTTTATTATGACTAAATACAGCTGTGAGAAGAGCCATAATTCTGGCTCTCATACGTCAATTAACTTGTGAGGTGCATGCTGCAGAGCGCTCTGGTGACAGTCACAGAAAATATGTGTACACAGTTAAAATTAATATAAAAAGGGCAATAAATGATGAGGCACACTTTTTTATTTTATTGTGCTGCCATGGGTTATCATTTTGATTTTCTCCCTCTCCTGGGTGCTGAAGTAGCATGGAGTTTGCCTGATCTTCATCTTTCCTTCCTTGCATTTTGTAATTCTACAAGAACACGGAGTTTGACATTTGTATTGTTTTGCCTTGGGCTCTGTCTGTGAGAGAAGTGGAGGCAACAGCTCTGCTATCAGCAGTGGGTAGGCTGAGAACTGGGCTTATTCGGGAGGACCTGATGATGTGGAAAATTGGGTGTTTTTCTAGGCCATGCTCATGGCGTGGACTAGTAATAACAGGTAAGAGTGACCACTACACATTTGAGAACGTGTTACTGTGTAAGACCCAAAAGTGGGAACATAGGGAGGGTGACGCTCAGTTTTAAATGAGATGAAGAAACAGTGAATTTTCAGCATGTGTAAAGACTATTGTTTTGATTTGTATTTCTGTCACTTAGAGAAAACAATTCTGTTTTGTTTCATGGAAACATACAGGATATCTTATCTATGGATTAATTGGTATGCCAAATGTCATGAGTAATACCCAGTGCTTGGTAGCTGTTTCGTTCAATATAATAATTTATGAACATTGGGTGGTTTTACTTCTTGAGACTCAGCCTCTTTGCGCCACTCAGCTGCAAAAAGACCTGAAATCACTAGAAATGGCCAAATAACACAAACCAGCAAGTTCATGTGTGCTAATCTGAACTGGCATGAACCAACACTGCTGTTGAAAGACCTCCCATAATTTATCCCTACCCAGGCTCTGCAATCCAGCCAACAAAAACCCAAGCACTGAACTGATTTAATTTTAATCATCTCCCTTAACCTGTTGGGTGTGCAGTTGCACAATGCTTGTGTTGGCAGGTGGAAGGAGGTGCCACAGGGACATGGGAGGGTGAGGATTGCTCCCAAATTCCTGCTGTGGCTCCTGCACCAACAGTGGGCACTGTACTCCCACCATTACTGAAGGGGTTGTCCCTGGAGAAGCAGCTGCAAGGGAGCACTTCTCCCACCCTGAATATTGGCCAAGCTGCAATTTGCTGTCTGCTCAGAAGAGAAGTGGACTCTACCTGCACTGAGTCTTCAAGGCCAAGAAGGGCTGCTCTACTGAAATAACTCCGTTAGTCAAACACAAATTAGTGGGCTCCATGCAGCAGTAACTGAATACATTTTTTATTGCCTGCATTATGCCAGAGGTCAGACTCAATGAGATAATCCTCTTTTATGGCCTTAAAGTATATAAAAACAGATAAAATTAATCCAGAGGACACTCTCGTGCCTGTTGATGCCTAGCAAGATATCTACTCTATCTGACTTTTGGTATTTGAGGTCATTTTAATTCACAGGCTCTTATTTTTCTACCATTATTGGATTTTCTGTTCTTGTAGCTCTCAGCCTTTATGCCTCATAGGCAGAAGTAATGAGTGAGTAATGTGAGCAGCATCTTTCTTTGCTCTCCCTGCCAACCTGGACTGCAGCCACAGTCTCCTGAGTTTTAAGGGGTTTTAATTTTCTACGTCCATGAGGAAAGTCAGAACATTTCCTGGGCAGTATAAAAACTACAACACACAGGTCAGGGGCCATTACTCTAATACATAGCTTCTCTGGAAGAATGATCCCACATAGGTATTGGGCCTAGATTTCCTTTTTTTGATTAATAAATAAGGAAAAATTTTCGTCTCCATCATGGCCAAAAGAAAAACTCTAAAAGGTCAGGTCTGAGACATTGACAGTGACCCAACAAAAATGTTGAAGGGCATCACTATAGTACTTTTCAGGTTATTTTTGTTTTCATACAGAAAAAAAAATAAATTATTGAATCATAAAGCATATTTTTTAAAATGTGGACTGAATGTGATATTTTGTTGTATACTTGCACCTCATCACATCAGCGTATGAATAATAATGCATCTTGACAGGTATTAGTTATTTTTCCTTTCAGCTCTCAAGAGACATGAACAAGTGCTACTTTTGTTGTTTTGTTGTTTTTGTTGGGCTTTTTAAATGGAAATGAAGGAATAAGTGTCTTGCCTCATAACACACTTTAAGTCAGTCATAGAGTTGGGAACCAAACATACGTGAACTTGACTCCCTGTCTGGATCTGTAATCAAAGCACCAACTGTCAGTAAATTAAAATCTTAATCCAACAAATATTTGTGAAAAACATACAAGTCTTTGGATAGATGAAGCAAAATCTTTCTGGAAGTTTCCACAATACTTTTTTTTTTTAAAATTTATTTTTAATTTTAGATCTTTCCGCTAGAAATGCATGACTCATTTCCCAAGTACAAAAAGAAACGTGGACAGTCAAAGAATACCAACTTGTGGAAATAAATGAGAGGGGAGTCTTGGCTCTCAATTACACAGATCCTTTGTCACAGCTCAAGTGTGTTCTTTTGGCCTGCGAATGAGATGGTTTTCTTACTAAGTCAGGCACTGGCAGAGTTTTTATCTTCATCACTTTAATGGAGCATGTCCATTATTCGATGAGTTAATTTCAGAAAGGGGGCCAAGTTTGGAAGGATTAAGTGCCAGCTAAAGAAACAAACCTATATTGCTTGGGGAGGGATTGGGGGGGAGGAAATTGATGCAGCTTTCTATGCGTGTGCTCATTTCCAAGTGCCTTCATGAGACATGACGTGACAAAGGCTGCCAAGTGTTTAGCACAATAAATGGAACCACATTTTAAACACAATAAAAACCTAATGAAATCAGCCTCTTTTAAAGCCACCCACCTTTAGCACATCACATTAGAGACTTTGTAATATAAAAGCAAAAAGAAAGTATAAAAGGCATTTCTTATATATATATATATAAGAAAAAAAAATATATGTATAAAACAACCCAGCAGATTTAAAGTTATTGCTTAAATGGCAACAGTGGTAGAAGAAGTTGTGTCCCCAAGGGAGGAAATCTCCAGGGTGGTACTAGAGGAGTAGGGGAAGGAGCAGGCAACACCTGAATGTGGGTGAAACCCCTAAAGAAATATGAAGGGTCAGACTGGTCTTCATCTCCTTGGGAATGAAAGCCAATATTAAATGGTTATGAGACTTTTGTCGCAACAAGGGGGAAGATTCTCCCTCTGGCCACTCCTTGGACTGGTCCAGCATAGCTTAGCAAAGGTGTCCCTGAGGACTAGGGAGAAAGAGCTTTTTTCTGTGCCTATGAGGATGATTCAGAGACTCTGTCTGCTTTGAGGCTGCACAAATACCTTGTCTTCCAACAGAGCCCAGTGCATGGATGGGATAAGAGTTGAGGGTTGCGGGAGAAGAAGCAGCAGGGGAATGGAGCAGACTCCTTTCTGTGGCGTTGACTGACAGGACAAGGGCAAAGAGCAGAAACCGTAACAGGAAAAGTTTCTTTACTGTAAGGGCCCTGAGCATGGGAACAGGCTGCCCAGAGAATTTGTGGAGTCTCCTTTTCTGGACATACTAAAACTCCATCTGGACATGATCCTGTGCAACCTGCTAAAGATGAGTCTTCTTTACAGGGAAGGCTGGACTGGATGATCTCCACTGGCCATTTCCAACACCAGCCAGTTTGTGATCTGTGTCCTTGGAGAGGACTTTTCCATACAGCTGTGCTGCCTAGTCCTGTAGATCCACAGCCTAGAGAAACAGTGCTCCTTATGATCATGGTTTTCCCCCAAAATAAGAGACAGGAAGATCCCAAAGCTGCAGTGGAATAGACAAATTAAAGGGTTTTGGTATGTGCTTATGTCCAGGTTGCATTACCTGATCTCCAAGTTGAGATGCCAGAAATGCTGAACCTGAAGACTGCTAAATATATTATTAAGAGGTATTTTTATGTTACTGGTTCAGACAGAAAAGAAGACATTTCAATTCTCTGAAAGCAAATGTTTTCAGTTTAAATGTCTATATGTGTGTATATTTAGAAAAAGGTATGATTGATACACTTGTCCGGTCTTGCTTTCAGCTAAAGGGGAAGGAAAGATTCTGCTGGAAGCAGTACATTTGTCTTTATCTTCTACCAGTAAAAGGTTTCTCAGGGAAACTTATAAACAATTCTGTAGGTTAAAAGGGCTCCAGGGTACATCTAACATAACACTGATGGCCCAGACTGGAGAGCCATAAATGACTTCTCCCTTTCTTCCACATGTCTGAAAAACAAGTGCAGAAAAGTGTGATGCAGCTATAAAAGCTTTGAAATGTGTGAAGCTTCTGAAAAGAAATGTTTCCCCAGAATGCATCATGGAGTTGCATCGTGAAGAAACAGCTTCATACATTCATAGCACAGAATAGAAAAGTTTTTAAAGCTGCGTCTTCTCTGCACCTCACTCCCAAGGGGTACAGGAAGGCAAAACAGGCCAATGGGTGTAATCTGGCACTCTCTTTCCATAATTTCTTTATAGTTCTGACTTGGGAGCTCAGAGAGCAGAGGAAAGTCTTTTTGTATTTGAATCACAGAATCATAGAATGGCCTGTGTTGGAATGCAGGATCATCTCGTTCCACCCCCTGCCCTGGGCAGGGACACCTGCATCTTGTCCAGGTTGCCCCAAGCCCCATCCAACCTGGCCTTCCAGAACGCTTCCAGAAATGGGACATCCACAACTTCTCCGGGCAACCAGGAAGCCTCATAGTAAAGATGTTTTTCCTGATATATCCATGTCATTGGTGTTGTATCATATGCAAAAGATATAAGACAAATAAAATCTAAGCCTATCTGACTCCAAACAAGAAGATATGATAATGATACTATCTGCTTCTTTAAGATTTTTTTTTTAATTTTACAGTATCCTATTTTTGTGTGGCCTGATGGAAATAGTGAGTAGTTAGCTCTCTATAGAAACTTGCAATACATCAAAAGTTTCTAGACTGACATGGTGCTTCAGTCATATTCCTTTTGGTTTAGTGAAAATGTCATTTTTTGTTGTTGTTGAGGTAACTTTAGCTTTATGCTTTTCAGAAGAACCAGTTTCTTGGAAAGGCCTGGATTGAATGTAAATCAGTGTCCTGAAGCAGCCTGCAAATTTTCCAGACATCTAGTCTGACACTTTTAGGTTCCCAGGTGTCATCTCATGGGAAAAAAATAGCAGTAAAGATGCCTGCAGTTTGTAAACAATGGCAAGAAGAACATCCTGACAGGAGGCTGTAATGTGATCTTTTTCTCTTAGTTATTTACTTGCTGAAGAGCGAGATTTTTTCCTCCAGTCCCTTCCATGACAGGAGGATCCTGCCCTGTGCACCACAAAAATATTCAACACTTGCCTCCATGAAGCAAAGAAAGAGAAGCCCCTGGGGCTCCTGCCTTGGCAATCTGCCTTGCAGGTGGGACCTGCAGAGACACAGTCCCATGTAGCAGAATTTGGTATTTCCCTCGTCGTTTCGATGTTGCAGCAGCACTGCACATCCAGGTCTCCAAGTCCCAAAGATGATAGGACCATTTCCAAACTGTCGTTGGTGTAAGAAGTCCATCAATGATCTAGTCATAGCCAGGAAGTAAATGAGTCAGGACAGCAGTGGGTTCATTCAACACGTGGAAGGAAACAGAGTGTAGAGACTTTCTCAGTGCTGGAGGCAGTTGTGTATGGCCTTGATGTTTGTCATCAAGCACTGGATCCCAGCACTGGCTGTGACACATAATTCTGCCTTCAGAAGGCAGAGGAGGACAACATCCAGCTTGTGCCTCCAGGTGGAAGAAATTTGCATGCAAAGACACAGTCTGATACATCACAAACCATGCTCATTGCAGGGGTGTTGGACTAGATGGTCCTAAAGGGTGCCTTCCAATCCAAACCACATTGTGATTCTATGATTCCATTCTTCTGTCATTCTCTGATTCAATTAAATGTGCTTCCTTCCAGAGTCTAATGAGTTTTTCTGAGTTGCTGCGCAAGCTATGCCTTCAGCTTGCAACCACTATCTTTAACTAGCTTTAACAGACCAGGGATTTTGCTTACAAATATTTCAACATAAGGCTTTTCAGTTGTTATGAAATGAGTCAAATGTGACTAGATAGAGCCAGCTGTCATGCAAGCTTCTCCCCGTGCTTTTGCCAGGCTGTCGCTGTGTGCGGTACCTATATACCACCATACAGCATCTTGGCTGTTACAGCTTTGTATAGCAAGGCTGAAGATACGAGCTGGCCCTGAACGTCGCCAGCCTTAAAGGCACACATATAGAGCTCCAAATATAGCAGATGCAAAGCAATTGTCACCTTAAAGAAGGCATGTTGCACTGATAAGTCAATGGCGTTACTAACAGCTCTGGGAGCAGTTAGACCTTCCCCTTCTCTGTATTATCTATCTGTCCAAATCCCTGGGAGACCCTCACAATACAGATTCACAGATAGTATTTCAGAGCAACCAATTCAGCACTATAAGTCTGGTAATGTTATATCTTTCATGATCCCAGATTTACAAATGGTGTGGTTTCAACAGTGTAAGTCTGGTCGTATTCCGAGTGGCAGATTCACAAATAGTGAGATTTATTGATTGCTGCAACAGAATGAATTTCAGAAACTGCCATTGATACATACTCTGATATCAGAACACATAGGCAATAGTATTACTGGGTAATAAAACTTACCAAATTGACATCTTTATGGCAGAGGAGATGGGGACAGCCCAGCAGCCATCCTAGGATACAAAAGTGGATGTCTCTTCTAAGCTTCCTTCCCTCTTCTGCTCTATTTATGTTGTTGAGGGTGGGGAAAAGATGAAATTTCAGCCAATGTCATTTCATGTTTGGGTGGAGTTTGAGTGTCTTTGTAAAACAAGACATGTAAAGCATGTACAGATTTTACTTCATTAGTGTGGATAAAGGTGTGAAAAGTAATAAATATTTTTGAGTTAACATCTGGTCGCTGGTTAGTCCATTCCATTGGCTTAGTTCCCATAAGTTCCATAGTTTAAACAGAGCATGACTACAACACCTCTGTGCCACTCCATCCTTTGTTTCATTCCTTTCTCAGGGAAGTACAACAAGCTTCCTGTGCTCCTCTTCCTCAAGCTGCAGACAGTTTGTTTCTACTGAATTATTGCCAACATGGACTTGTCCTTCTTGAGCTTTGTCTTACAGTATTTTTCCACAAAGTCTGAGTTTGGTTAATGGAAACAAACATGCACATTTTCTGAGGTTAAGAAACTGCATCCCCTTGTATCACTTCGGAGAATTTTTACACACCTCTTATTTGGGGAACCTCACAGACAAACATGTGGGATGATCAGCAAAGAGCAACCTCATCTGCCACAAAACCAGACTTTCTTTAATGGATCTTATTTTTAACAGTTTCTTCTTCTCTGTTCTTTTCTGAGACTGTAAATTCAGGTTCCATCTATGCTGAAATCCACCGTTATTGGTGCTTCAGTTTTTCAGAAGAGATTTGTAGAAACAAGTGCTGGAGCACTTGCCCTTGAAGACTGAGGCATAGAAGTCACTGGAAACCTTGGCCTTCTCTGTGTCCAAGGCAGCCAGGTCTTGTATTTCCTTGCTGAGAGAGCCCACATTATCCCTAGTTTTTCTCTTGCTTGCAACATATCCCTAGAAGCCCTTCCTGTTATCCTTAACGTCCCTGGCCAGACTCAGTTCTAAGTGAGTCATGTCTTCCCTAACCTTGTCTCTAACTTCCCATACAATTTCCCTGTAGTCCTCCCCAGACACTTCTCCTTGTTTCCACTTCCTGAAAGTTTCTTTTTTTCCTCTCCGAGTTTGCACAGCAGCCCCATATCCTTGGAGGTCTCCTGGCACTTTTGTGCAATTTCCTCTTTTTTGGGATGCATTCCTACTGAGCTTGGAGGAAGAGATCCTTTAAATTCAACCACATTCTTGGGCCTCTCTGCCCTCCAGCATTCTATGCCATGGGACGCTAACCAGTAGATCCTTGAAGAGGCCAAAGTCTGCTCTCCTGAAGTCCAGGGCAGTGAGCTTGCTGCAAGCCCTTCTTGCTGCTGTGAAGGTAATTTGCGTAATTTAGGACTTCAAGTTCCAGAGCTGCAGTGGAGCGTTTTTCATCAACATAGAACAAAACCCCTCGCTTCCCTCACCTGCCACTTCCCCATGAACCTCTTAAGGCTGCTGAAACTTTTATAGCAGTTTCCTGCTAGATCCTGGAAACCAGAACTACGCTTCATACAGTGTTCAGGTGGAGTGGGCCAAATCCCCTTCTGGTGTAAACCAGAGGCAACACTTTACACTACAGTACATTTACATTAACCTCTAGGAACTTTCTGCAGCACGAGACGTGGCCCTTCAGCCTTGGCACCTTTTAGAGTACACATATTAATGAAAATAAAATAAGACAACAGCAACAGGGAAGTGCATGTAAACTTGCAGATTTCAAATCTTTTCTTACCCCAAACCGAGCACATAGGGAAAGATAAATGGCAATTTGTTGCAAGCAGGGAACAGTTGATAAATGTGTTGGGTTCATGATCTAGTGTAAGACATTTTCTTTTGCTTTGCCTGGGGAAAATAAAATAAAATATATCCAGCTAACTAACAGCTCAGCCATTTTCCTCTACATCCAGCTGCCCTTACCCGATTGCATCATGAAAAGACTGGCTCACATGAGGGAAACTGATCATTCCCAGGTTCAGCTTCCTCGCAGGAGGGCAGGTTGAAGATGCTGTTGTTGTTTTCTTTTCTTTCCCTCTGAAGTGCCTCCTTCTGGTGTGTCAGCTTGGTGCTGCTCTTTTTTGCGTATGTGGGATTTCATCTCCCTGCTCTGTGCTCCCTGTTGGATGTCTCTAATGAGATCATTTGGACTTGGGTTTCAATTGACTTTGGTGACCCCCAGGCTCAAAGATCTGAAGGAAAAATCTAGTATAGATGACTCTCTTAATTTTTTAAAATTTTTTTTTCTCTTCGCTTGTTTTGTTAGGGCTTTTTTGTATAGTTTTTTGTTCATTTGTTTGGGGGAGTTTGAGAGGGTTGGTCTTTGTTTTTGTTGTTTTGAGGGGAAAAAAGATTAGGAAAAAAGACAACAAAAAAAAAGTTTATTTTCATGTGAAATTGAAAACTGTGCTTAACTAAAGTCTTCAAGGATTTAGGGGATGGTTTATTTTAGAAATCAGAGTCGGACTTTTCACTTAGTCATTGGAATACCATAATGGAATTTCTTTCCAGTCCACATTTTATACTGCTTTTTTCTCATTCTTTCCTTTTCAAGCCATAAGAAGTTTCTTTTTGGAGAAGGACCTGGGGAAATTAATGGCACCCAGCCTCTCCAAGGAGCAGCGCGACATTCCCCCCTCTCCATTCCCCCCACATTCCTTTGGTTCCAGACCTGTTAGAGAGTTTCTGTGAGTCAGTACTGGCTAATGTCAGACTGGTTTGTCCTTGAGCATAATATATTGGGGAGTGAATAGAGTCCTCATCCTGGTCCCCAGCTGACAATGAGCCCATCCTGGAAGAGGAGGTGATAATTAGCTGCTCTGCTGGCATCCTTAGAAGAAGAAGAAGTAGGGATTGATTGGGCTCTGTAGCCCAAATTGCCTACTTGCCTCTAAAAGAAAGATCTGGGCATTGTTTCAGAATAATGTAAGAGGCTGGTGCTGCTCCCATTCAGGCGGTGTGGAGTGAGATAGATCTTGTGTGGTGCAAGAGAGCAATGGTCCATTGAAGAGAAATTCAATAGGTGATCTTGTCTGGTACAAAGGTTTGTTTCAGCTCATGAATTATGCACGAGGCTCACTCATTTTGATCACCATTTCATGCTCTCCTCTCAGCATGGCTCAGCCAGCCATGTCACGGGGCAGGGACGCGCCGATGTGACAGCATGCAGCTTTGTGTGACCCCAGACCCAAGCCCAGCCCAAGGATACTGCCTCTCCCAGCCTCCTGCCTTGCCCTGCAAGTCCCTCCCCATCGCCACGTGCATTGGGTGCAAATATGATTCAGAGAGCACAGGATGAAATGGCTGTGGTGCCAGTTTGGCACTTTCCATGAACAACAAAATCGCCACAAATTTAAATATATAATGAACTAGTGATCAGAGGGTTTATTTTCTTAAAAAAGTTCTACTTGTTGCACCTAGTCAAACTGCTAACTTTTACCTCCAAAATATTTCTAGGTAATGTTTCCTTCCTGCCATCTAGCAATCACTGCTAGAGCAACAATATTGCAGGAAAATAGTACAAACCACAATGGAACATCCAAAAGCTTGGCTTGCTTTAGCCTGTTTTCTGCACAGCAGGCCCTGCCTTTAATATCACATCTTAACAGAGAACAATTTCTCTGGGAAAAGCAATAATCATGCAATTTGCTCACTGTGCCTCTGTATAGTTACAGACTCTCAATGGGAAAGGAGGCAAATCATTTGGATTTCTGTTTTAATGGGATGCAGTACTGAAAGAAAGAGACATTGGTGAAACCTTCAGATGTGTTCATCTTATATTCGGTTATGGACCAACTTCCTTATGCTCAGAGACACCTCACGTTAATGATTAAACTTCTCAAATGTGTAATGTGAGAAAGGAGAGAAAACCAGATTTTCCCTTCAAGAATCCTTTGTGAAAACCAGAGGTGAAAATGAGAAGGCAGGAATGCCAACAAGGTAACTTACATGTCATGCAGGTAACAGAAAACAACTTATCTTGTGCCATATGGTATCGCTGATAAGGTAGCTGAGGTGATTTCCTGTATTGGTGCTCCAGGTTGATGCTAATTTTGGACACGTAGGATAAACCTTTCAGCCTCTTCCTAAAAATTCAACCCCTCAGTGGCTGCCACTGGACTGAGTCCATCAGTGATCACCCAGGAGATCTTTCTCTATCCCAATCTTCCGTGCTTTAAAAATCCCACTTCCATTCTGACAGCTCACTACCATGCCAGTGATTATATGCTTTCAAGATGATTTGAGCACAGTGAAGAAACAGAAATATTACAGAAAATCACCCCTGGGAGCACGCTGCTGATCAGCACTGCTGGATGTTGTCTGCAGCATTCGTGCCATAAGTGGCATCTCATTGCCTCCAGCATCGGGACCATCTGGTTGTGGCTCCTGCAGCCGCAGAGGGCTGTAGACCCTCACAGGGGACATCCAGAGATGGAAGGGGAACACCCATGGAGGCAGAAATACTGGGGAAAGAGCGAGACCAACAAATGTGGTTAAAATAATTACGGTAAAAAATCCCAGATCCTTACTACATGTTAAAATACTGACCCCTGAATTATCATTCACTTTCTGCTGTCAAAGTGTGAATTTAGTGCTGTGTAAAGTGCCAGAGTGGTAGCTCTGGGGAGCTGAGGCCTATGTACCTAGGATAGAGGGAAGAAACTAAACAAGCGTTCCTTCATACAAACCTGCAAATGTGTCTCATCTCCAGCTGCGCAGGAGCCACGGGGAGAAGAACCCCTCTCAAGTAAGGAGGCCAGGGGAATCCCACAGCTGTTCTGGATCGCAGAATCACAGAATAATTTGGATTGGAAGGGATCCTAAAGCTCATCTCATTCCACCCCCTGCCATGGGCAGGGACACCTTCCACTATCCCAAGTTGCTCCAAACCCCGTCCAACCTGGCCTTGGACACTTCCAGGGATGGGGCAGCCACAGCTTCTCTGGGTAACCAGGACCTCAGTACCCTCACAGGGAAGAATTCCTTCCCCATATTGCATCTAACCCTGCCCTCTGTCATTGTAAAGTCATTCTGCCTTTTCCTGTCATTCCAGACCCCTGTCCAAAGTCCCTCTCCTGTAGCACCTCTACATGTAGGAAGGTAGCAATAAAGTCACCCTGAAGCTTCCTCTTCTTCAGACTGAATGATCCAAATTCTTTCAGCCTTTCCCCATAGGAGAGTTGCTCCATTCCTCTAATCATCTTTGTGGATACACAGAGCCCGCAGTGTAGGTAAGCAGCTGAGCACAAGTTAAAGCGCAAAATAGTTTAAGTGCAAGGTTAGCTGTTTTTCCAAGTCAGGAATAACAAGCTGGCTACGTTTCACTCCCCTGATTCTGATGGGTGGCTGAGCGGTGTTGGCTGGAGCAGATCCTGCAGGGAGGTTTACAAGGACCCTTCCAGACCCGCGCAATTTCACTGCACCCTGAGGGCTCGTTTCACACTGGCGTTACTTTCACTGGTGTGAAAACTGTTAAAATTTGGGGGTGAAACATGAAGCTGATGCATTTCTTTTTCCAACATGGCTTATCACTGGTTTATTAGGTCCAGCAGATGCAAGAACTGGGCTTGATGGCAGCTCCTGTCGTCCTGGAGATAGAGCATTATCATTCTGCTACCGGCTTCGCCCCACCTGGCTCTGTCAGCATCGGGCCCTGACACCCTCCCGCACCCCTCTGCGTGTCTCAGGCTGTCTCTTTGAATCTCTCCTCGAGACTGCCAGGTTTTCCTCCCGGCAGAGGCTGTGAAACACTGGCTGCTCGGGCCTAGGCGAGAGCCCCATGCTGAGCACTGAAGGGCCACATGCAGTCCGGCAGCCGTGGCCTTGGCCCCGGTGCTGGGGAGCGGCAGTGCGGGCCAG
Organism: Callaeas wilsoni; assembly: GCA_013398955.1. NCBI lineage: Eukaryota > Metazoa > Chordata > Aves > Passeriformes > Callaeidae > Callaeas > Callaeas wilsoni. Next base: position 368,650 of record VWPU01012712.1, read on the forward strand.
GGCTGGCACATGGTTCACATCAAATTCCCATGTTTTATTTTCCCTAGTTGTTTTATTAATGGCTGTTTCTAAGTAGGCTTCCTGAGCTGTGCTCACAATGCACTTGCTAGTTTAAACTCCAGTGTGTTCACACCTCCAGCTGCTTACACGGACACTGCATTTCCATGCCTTTGCTTTCCCTGGGTCTGATTTTTGCCGGCTGGAAGCTTGTGTTTATCTTGAATTTCCACCAGAACCACTGAGGAGTTGTATGAACCCAAGAAAGCAGTCACCACAATGGTGTCACAGTGCCACAGTGTTGTTTTAATAACATTACCACGAAATCAAGATAAAGTTTCATTTCTTATCCAACATCATTTTTGTAAAATGAAGTTATTTCCCACAGCTTGAATACAGCCTGTGTTTTTGTGCTACCTTTTGTTTATTTTTTCTGCTTGAGATCAATTAATTTTTCCTTAGATGTCGTACTTCATTGAGCCCTACTTTGCTTTCTAATTGAGATACTGAGTGTAGTTTTCAGAGCAGTGGACAGCCTTGACTAAGGACAGCACTGTCCCCTTTGGACATGAGGCACTGGATTTTAACATTTCTGTATAACTACGACCTCCCTTTAATTAAATTATGGGGAAGACTGAAAAGTCAGTGATAATATGTTAAATCCACATCTAATAGAGATGAATCATAGGATCATAGAAGGGTTTGAGTTGGAAGTGACCTTAAACACCATCCCATTCCAACATCTTGCCACGGGCAGGCAAACCTCCACTAGATCAGGCTGCTCACAGAATGGCTCTTACAATTGGATGTTATCATATATGGCCCAAATAACATGCAGCCCTGAAAATACTGGTAAACCCAGTTATGATTTTATGATGCCTGACCCTTTTGAACTTTCTAGTCCATGGAAATCTGATCTCTGAGGAGAATTCATGTCTAGTCCATAGAGTGGTGACCCCTTGAATTCTGATGAGTAGTCTGCTTATCTCCAGCCCATAATTTTGTTTTAAGTAAAAGCAGAACTCTGATTATATTTTTTTAATGCTGGAAGGTTTTGTAGCTGTTGGGGTGGAGCCTTTCCAGTGACTGAGAGAGGGAGATGTGTCTATCAGGTTCATGATGCAGAGGGCAAATGCCTGTATAGAAATGTATGTGCTTATTTGTGACACTTCAGGATCCTTATTCTGAATAACAAATTCCTTGGAACAAAATGGGAAAAGTTCACCAGACATATTTACTTACCTTTTCCTGTTCTAAAATCACACATTTCAAGTCCAAGCAGAATGGTGGGGTTCATCTTCTTCTTGCTTACCACAGAATGTGGAGTTACTCAGTATTTCCTACAATAAGTTCTGCTGTCAAAACCTTGACAGAATACCCAAAAGCATAGGAAAGATCTCCTCTGTCCTGGGCAAAGTATTCCAGTGGTTAATTACCTATGCATGCTGGGGGTAGAAACTGACCGTTTTAAGTAGTGAAAATGCTGTAAGAGTCAAATTTTTAACTGCACTTTCCTATTCACTTATTACATTCCTCTTTTGAAGAGGAATTTCATGTTAATTTAGTCTTGCGTAAATTTAATGCTTGGGGAAAATAGGAAGTTAATAGCACTGATTTCTTCCAGGTGTGGGACGAAAATGGATTTGCAACATTAACTATGCTTCTAGTGTGCAGTGTTTCAGAAATATGCTTCATTTACCATTAAAATGAATATTTTAGAGGCAGAGGTGAGCACAAAAGTATATCTGAGCAGGGCAGCACATAAAATAGAAGCTTTGCGCCATCATCTACTGTCAATGACTGCTGTTCCACACCCAAGGTGGGAGTCAGACACAATCATCATTAGGAAGAGAAGGGCTAAGAGTAGTTTTTTAAAATATCTGGAGGGAAAATCGTTGTACAAATAGTCAAAGATATTAAAAAAAAAAACCAGAAAAGCATGGAACAAAATGAAAATTATCATCAAGAAAAGTATCTGAAATAACCAACGATCCCCTTGCAATCAGGAAGGTGAAGAATTTGTAAATTATTAAAGTACCTTGCACCATCCTTTCTGAAGTAAAATGTTGTTTAGCTTTTCTACCATCAGATAGCTGGTTTTATTGTGCATAGAAATGAATCTACACTACATCTCTGCCTAGACTACTAACTTGAATGAGGTCTTATAGCTATGCTAATTGGAGCTCAAAAACAAAGGATGTGATATTCAGACACGGCTACTCCTGTTTCCCCGGTCCAAATGATCAGGTACCTAATCACAAGGGCTGGTTAGCAGGCAACATTTTTAGAGTGAAAATTAATTTTTAAATCCTCTGATTTAAAAAATTTTGCATGTTCTTTATTACTTATCTTCTACTGAAACTTCAAGTTGCTGGAAAAATCAGTTTATTTTGGAAACTACACAGGTGCCATATTAAGAAATGCACAGTCTGAGAAAAGCAGTTTACAAATCCATATGGTCTATTTGGATATTGAATGAACCACTAATTATCCTGCAACATGTCTTACCAGCAGATGCCTAAGGAAAAAATGTAGGAAAAAACACCATTCAGCTTCCTAAGGTACTTTTTGAGCCAGACATAGAATTGACATCAGTTTGTTCAATAGCTATCAATGGACCTGAGAAAACACATAAATAATTAGGATGATTTGTCTGAAAATAGCTTCTTTTACACATGTGTGAATTTATGTCTTTGGGCTACTGATAGAGAAGCAGAAATCACATGAAACTGATCAACATAACATCAAATCCTATGACAAATGATTATTTTTGAATACTAAATAGGACACACCAAATAATAAGATGGGGCCAGCAAAGCAGGGAGGTTAAGGAAAGTGCACAAGACACACACTGACGAATAGGCCAAGAGATACATCTTGGAGAAGGAAGCACATAAACAAAATCTCCTGGAGAACATGTACAACAGAACTGATCGTGGCCAAGAACATAAAAGATTTCTTAGAAGACAAAGTTTTCTCGGAACTCATTTAGATAATGTGTTAAACCATAAAATTAACGCCAGCTTTGCTATACATTTCACTAGGAGAGCAGGAAAATGTTCCAGTAAAAATCACTCAAGACGTCTTTGAAACAGCCATGTCAGTCTATAATTGTGTCAAAGATGTTAATCCTTGAGCCAAATGGATCGAAGCTTTTCATCTTCCAAAGGCTGATGCTGCTGGTGAGACCTCAGCTGTGTCTACCCTAAACCACCATGACACTGGGATGCGACAGGTATGAGGTGTGATTGTACCTTTGGCACCAACAGGACACTTTTTTAAAGGCAATTAAGGATCCAAAGTCCAAATGAAACTTCCGCAATGTGAGTAACTAAAAAGCTACCGTTTTATTGACGATGAAGTTCTGCAGGGATATGCTCAGTATCATAATAGTTTAATTAATTAATTGAATTATAAAAGAGTAGGTCTACCTGCTAAAATTGAAAATGATGTGAAAGTGAAGAGAAATCAAGGATGCAAGGCCCCCCTGAGGTCTAGAATTCAAGCTGATCTCATAAAAACTGGCGTAACTGAGGAGAAAGGACACATTTCAGCCACAAGAGTAGGGAACAGCTGTATAGTAGAAAAAAAAAAAATCATCCATAAAATTTCACAATGGAGAATGACTGGTCCAATCCTGCATAAAATATCTGTCACAGCAAATAGCAAGCTGAACAAATTCAACACTATTATTGGTGATTAAAAAAAAATATAAATAAATACTACCTTACTGGGATGCATAAATAGAAGAAATGAGGCTGTCTCATGAGCACTGTTGAAACTTCAGCAAAAGGACAACTTTGCTCAGTTTTGATTATTTTACAAATAGAGGGAGTTGGGAACCAAGTGGAGACTGGAAGAAATTCAGGATAGGGTAACAGAAATTATCTGGAGTTTAGAGACTGGGACATCTGGGAAAAATGGAAACAATCGAAGTCATTTAATTTATAAAGAGACCAGGAGTAGACATCATAACAATTTTCAAGCACATAAAAATACTGTGTTAGAACAAAGAAGTAAAGCAAAAGCTGTTGTTCTTTTTTCCTAGGTGTGGGATGAGTAAAAATGGGCTGAAATTGCAGCAGGATTTTTCATAATCTGATAGCAGTGGGGGATTTATTATTGTATTATATTACCTAGGGATGTTGTGAAAGTCTTCAATAAGATGTTAGGAAAACATCTGCATGGATGACATAATAGATTTAGTTCTGTTTAAGGCATGGGAATGACTTCTATGGTCTTTCTGTGATGCTCTTTTTTTTTACTCTCAACCCTATAATTATAATGGAAATGGAAAATCAGGCATTCTGCAAGAGAGGAAGTTGACAATTTCAGTGCGTCATTAGATCAAAGATGGATATCCTACATCTTAAAAGCTGAATATGATCCAGGACTTTGTGCATATTGCTTGTCACTCTACTGTATTTCAGGGATGTGATGTGGTTATGGAAGAAAAGTAATGCATACATTAATAAGAGAGTCAAGAACAGTGTCAGAAAATACTTAGACCTCACAAAGAAAAGGGTTTCTTATAAAAATGCATGCTCAAACTCTCTAGAGTTTATGAATGTTATTGAAGTATAATAGCTCAGTGAAACTACCCATTGCCAAATTCTTAATTGAACTAATGGCTGAAAAAGTGGCAGTAGAGGCAATTAATCATTTTTCTTATACTTCTAGTTTTTTCAAGAGAAGCAAGAGTTCCATAAGGTCAAATCTTCAACAAAACTACTTTTGTTGGGGAAATGTAGCAAGACCATTTGTCAACATTGAGAATGCTCATTTTGGCTGAAACTAAATTACCTAGGGATCCAAAGAATGATGAATTTACAGATGGTTGATGTCAAGGCAAGTTGCCAGATTCTTTCCCCTGGCCTTTTCTACAGGAACAAAACAATGTTGAATTGATACCTCAAGCACCTTTTCTCTTCTTTCCTCAATGCATCTGACAAATAACAGGCAAATAAAATAACATATGGTCAATATAACTAAAGAATCAGAGTGTGTATTATATAACTCAGTATGTCCACATGTCCCATTATAAATGTTTTAATAGTCATTTTTAGAGATGGTATGTTTTGTCTATGTATGATTAATTATAAAATAATTATCCTCATCTCCGAGAATGAGAAACAATAATTGGGCTATAAAATCTAAACAAACACAGAAGCTGTTTTTGTTTCTTTAAATCATAACTAAAAATATTTACTGCAGTGGTAAAAGGGATACTGAATCAGCCACCACAGGTGGTCAAGGTAAGCCAGGAATTATAACAGCAAATACTACTGAGTAACAGGTATACTGACATCCTACCACCACCCCCCATGTTTCTATTTTTGATGGTTCTTGCATTAACGCAAGAAATAAAATAACTGCAATTATATTATACAAATCTGTAAAAAAAAAAAAAAAAGAAAAGTTCTTTCTCTTCCCAGTATGATTGTGTCGAAAACAGTCACCGAATGACCATCACTTCTGCCTGCTGAGGGATGTATCCAGGATTAATTTTTTCTGACTGAACACTTACCCTGTATTTCTCTATGTTCTTACATATCAATGTAGAATCATAAAATGATTTGGGTCTGAAGTGGTCTTAAATATGATATTGTTCTGCCTCCTATCATGGACAAGGACACCTTCCACTATCCCAGGTTGCTCCAAGCCCCGCCCAGCCTGGCCTTGGAGACTTCCAGGGATGGGGCAGCCACAGCTTCTCTGGGCACCCTGTGCCAGGGTCTCACGACTTTCTGAGTAATGAGCTTCTTCCTTGGCATGCTCTATAAGAAAATATCCCCCAATCTGGAAATATTTCACTCGCTGAAATTGATGAAAATCTTAAAATTGGACCAGAAAAGCAATGGTTACAAGTGTAACCCTCTCATGTGAGAGCATTATCACAGTGACACAACTATTAATTCTCAATGAGAAGCTTATGGTCTTCTCCGTTCACAAGACATCCCTGAAACCCTTGAGGTAGGGCCATCTAATTACCTGGTTTGTCTTGAACCTGAACTGTTTTTCCCAGCTAGATCACAAAAGTCTGTGAAGTCATCCTCTAGAAGCATATATAAGCATTGACAGGACTCAGCACATAATAAGAACACTTAAAAAATTCTAGAACGTCAATCAAGGCATACAGACACTCAAAATGTGCTGTCATAAGTCAGTCCATTCAGCCACTGGAATTTCTGGATAAAACAGCACTTGAAGTGCAACGTTCCAGTAAGATTTTGGGAAGCTAAATACTTTTTTTTTTTCCCTACAATGTCTGTTTTCCATCTTGTATACTGGACATGTGTGAGTGCAGGTGTGTATGTATGTGTCTTTTTCCCTGGAAGGAACAGCTTTTACTACCATGGGTAAGGAGGTTATGTGTCCCAAAGACAGTTTTAATCTTTAAATCCAGTTTCCACTGTGAGGAAAAATACTGCTTTCAAGTACAGAATCTGATGAGAGACCTTTTCATGAACCCAAATGCCTGATTCCTACAAAGTTTCATTCACTCTCCTTTCTCATACTAGCTTAAAGAGGAAAAAAAAACAAACAAACCAAAAAACCCAACAAAAAATCCCAAAACAAACAAAAAAACCCCTCTACACACCCAGAAAGCAACCTCACAAGGTGCACGTGAAGATATTTATGCACAGTCAACATCTATAATGGCAGGCACATTTCATATGCTGTGTTTATAAACTATTTTGAGTTTGGCCAAGCCAATCACCTAAAAAACCCCTTTTCTAATGAAAATTCAGATAAAACCTCCACACAGAAATACTAATTTCCTGGTGCTCCCTCTTCTCAGAGTTGTGTTGGGAACGTCAGGAGCTGTCTTTATTAGGTTTGCTTCAAGCCTCTAAGATGTCCAGGGGGTCCCTGCTTTAACTCGTTTTCCATCCTTCCCAGTGCAACCAACAAATTACTTACAGGCAGAAAGTGGACAGAGGATTAGGTGTGTGTTATAACAGTGGCTATTATTTACCATGTCCTTACTTGGAACAGAAGGGATTGAAGTGAGCTGATTTTCATGAAAAATATCAAGTCTGGCACAGAGATCAGTTTTACTCATGACAGCAATTATCCATGACCTTCAGAATTAGCCCTGCTCTCATTTTTTCATATTTGGGCCTCATCTTACAGCTGGTCTCTTTCCAGTTTCTCATATTGATCTTGCTAGCACTTGAAACTTATTACAGCTGGTAGCAAAATAACTGTTCTTATTCCCTAGAACATCACAGACTATTTCTGTGGGCAAGACTTTGTTATCCTTCTTTTGCTCCAGACACGCAATACTCTGAAAATGCCACTTCTGCCTTCAAAACCACACCCAGGTATCTTTATTGAACCCACTTGACCAAAAATCCTTTTCACCTCTAATTTTAAGTAAAAAAGCTGTGCCTCTGTGTTCCAAAACCACAATGCAGTTTTTCTCCTAAGCTTGTAACTGAACATTTCTTTCTGTTCCCCTGCTCTGAAGGCCCGGTGTCAAGATGACCCAGTAAGGGCCTACGAACAACGTGGTTCAGAGGATATTCCACAGTGAAAGGGTGGATATGACCTTTTGAGTGGGAGGCGTGTATGCTACACAGGCACAGAACGGCTCAGAAAAACAAGCGCTGCTGTTTGGTTCTCCCTTCTCCAGTTTTAATGCCTTGCCCTCAAACCTCAGCCCTCTTATCTGCTTTTACAGCTTCTCACATTGCCCCTGTCAGTTCCACTGAATAAATGATGTCATCCTTGTCTGCTTGAATGTTTACTTCTTTCTGCACTGCCTTTGGCACACAATACTCTTCCCAAAACTAATCCATCCTGAAAGCCATTTTTCTTTTCCTTCCGATCTACCCTCGAGGCCCACAGTAAAATGGCAACTGCAAGTGGCTAAGCAGATGCTAAGAATGTAAAAGCTTTTTTTAAAGTGTCTGCCTCCCGAAGCCAGCTCTGTAACCTCAAAGGGAGCACCTCAACTCCCAGCGCAGGCAGGGGAAGACCCAGGAAAGTCGAGACAGGTCTGACTGCATAAGGCAGAGAGGGGAGGTGATCAGTGTTAGCTGCTGAGCAGGCAGCTTTCAAACCTGCTCAAGGCTGGTGAGCGTGGCTGAGAAAATGCCACAGACTTTGCGCCTTGGTTGTCTCAGCCGGAGCTTCAGGGACACACCGCCCACCGCTCCCTGATCAAAGCCCACAGCCACCAGTGGAAAGAAGCCAAGGAAGGAAACTGTTTTCCTGTACAGGGGAAGGAAGCGGTAGCAGCAGCTGTGGCTGATGCCATGTGTTCGTGCACCAGCTCTCTGGCTGGGCCCTTCCGCCAGGAAAGAGAAGTGACAGACCTGTGCTCGGGTTTCTTGATGTGCCGGAGAACGTCCAAGGCTTTGCCATGCTTTGAAAGAAAGCAGTAGGAAAAAATTTCCTCTGGCAGTCGTCTGCTCCAACAGACATGAAATAAAACCATCGCCCTCAAAAAAACCCTCTAGGAGAAACCAAGGAGGGAAAGACTTTACCTGTGAGTGTAGATGGAGCCTGACCAGGCAGGTGGGGATGTGCTGAAATCCAGTGTTGCAAACCTGAGATCTTCTAAAACTGAAGAAACACATTATATATTTAGGGTGAGGTGCTGCCTTGGAAGGCTGTACCTTGCCAGGGACTGAGGTCCCAGGACTACTCTCAGTTTTCTCCAGGTTTATATAATTTGTCTTTTGAAAGAGTGGAGAAGGTAACCAAGGTTTCTAGCATCCCATTTTCTACGTCTTTCTGCTTTTAAATGCAACTACTTTCTATTTGTAAGTTTGCCACTTCTCTTCAGAGGACTGTGTATTTATACATTGTCCAGTATAATGAGAGTGTAACTAAGTGTTTTGGGAAGGACTAATATAAATTATATGAGTGATAACATGAGAAATGGAAATGAATCTGGAGGAAAAAAAAGCTTCTGTCCTGAGTGCTCATTCCTTCTCTATGAGCTCTGTGTGATTCTGTGCAAGGTTCTCAATGTGATCTTCATCTGACAAAGCATAATCTGAAAAAAAATAAAAAAAAAAAGCAAAGCATTTTCTCTTTATCTTCTTACTTACATGTACCAAAAAGCCACCAAGTGAGCCATTCAAATAAAGCATACTACTTACCCTTAATTGAATTTACTGGTTTCAATATAATTGCAGATTCAGCACCATTATTTAATTTCAGGATTAAATGAATGTTGTCAGATCTCCTGAAGGGATACACATGAGGCTGATGAGCTGGCTCCTGGTTCACTTGCACTGTGTAGTCTTAAATTTCATTTAAATAAAGAAAGGTTTCATCCTTTGACCTATGTGACGCATCTCTGAACATCTTTGTGTGTTGCACCTGTAGGAAAAGTCTCTCCTGTGCATGCAGCCCCCTTACACCTTCAGGGTCATTGCTAGCCTCTTATTCTTCCTTGCAGCTTCTGTTCATCATCACAGAAGCAGAAGAAAACAAGTTCTTCAGGGGTTCAATTAGTGCATTTTCTCCAGGTATATCTGCCTGACTGGGATGTCATCCAGGTCTGCTGGGCTTGGTGTGGCCACATAGCCCGTATTCCCACTCAGAGGCTTTTCATGATTTATCAGTGCAATCGTTCAAAGGCTCCCTGCTCCCCCTCTGTTATCACACCTCCGCTGTGCTGATTCATGGCCTCGGTTTTAGGAGGTGATAAGGGCACCTGGTGTATGGAAACTCACAGTTCTGCTGCACCGGACAGGCATGTTTGTACTGCTGAATGTGATAATAAAGGTAGTTAACAGAGACTAATGAGAAAATGTTTTTAAGCTATACCCTGGGGCCATTCCCTATATTTTTAAAGGACACTTTTTTATCAAATTAGACATCAAATAAATGTTTGTAAACAACTTCTTGGAGTTCTGATGGTAATTGAAGCTTGACTTACTATCATCTCTGTGACCAACTAAACCAGTCAGTGTCTCAGAAAACAGCCATGAATTTCAGTTTCTCCTTCCCTTTGAAACCATAGGCATCCCTAATTTTTCCTTCAAAAAACCAACAAGAAAATATTCACGAAGACCATAAATTATTTCCCCAAAAGTATTAAGTTTTTTTGTATAACGATGTTATTAAGAATCTAACATGCTTATAGAAATGGAAGATAAGAACCTAATAAGAGAAAGTTGGGATCAGCTATAGCAAATTAATTACTTTTTTAAAGTAAATTGAGCACAAATTATGGTATGGAATAAGGGAGCAACCAATTGCTCTTCCTTTGCAGCATGTTGGACCAATACTAAAGAGAACTGATTTAAACAAGAAATTAGAAGTAGTAAAAGAGATGGAAAGGACGAGAAGAAATATTGATGAGTGGATCAATGGAATAAATATAAGCAAGAGGTAAAGAGTGAAAAAAAGGGTATTGGAGAACAAGGAGACACTAGAAAGGTATACTTATGTCACTCTGCTTCTCAGTCCAATTAAATCTTACAGATAAATTGAGAAAGAAGATATGACTCTTAATCTGCTTGTAAGTTATAAATGTATGTTCATTGAACAAAATCTCCAAGGCAGTGCCAACCTAAATACCCCTTGGTGTGGAGATATTAGTTTAGATCACAACAATACAACCAGGCTGCATGACTCTGTCCCTTAGGTGAAGTAATTAAATACATAATTACACCGTTTCTGATTTCAGAGCTGGGTCTCTTGATGCATACATAGCCTGCAGTCATTTCACCAAGCTCTTTATGCAGATAACTAGATCATGTTGGACATATCTGCTGTCCATTTCACTGGGATTACTTGGAACTGATTGAAAATCAGAACCTTTTAATGAAGAGTTCAGAAATTTAGCAGTCAGAGCTTGCTACTCTAGTGAGCCTTTACCATAATGATAAAAGAGGTTAACAAATATCTGTAAGAGCTCCAGGGAACCCAGGGATTTATTTACCCTTCAGTCAGCCTACGAAAACAAGAAGGAGTTTTGTAGTAGAGCAAGCACAATTTTGCTGTGTGGCTTCCATTTCATCACACACTCCTAGTTACGCAACAAATTGAAGCAACTACAAAATAATTTAGAAGTAAAGACACCTGCTTTTAATGGGTTAATGTCAATGAGTTAAAAAAACCTCTGCAGTAACTACTGTTTGTAGTCCATGTTCATAGAATATCCTGAGTTGAAAAGGACTCACAAGGATCAAGTCCAGCTCCTGGCCCCGCTCAGATACCCCAACCATCCTGCACCCCTGGGCATCCCTGGGAGCAGTGTCCAAACTCTCCTGGCGCTCTGGCAGCCTTGGGGCTGTGCCCATTCCCTGGGAAGCCTGGTCAGTGCCCCAGCACCCTCTGGGGGAAGAACCTTTTCCTGATATCCAACCTAACACTCCCCTGACACAGCTCCAGCTATTCCCTAGAGTCCTGTCACTTGTCATCAGAGACATCAGTGCCTGCCCCTCCTGTTCCCCTCATGAAAATGCAGACTGTGATGAGGCTTTCCCTCACCCTCCTCTTCTCCAGTCTGAATTGCTTCTTTTGCTAAAGAGCATGCCCATTTTCCCATCAATTATTTTCCAAATGGAATGTATTTGAGAACCACAGGAAATCTGAAAGTGTGAGGAAGATCAGCAAACTTCTGATGATAAAGACAATAAAAATTACTGAGCAGAACCTGTTACCTAAAACATCTTCCCCCTCTTGTTTTAATCATAGCCATGTCATCCAGTACTGCCAGCAACAGTGTGTTGGATGCTCTCATCTCACCTTCTTGGCAGCACTGGACAGATGTTTTTCTGAGGCCCTATCTCAGCCCAATCCTATGCACTTTTGCAAAGATTTTAAAAGAACTTTTTTTGGATGAAAGGAGTGCTGATTGTATCTTTCTCTCATCCTTAGCTGTCAGTCTGCAACGATCAGAGCTGAAGGCACTTCCCTGCCAGGGAATTTGTTTAAATTTAAAATTAAATTTTAGCTATGATGTTGAGATCCAAAGCTGATGCTGATGAACTGTTTTGATGCTGCCACTCCATCATTCAAGTATGATATATGTTGCCTTTGTACTGTCTTTCTCCAAACCGTGTTCTAGTTGAGCATCAAACCTGTCTCTGACTACAAATAAGGAATTTTTCTTTTCTTGCATCAGGTATTTTCCCATAATTGCATACCCCTCTCTCACCAGTGACAGGTCTTTTCTCAAGAAGATGCCTGCCTTGAACATCCCTTGCTGTTAACCATTGTTTTCTCACAGAAACTGCTTTGAGTGTTGGGTTTATTGTCTCTGACACTCATGATCTTTCCCACAGGAGACCTAAAAGTGTCATTTTGGATAAGGTACACTTCAACTGCTTTACAGGAAGCTTTCTATGGCAGGTTTTTCTGTTGTTACCAAAGAAAAGGAATTGAAACCCACCCTTGGGCTTGATTTTGTGCCTGAAAGTTGCTCCAAAATTTTCCAGTAAAGTAATGCAATGGAATCCAGGACCACGGACCCATTCAGGAACCTGGAATCTCAGCTGATATATGATGTCACTGATATACAATGTCAGCTCCCTTGAGATGCTTCTTCATCTTGGTTGTAATTCTGCTCCTTCTGACCTGCTGCTGCCTCTTTTCTCCGAATTAGAATGTAAGGCCACTCAGAACCTTCACTGTCTCCTGTCACAGTACTACCTCAGTGTTGGCTTGGATAACAGAATAATAAATAAATAAAACTGCATTATTCAGAAGATCTGATGAGTTTTCACATATTTTTGGGTCTCAGCTGACCCTGAGTAAATACAGTTTCTCTTATCATAACTTGAGCATGAGCAGTCCCAGCTGTTTCTCTGAAGCCTGAAAGAGATGACTTGGAGATCACAGACAGGAGCAGATAATAGGAATCAACCCAGAAACCACCATGACTTGAAGTGGCAGAGATGGAACCGCAAAGGAAGAGTCTATTTGGTCCTGTACTTCTACTACTCTTCCAGTGCAGCTCCTTTTTATCCTCCTCTACCAAAGAATCATACATTGCAATGTCACTGCATGAGAAACAATTCTACACTGCTTGCTTGACCTGGAGTCCCTTTTTCTGCTTTTACAACAGTCAGAGATTAACACTGTGGTTGGTGGCTGGGTGCTGTGCAGTTGGCATCCAGCTGGGTGCTGCTCTAGAGTTTCCTCCTCCCCTCTCTCAATCCTTCTGATGTATTAAAATCTGTGTGTTTATCCCAAATCATCAGACCGTGTCATTTAACAGTGTTTGGCAAGTTTTATTTATTAAATTTTTTTGCAACGAAAGCCTGTAAGGCAACAGAAAAGCAAAGCGTAAAATACATTTGACTTAATTGGCAGCAGCAGACTGCATGCGTCAGAAGGAATTAACCTCCAATAAGGCAGGATGTGCAGGAAACACAATGTACTAGTTTGATATGGTCTTTCAAAGCTACCACTTCCTCAAACAGAGGCAGAAGCACAGGTTGACTCAGTCTGTGAAAGGCCTTTGTATTGATGTGCGTGCAACAGCTCTCAAAGGTCCCACACATATATCCCTGGAAACCTAGCGAGACGGAATTCAGGATTCTCTAGCCACGTCAGGGATTTCATACTCTTTTTCACCTTCAGTGTTTGAATCCAGGGCGGATGGAACAACATTTATGCTTCCCCTCCTGTGATTCAGCCTCAATGTCCTCGCCCAGTCAATGATCTGAATATCGAAGCAGCAGAAGCAGACAGCTATTATTTCTGGGACATCCTCATCAGTGAAGACATAGAGATGAGTGACCCAAACCTGCATAGCTTGCACCTTCAGAAATCCACCCAATGTGAGCAGACATGTCTTGAGGACTATTTACAGGAAGCTGAAAAATGAAAATTTTGTTTGTTTGTTTGTTTTTGTTTTTGTTTTTTTTTTTCGTGTATGTTAATGAAAGATGGACAGAAACATGTTAGGCTGCAGTAAAGAAGGACAAAGAAACCTGTGCCCTGGTTTAAAGATTAATTTTAAAGATTCATTTTCACTTTGCTGTGTAAGTGACATGGACTCATTTTTCATGGTTAAAAGAAATAAGGAAAGAAGCTGACTTGGAGACTATGCCCTGTCATTAAAGTCTTGATAAGGATGTTCTCTCATACAAGTTGCACATCTCCAGCAAGGAATTCACAGCCTTTTGGTAATGTTAGCAAATACTCCTTCAGTGAGTGCAAGGACTACTCAAGGTAAACTGAGGCCTGGGGCTAGGAACACTTTGAGAGATTGTTTAAAACAGAAGTCTATTGATTCCTGTTTCCACTCAATAAAATAATTAAATTTCAGCTTGGCCGACTGGGACTAGGTGTTGGAATTGGAAGGCAGGTTTGTTCTTGTAAGAGCAATTAATCATCTACTTAATTTTAAATCATATTAATGTCAGTGGGACTAAACCAATGCTTAAACATAAGTTCTTGTTTATATTATGTCCTGAATTTCCATAAGCATGATAATGGGATTTTCTGAATTGAGATGACAGTGGTTCAGATCCCAGAGAAGTTGTGCCTCTTTGCTCTCTCTTTTTTTAATTAAGAAAAGAAAAATCATTCTTGGTTGATGGAATTTGGACCCTCAGGGTCAACATGGCCATTCTGGAGATGACATTCTGGTGAAACACCATTTAAAAGCAAAGCAAAACAAAAAAATCTTCTCATGGTATCCTGAGCAAAAGCATAATGACTGGCTTAAAGCCAAATTCTTCAGTTTTCATTTTATCCAGACTTTTGCAAAAATCACCAAGATACAAGTTTTGGGAAGTTTGGCTCTAATAAGCTGCTCTACTAAAACCATGCCCTCTTTTTGGGATATTTAGAAAACACAGAGGCATGTGTGCGACGTTAAAATGGAAGTACCCAATAGCACTGTACAATCTGGATGATATGGACAGTGTTTTACTTGCCTTCTCTAACAAATGGGATGCAGTAGTGGTTGTTCCTGGGCAAAAAGTTCCTTCCATCCCCATGGGAAGGTAAGATAACGAGACACCTCACAGGTGCAGATGTTTGAGCCTCATGTTATTGAGGGCAGATATTCAATCTGTCTGTGAGAATCATAGAATCATGGAATGGTTAGGATTGGAAGAGACCATAAAGATAACTTCATTCCAACTTCCCTCCTTCCTGGACAGGAACACCTTCCACTAAACCAGAAGCTACGGGATCAACTTAAACATTATTATATTATCTCTGCAGTAAATGAGGCTCATTCCATTTAATCAGAGTGGACATCTCCTTGAGTTCTCATCTTTGCAGACAGGCTTCTGTACAACTGCTGTCCTTACTTTTAGACCTTTGCTGTCATTTGCTGGTGCCTGACCAGAATTTTGGGAAACTGCAACTATCAATAATTCAAGCAAAGACAGTTTTACTTCTTGCAGTAGCTATCTATTTATCTGCAGTTTAAACAGAGAGAATTGAAGCCTAATGGTCACTAACGATGCCCTGATGGTAGCTGCTTAATGAGGATAAATGAGGAGTGCTGCATCAGCTTAGAAAGCAGCAATAAAGTCCCAGTAAGCAAGCAGGCTGCCTCTTCCATCTTCTGCCACAAGATCCATTTTTATACTCTCTCCATGACCTAGATCTTCATATCCTCCAGCGTCTCCCTCCTTTCAGTGAATGCCCTTTTGTGTTTCTGAACGCATTGCTTCCCCCTTCAAGTGTGCCGTTTTATTTTTTTCCTGTCTTCAAGAAGACTAAGTAGTGCCCTCCTTTGCCACTGGCTTCACTACAGCTCTGCCACATTATCATTCGCTTCCTTAAGAGATCACTCACTTTTCATCCCTTCTCTAATTGTGTTCTTGCCATGCTCTGAAAAAGGCTCACAACAGATGCTTTTCATGTGCTCTCTTCCTCGCCTTTACCTTGCAGAGGTTTTCGCAGTTCTCCCTTTTTAACTAATTTTGTGCTTCATATGCTTGTTCTCTGAGAATATAAACAGGGTGTCAGGCAAGGCAAGTAGAAGACACCAAGGGCTGTTAGGGTCCACACATAGTATCGTGACATGCTGAATCAGGAAGATGTGGTGGGAGTCTTGATCTCTTTGAGTCAATGACAAAAATTATATTAATTTGGTTGGAGCCTTATTTGCCGACAGTATTTGTGGGACGGTTTGAGAACTACCAGATATGACCATGTGTGGGAGTGGGATGGAGACAGCTAAGAAATTTTCCTGACTTATGAAAGATGCTCGGGGGCAACCAATTATACCTGTGATTTTTTCTGGAGCAGGTAACCTGGAAAAGTACGGACAGAATAGGGTCTCTGTTCTGTGCTTTCCGTCACTGACTGGCGGAGGTCCAAAAGGGGATAAATCTTGTGAGGAAAACAGGTGCCATATAAGCTACATTGATTTCAAGCATTGCAGAAGAAAAATTTGGCTTCCTATATGCCTGACTCATGCAGGACTGAGACACCCCATGATTTTTAGGACATGAAAATTTTTTTTCGGATTATTTTTGTAGCACAACAGAGTAATGAGAAGGAGATATTGATACTTAATTTAGCTTCCTGGTGCATAGAACACTGTTTCCTTTTTTTTTGCAAGGACTCTCCACTCCTTTTACTCTCTTCCTTCCACCACAGCTCTAATGAAATTGTGATGAGTTGGCTACTCAAGCTGCTGAACCAGTTTCCAAATACTTGAATCTTTAACAAAGGTCCATTTTCTCAATATCACACTTCTTACAGGCAACAAACAAGAGGAGTTGATATTACATCCTTCTACTAGGAGCATTCCAAAGCCACTTTGGGATGAATAGTTTCCACAAAGAAAATGAAAACAGGTCTTTTGCTCCTGTAAACTGATTTAGCACATTTGAAACGGATAGCACTGATCTGCATAAGTCGAGAATGTGAGCCAGTGTGTCTTGCTCTGTGTTAAAAAGAAAGTTGGTTGTCATAAGGAAATGACTTATGATTGCACTAACTTTTTGTCAAAGTCCTCTTACAACTCCTGTGGTGCCTTCACACAAGTATTTCCTGCAGCTCTCAGTAAAAAAAAAAGCATAGATTGTTTGATATGTCACTCTTCATTGTAATTTCAATGTTTGCTATTAGCTCTTAACCCCCAATGTTTGTGCACCAGTGATGTGGTTCATGAATTGTTCATAAAAGGCCAAACATGTATTTTTTTATGTTGACATCTATGCTTCCCTTTTCTTTCTAGAGCTTGCCAGATGGTGTGTGCTGAAGGGCTTTGAGTTGGGTCCTGTCATGATTCCCTCAAGGTCACTGGAACATTTTTTCTACTCAGTCAGTAACTGTGGCTTTGTTCTAAAATTATGTGCATGCATTGTGTTACAGAACACCAAATAATGCTGTCATGACCTCACACAACTTGCACACAAGCTTCAGGCATCTCCACCAACCAAACTTTCCATGATACAAAAAAACCCATTCAACATATAAGATAGCTCAGGAGCCTGGTGGGAAACAGTACCACGAGAGTGAGTGGGGTGAAGGTTGAGGTTTGTCTTATCTCTGCCAGAGGAGGATGAGTTTCTACCTTGGAAAGCCTTGGAAAGCCTTCTTATCCCAGGCCACACAAACATTCTCCACTGTCAAAAGTGAATTAAGATCATACTTTGCCCCAAGGGGTAGTGCTCATCTCATCCATACCTTGAGGGTGGAGTGTGAAATTCCCTCATAAATTCAAACTCGAATAATATGGAGGATGGCCAAAGAAGGTTTGAACAGATCTTCACAACTTTTATGAGCAAAGGGTGCTCAGAAGAAAGAGGATGATAATCAGAAAACAACATGATTCCTCCATCACGCTTGATGTTCTCATTATTTGCAATTATTTCAGGGCAGATATTAATAGTAAAAGTATTCTAATCGGGAAAGCACTGAACTCTTGCAAACTGAGACAAGATAACAATATCTCACAGAATGGGTGAGGTGGGAAGGGACCATTGGAGGACATCTGGTCCAAACCCCCTTCTCAAGCAGAATTCCCTAGAGTGTTCTACTGAAGGTTGTGTTCAGGGAAGAAGACTGCAATATCCTTAAACAAAAAGTGCCTAAAAAATTACACCCTACCAGAGCTTGTGAATTTCCTAAACTTTGTTTCTAAGACTCTCTAAGGTTTTTCACAGAGATGATGTAATCCATAGGGAGCAGAGAGAGCTGGAGTAGACAGAGGGATCCTAGAAAAAGTGTGACCCTTAGACAGCAGTCTGGGGTGATGACCAAAGGATCCGCCCTGCCCAGGAGGAGACTGGTGAGGAGTGTGGTCTTCTGAGACTACATGGTGCCAGCAGTCTGGTGGGAATAAAAAGAGCCCAGAGGCAAGAAAGCCTGAACACCTCACATATGAACTACCTCACGCCCTTGACTCATCCAGTGACAGACACCCAATAATCCCAACTTTGCTCCCCAAAGCCTTGCTACCCCGTGGCTGTGAGGTGACACCACCAAAGCACGGCAGAGTTGTCGTGATGGGAGGTAAATCTCAAGACAGAGCTGGCAGGTGGAGAGAACAGTCCTGAGATACTGCAGCAGCAAGAACGAATCTTGACAGTTCACAGACATTTCCTAAGGAGCTTTACCACAGGCCTTTTACTAAAATGTGGTTAGAGTTGGAGACCAGTAGCTTATACATCACAGATCCTGATAAAAAACAGTGAGTGAAAATGTCAGCACTTTTGCAAACTGTTGTCAAAAGCTGGGGCTATGCATATATTGAAGAGAGAGAAAGAGAGAAGAGAAAGAAAATAAGCTCCATCACATTTGAGATCTTTGGAGCAGATCTACTACAGTAACATGAAACAACAGCTGTCCAAACAGCAGCCACAGGGGTTGTCTTTGCGGTTGGATGAGTCGGTTGCACCAAGGCAGTCCATCCCACAAAGCTTCAGAAGGGAAGAATGAGAGAGGACACTAAGTTATCTATCCTGCCTCGTCGCCACTGACTTCTCCAGGAGGCGAGATTTAATTTCCTAGAGGTTGCTGAGCCATTGGTGAAGATGGTGAACTCTCTCTCTCAGAGGAGGAAAAAGATGAGATCTGGCATTGCTGTGGAGGAACTCGTGGATGTTGAGGCTGACTGCCCACAATGGCAGCAGACCGCTCTCAGCAGCAACTTGGAAAGGAAACTTAAAACCATAGAACAAGCGGTGCCCAGTGCCATTGTCACAGCAGGAGGCTCCACTGAACGGAAAATACCCCTTGGCCTACAGCCCTTCCTCTCTGATGCTCAGTGAGGAGAGAGCTGGCTCCCGTCACCCCCTTGTCCACAGCCCAGCCCCTGGGACTCCCTTCCCCGCAGGGATCTGGAGAGGGATGCTCCATCTGCTTCTGGAGTGGAAATCCCACCTGGGTGGCAAGTTCTACTCTACTGGTGCCTGAGGACACATTCTGGACCAGAGATGTTTCTGTCCATTTGGTGATAGGCACAGCACTAAAGTGTGAATCCCCCTTCTGCCTGTGGGGCCCCTGGCACAGTCCATTTTTAACTTTTAAGGATATTCTGGGAAAAATTAAAAAAAAAAAAAAAAAAGGGAAAAGAAAAGAAAAAAGAACAGAACTGAAGCATGTTTTTCTCCATTACCATAAAGGGGGCTTGTGAATGCATGGTATTAGTATCCCAAAAGCTATTAAACTCCTTAGTGATGGGAAACAGATGGAAAATAAGACAAAAGAATTCACAACTCATGTTAGACTGAATTGAATTCCTTTAATTTCACACAATGAATAACATATGAATAGGATTAACTTTTTTTTTTCTTTTTTTTTTTTAGTTAAGTGCTCTATACTGTGCTAACCTGATTTGGTAGCGAAAAGACTGAGCTTTGTTTTAGAAAAAAATGTTTAAAAACCAACATCTAAGATCATGAAGGAGCATGACATTAAAGCATGCCAGATGTATCTAAGCCTCAAAGAACATCAAGTCCATATCCATTTTTAAATGTACAAAAATGCTTCATGAATAAAAACTGTTACAAAAAGAACATTTCAAACAATGTACAAGTTTTTTTCTTGCCTCTATATTCAATAAAATACAAATACATTTTTTTGCTCTAAAATATGTTTACATACAATCAAAGTAGAACATGCAAATTACACTTTAAAAAAGGCTTTTAAAAACCACTTATGAATACAAACTAAAAATTAGCCAGCACGACTTATAGAACAATCTTGTGCCCCATTCGTTTGATTTTTTAATTTTTTTGAAATACAGTATATACATATTTAACACTTCATGTGCATTTATTATTTAAGAAATAGCTTAAAAAAATAAAGAAAAAGAAAAGTAAAACAAATCAACATGGGATTGAACTGCTTCCCCATGTTGTCCAATTGGCAGCTCTTTTCATGTTTTTATATTTTTTTCTTTTTCTTTTTTTTTCTATGTAGTGTTTTATGCAACCTAGGCAGGCATCTTAAGGAGATCTCCAATATGTGTCCTTTGTTGAAATGTGCTTCTAATTATCTCAGAACTGCTGCACCCCAGTTTTTGGATGATATGGAAAGAAGAGGCATTACAAGAGCAAATGTTTATTTTTTCAATTCAGAAAACCATTCCGGTTTTGTTCTTTAGATTTTTTTCTTAATTTTTTTTGTTTTGTTTCCCTTTTCCCTGTATTCTTTTAGTTGTTCTTCAGACTCTTCAGGATGCTCCTTAGATGTGCTTAAGTGCAGTCCTGAATCAGAGCCTGTGAAAATAAGAGTTAGGGAAATCCCTGTGTTTGGAACAGTGATTTCTGTTTATTTGGTGCATTATCGTAGTGCTCGGAAGCCTTAGTAACGAACCAGCACCCCATTGCACCAGATGCTACCCAAAAAATCACAAGTGGAATATTCTATGTTCTACAACATTTCCGCCAAATCGGCCATGGTGTAGGATGCCTGGGTAGCTGATGAATATTTTCGCCTCTTTTTAATTTTTTTTTTCCATATTTGTTTCTTTTTTGACAGTTATCCAAAAACATGCAAAGTGCTTCACAGAAAATTTAATATTGAAGGGCTCAAGAAACTGGCAGCATGAAGGTCTTGGAGACACAAGTGGTAATGTTTTTATGTTTTTTTTTTTTTCCTCTCTCCCTGAATATTTATCCCCATTTCTGGTTTTACATTGGATTGAGGAATAAAAGATCCACAGAGTGGATGCAAACCCGTGGCCTCATTTCATATGGCTCACAGCCACGTGATACTGCTTTTTGTTTTTATTGAAGCATGCTCAGATATGTGCTAATCTGTGACACAGTGGAGGTGTTTGAAAGGTTTTTTTGGTCTTAGTAAGCAAAAGGGCTTTCACCCCAGTTTTATACAGTATTTGGAAATGTGTGGAGAGAATCTAGAGAGTTCCTCAGTAAATCTTCCTCGTGGTAAGGGAAAAAAATAAAAAAGCTCATTACTGGAACATTGTTGGGTAATAAACGGCAGGAGTGGGATTTTAGCCTTAAGCCCTAAAACTAAATCCTTTATGATCTGCATGTAGTACATCGCCTTATAATATTATTCTGTCAGCAACTTGCTTATCATCTTTATAGACTATGCAACATGCAGAACACAAACTCTGAGTGCCATCTAACAATATTTTCAGTCTGCTTTTTATGACACTAGCAAGCTGCTCCTCCTGTCAGCCCAGGACCAGCTGCACGAGGGTGTTTTGTGGACAAACAGCCAAGGCTGTACCACAGCACCACGCTCCAACAGCACCTCTTGCCACGAAAAAACAAACCTTGAGCTTCTGGGTAGAGCCCATCTCATGCTGAGAGCTTTTAGCTACCAAGTCTTGAACTTAGTTTCTCCAGGACAAATAGGACCTCTTCATGGTTTCGCCCAATGAAGGGCCTGTGGGGTTGTTCCCTCCAGGTGGATGCTCTCCTTAAACACTGTGCCTCTAGCAGCTTTTTGGATAGCACTTTCTAGAAGGATAAGAGCATTCTTTTCCCAAAGCTCAGGAGCATGGGAGGCAGCAGCCACTCAATTATCCTTCCCTGGGGCAGTTTTATCCCAGTGTGTCCAGAAAGGCCCAGCCCAAATCCAGCCCTTATGGGCACTCTGACCCTCTTGACGCTGTGATGGGCATTCGATGACAGAATTTGTTGCCTTCAGACCTTTTTTTCACTCACTACCCATTGAAATGTCCTTCAGTGGTAGCAAAGACATCACTGGAGATAAAACTAAGGATAAGTTGTTGTCTGGCTTAATTTCAGCTACCTGCAATACCAAACTTATAATTTTTTTTGTCATTTTAAGTGACTGTCACCTAATTTCAGGCCCAAAGGAGATTGGACAAAAAAGATTTATAAATTAACTAAACCTCAATCCAATGTTTTTTTAAGGAAGAAGAGAGGAGTTCAATGAGGTTTAGGGTTTTTTTTCTGCAGACCTACAACTTCAGTCAGTAACACTGTGCTAATTCAAGAGAGCTGAAAAGCAAAATTGGTTTTAACAGAATGAGCAACCAGCCAATTTATTTCTAAGCTGCATTAATTGGAAAACAAAAGCACAAGTAGGTATGATGAATGATGCAAAACAAATTGGAAACAAAATTCTGCGATCCCTCTTATCAGTTTTAAGGAGTTAGGACCTCAAAATTTGTTCCAGTCTTAAAAAATAAAAAAGAAATACATCCCCTCTTCCAGCTCCCCGACGCAATCCTATCCCCATATGCATTCAGTTTTAATAAGCTAAGGTGCTATCACAGAAGAAAAATCAGTCTCTAAAAAATAACGAGTTGTATGTTTACAGTGTTCCTCTAACACCATAGTCTTGATATGATTTTTGTAAATAAATAACAGAATAGAAACACAATATTTTTTGTGGGGACTTTTTGTTGAGTTTGTTGTTTTGTTTTTTTGGTGGGGTTTTCTTGTGGTTCTTCTTGGGGTTTTTTTGCGGTTTCTTTTTTTTTCCTTTTTTCTTTTTTTTTTTTTTTTTTTTAGTGTCGTGCTATATGAAGCTTCCTTGGCAATAAACCAATTCAAGATTTCTCAAGAAAGGGAATAGCATTTGGCTTGTGAACCATTAAGTAATTCCAATCCCCCCTCCCTTGCTGGAATCTTCCCTCCCTGTTATCATTTTAATATCCATCTTGCCATGCTAGGTGTTGAGTGCACCGCAGGATTTAAAAAGAAAGGAAATAAATTTGAAAGTACCTATTTCAAATTTCAACAATTGACTTTCTTTTTTAAAAGCATTGACACTGCAATGGAACAGCTTTTTTTTCAGTCTTAGTTTTAGCTAAACATTTTAATTGGGCTGTGGAAATGGAGCTTGGGTATTTTTACCCAAGTTTAATCAATGGCTAACGGACAACTCGAATGAGAAATGTACAATTTGAACTGACCATTTAAAGAGACGATTTGTCACACACAGTTTGCATCCATGCAGACTGAGAGCTTTATAATTACATTATGTACAAAAAAAAAAATTATTTTTTAGTTTATTAAGGCAACCACAACTTGGAGAACATGTCCAAAGTGGCATTAATACAATTGCAGTGGTGATACCCTTTGAACATTTTTATTTCTATTTTCAGATAAGAACACTTATTCCTTTTCTTTTTTTTTTTCAGAAATAATTGCCAAGAAAGGATCTATTATCCATAGGGTTTGTTCTATAGTTTTTTAAAACAATCTACTTTATCTATTTTCTTTAAAAGAGAATATCAAGGCATTGCTACCCAATACAAATTATTCATATTCTGGTTTTCCCGTTAATTTTACTGGGAATTGCAGATGGTAGAAACTTGGTAGGTTTGGGCCCTGTTTTTTATTCTATTTTCTTTTTCTGTCCTATTTTTTTTTTTCTTTTATCTTTTTTATATTATTTTTTTGGTGATTTTTTTCCATGTTTACTATAACTATTCCCCAGAAGTGTCTTGCTGTTCTCTACTCATATGTACCGAGCATCAAAACAACTTGGCTGATGGATGACCCCTTTTTCACATGCCATTGCCAAGTTGCTTCATATAAACATGCTATCGTAACCGAATATCTGTGTATACCTTATTTTAAATGCTGTGTTATTCCATTGTTTCTTGGGATAGCACTCGAATGAGTGTGCACGCGTGTAAGGCTCTAATTTTCTATTGCCTATATTGCAGCTAGTTGTAACTAGGCAAGTAAATGAGAAAGAAATATATAGTTCTAGCAGGAGCCAGGCATTTTGGCTTATGCTGTCCCATAGCCTGGTAGGTATATAAAACTGGGAAAAAAAAAATTCAAATAGATTATAACCAATATCACAGTCGAGAAAATGACATTATTTTTTGTTGTTTTTCTTTTCTTCTTTGTTTCTTTCTTTGTTTCTTTCTTTGTTTCTTTTTTTTTTTTTTTCTTTTTTACAGTGATTTATACTGTGGTAAAGTTACTCTTAGTTTCACCTGGCCCACCAAACAGAATCAGAGTAGAGCATGCACCCTTAGTGACAACGTTCAGCTCTCTGCGAGGATGACTTCCCGCCTCTGGGTACGGTATGAGAACAGCAATGCTGAGATTCAGATTAGTTTTGGAAACTCGGCAGAGTTCATGCTTTTTCCAACTTTGACACACATCTTCCTCCCCTGTATCCCCCACTTTTCCCGCACCTTTCCCCCCTCTTTTTTGGGGGGGGGCTTGGGTCAAAGCGATGAAGAGGAAAGATGCTAGCCCCAGCTGGCACAGCTCTCTGCAATGAGTTCTGGCTGCTGAAGGGACAGGTCAGTCTGGTGCTGCCAAAGGGGTGAGGCGGACTGTGCACCTCCCGTCCCCCAGTCCTGGCGTGCTCCACTATGGGCACCCAGCATCTCACGAGGTGTATTGGCCTTAGGGAAGGCCTTCACTTTCGCTCCCTCTGCCTTTCCGGTGCCGCTTCACTTTCACGTCCTCCTCTTCCTCCTGCAGGGACTTGTTTTTCCTTTTTCCGACCCGGGGTGCCCGGGGTAGAGGGAGAGGGAGTGGAGGGGGTGGAGGAGGCAGAGGAGGCGGCAGGGGTGGTGCCTCTCTAGCCATGTGTATGACAGCCTCGATCGTGGCCATGATTGTATCTTGAGTGGCTGCTTGCTCCAATATTAAAGGGTTGAGTGTTGGTCTCTGACCTCTTTTGCTCGGAAGGTCAACGCATTTTTCCAGAACGGGCATTTGGTCTCTGGAGTCTTCATCAAAGGAAAGGGGTTGCTTCCGAGGACGCCCCCTCCTCTTCTTCACGAAGTTATTGCCTGTCTTTGATTGTCTCTGCAGCCGCTTGGCTTTCAGGATCTTGTTCACATGATCCAGGTTCTTCTTCGTGGACAGGATCTTGGTGTAGTTGCACATCTTGCGCACCTCGCACTGGATTGCTTCAATTTCACGGCGCTTGAACCTTTTCTTCAGTGGTGAGCTGGCTGTTGGGAGACAAGGAGAGAAACAAGGGTGGGTCAAATAACACTGATTGGAAACTCTTCTTTGACCCCTTCCAGCAACATGAAGAGTAGATGAAAAGACAACTTTGGTATAAGTAATCTTCAGAGATTTCTCTCTGCCTGTTCCCTCTTCCAAAGCAACAAAACTTCTGCTACAGCAATATTTTAGCATGGGTTTGCTTCATTCTCGTTTTCCAACCTTTAATAGGAGAGAAGGAAGCTTAGCATAGCTGTCATATTGGCCCACCTTAACTACTAAACCTTCTATACCCCAAAGATATGATTCTGATGTCTTCAATTCAGCCTTTAATTCTTGTCATGAATGCCAGTCGGTCACTTCATCTGTGGCAAATTCATTACCCCTGCCTGGGTTTCTGTGCTATCATCTCTGCAGATACTAGCTGAAACTACTCAGTCATATAATTGACTTTAATGGCCCCCAAAGTAAGCTTACTCCCGGTTCAGATCACTTACTTTAGATCTGAACGAAGTCCAAAGTAGTTAAGTCTCTTGCCAAGGTCACTTTGTGAGTCATTGTCAGAGCTGGAAAGAGTACCCAGATTTTCTTGGCTCCTAGTCCTTTGCTTAGGACACGAGACCTTGCTTGTTTTGCCTAAATTGTCTCATTGTCCTTTACTGAACATGGCATCTGTTCAGAGTTCAGGATTTGCACACAGATTAGAAGTAACTACCCCTTTGTGAAGGAAACAGAATGTATTAATTCTGCTATTGCAATAACTGGTGCTCCCTTTCACTCCTAACATATCCGTTCTGCACTGCTGGGAAAGAAATGATGGAGCTCGGAATTTCTTTTCGGTAAAGAATAAAACATCCCACTAAATTAACCTCAGCCCACATCTACTTGCAAACTTAATTTACACCTGACTGTCAAGCAGTCATTTGGGTTTGAAATCCTTGAAGTTTCCCAAGCAGGCAAGATTTTGAGAAAGGTTCATTTGGGGGTTATCTCTGCCTTCATGGCTAACAGGCTAATCTTCTAGCAGTAGTTTAAATAAAGTTGCTATTGTAGCATTTTCTGTAGATAACCAGGAGCTGTCAAGTGGTAGAATCTCTTCTCGCTCACTATGGGCTGTGACAGATTCAGCATATAAACCTCATTCACTGGCTTCCCCTCTTGGAGAACATAAATTATTGGCTCTTATACCACCATGTTGCTTGGATTCAGCGAAGAGCTTGCATAAACAAACCCAAGTTACAATGTAAGAAGTAGGAGTGAGTCATAAACAAAACACAGACATATGCTCTCTTATAAATAAAGACCTGGGATGGCCAACTTCCCAAAGTCTGGTTTTCATTAATTACAAAACAAAATACATTTTCCATATGTAACCCACTCCCCACACCAAAAAGAAAAATAAAACCCATTTGCAGTTTGTGGTTCACAAAGGACAAAAGAAAAGAGGAATGCAGTCATTTTGGTACCAAAGGAAAAGAGAAAGGAAATGAAATATCCAAGTTGCTCAGGAGCAGCTAATTAGTTGCACAAAATTCCTCCCAAGTAGGTCACCCCTAAAAGCTGTGGATTCAAGATCCCTAAAGGCAAGTGGCAGCAAGCTATTTCCCAGAAATCTGATCAAAAAAGGTTAAGTCCCTATCAAGGAAAATGATTATTCTCATCTGTCCTCACTGGTGATTGACATAAGTAGTCCCAATAACTTCAGCCTTAAGCATTCAAATCCTTTGAGTCCCTCCCATATCCTGAGAGTAGCTTCAGGTCAGAAGATCTAAAAAATCAAACATTTGGCATATTCTTCAAATTCACTGTCCACCTTTTGCCTCTTATTGCTATTGTCAGGGCACATTTTCAAGTCTTGTATTTTTTTTAAAATTCCAGTATTTGAGGAGATTTTTTTTTTCGAAAGTAAAGCTGAAATTTTTTAGTTGGTGATTGACAATGGAAAATTTAGAAGAAATACAGGAAAGCTTGCAAGGTATCACGATGATACCAGGAGATTTGGTTTTACTGTCAGTTTTCATTGTAACGAAAGTAAGCCAAGGAACTAGGGGAAAAAATTGAAATAAAGCATTAGCCAAGTACCTGCGAAGATTTTATGTCTTTACTGAGATTTACCTGTAGCCAGTGTTTTCTGCAGATTGGTGTTACCACCTGAAGGTGGTCAAAGGAGACCTGGTCTGTGCAGTTGGTAGTGGATAAGCTCAGCTTCTAAATCCTAAAAATGGGAACTTGATGCAATTCAGGATGACCTTGCACATAGTTTTGATGTCCTGATACTGGATAAGAAGAATACAGCACTCCTGTCCATCCTGAAACCCAGTGAGTGTCTTAGGCACTCAAGAGGTCGCTCAGGCTGAGGCTCCTGAGTGGAGCCTGATTCTGATGAGACACTGCCTGAATGGAGAAAAGGTTGGCACCTGCTCTCTGCCAAACTGCCCAGTTCCCCAGGATTAACTGATATGCAGGCAATTATGGGCAGGTTTCTGCTCCTGCATGTAAATACACGAGCTGAACACCACTTCCAGGGTCTTCCTTCATGTTTAGATACTTTTTTTGCCCTTCTAAAACTTTGCAAGCACACCAGTCTGTTCATTTTTGTGTTGAAATGCATTTTTACATTTAGAGAAAAACCTTCTGTGCTGTTCTCTGCTAGCTTACTGAACTAATTTTTCCTTCATAAATGCTTTGGGGTGTTTATGGCTTTCTCAGGGAGCTTGTTAGAAGCTACTAATAATTCTTTTGCTTTCTTCCTAGCAAGCCTCTGAACCTGCAGGCTCTAGAAAGCATTTGAGTTGTTACATAGTCTGCCAGTAGTCAGAATGCAGGTACTGAGTAAGTACATATGCTTTCAAGTCAAGCTTATAAATGAGATATTAAGAAACCCAACATTGTTTTGACTATTTAATGCCAGGGACATCTGATTCTACATTTGGTGTAGGAAGACTATGCAGAAAGACCCTGATAGGTCTGCAGGGGGACGCTTTGGTGAGGTGTGCATATGATAAAATATCAAGGAGACCTGCCAAAGAAAACTACTGTTGAAGTGAGAACCATTAGGTGTTATCTACTCATCTGGAAGAGCTTGGTGGGCGATCTTTGATATAAAATAATTTCCAATATTGCCATGTGATATATTGCTCTGCTGAAAGCCAAAGCTAAGTATTAATCTTTTCCATTTTATTCAGAAAGACTCTGCCCAGCCTTGGACCCAAGGTGGTCTGTGGTTTTTTTTTTTTTTTTTTTTTTTTTTTTTTTTTTTTTTTTTTTTTTTTNACCTTGGACCCAAGCTGGTCTATGTTGGTTTTTTTTTTTTGTTTTTTTTCTGGTCTGTGTTGGTCTTAGTTTTTTGGGCTTTTTTTCTGTTCCTGAACATGTTTTCCTGTTTGCACATGGGAATCTTGCTTTGGGTGGAAAACTTCTGTCTTGATCTATTTGGTGGAATTCATTTGGAAGGGGTTGAAGAGGAGGTGGATAACAGTAACTTTATATCTGAATGCAGGCAGATGAAAAAGTGAATATGCTCCCGTGGAGGTGATGTAACATGTGGCACCAGGGATGCACAGGGGGTCAATTTTCTGCCTTGGAATATTGATCTCCCTCCACCTCCCCACATGCTGCCTCCACGAAGGCAAAATCCAGCCCAAAATGAAGGGAAACTATAAATGCACAATGCAGCACAAGCTTTTATACTTTTGCTTCATTCTTTCCCCACTCTCCAAACAACCTCACCTAGCTGCTCCAACACAGGCAAGAACCAACGTTAGCCTTAAACTCCAGTTTTGCACATTTAAAATAAGGCACATGGAGGTCTGGTGTTTCTCCCCTCCCCAGGGTGCACAGGTGCAGTGAGGCTCAGCCTCACAAATTGCAGTGGCCGCAGGCCATGCTGGGAGGCCACACAGGAATGATATGATGCTGGAAACAGCTTCTGAAGCAAAGAGAGCCATTTCTACCAAAAATGTTTATTTCCAAGGATAGCTTAGAGGGCGCTGAAAAACTCACTCCAGCACAGTGATGATGAGCAAGGAGGTGAGCCCAGGTAGATCAGACCCCTTGGATGTTCTTCATTGGTCCTCTAAATTTATTCTGGATTACTCTGTTATGTATGAAGCTCTAAAGTCCTTCTCACTGCCTGTCATTCTCCATCCCTTCGGAGGTGCCTGAGGCCACTTGCAAGAACATGGCACAGAGGAGGCTGCTCAAAGCTGGGGTCAATTTGTTGACTTGGTTTGAATGGAGGAATTTTCAAAGAGCTTCCTATTAATTACAGGAAACCCATAGCACTGTCCTGTTTTCCCATTAACACAGTTTCTTTTACTTTTCAGCTAAATTATTTCAACATCTGGGCTACAGATAAACCAACAATTTAATTAGACTTCTGAAAATGAAAAGAATGAACTATGCAGTCAAGCATACACTTTCATCTTGAAACGGATCATAAAATATTTGTGTGCTTTCATTCTCTGCTGCTTTAAAAATCTGTCCTTGGTTTATATATAGGAAAGTATTAAAGACTAAACAGACAATCCTGATTTTTTAATATAAAAATTTATCTTTACAGAGGTTGATTTGCAGCATGAAAACTTTGTTTTCACTATTTAATCAGGAAGTGAGAGGAAAATAAAAATAAGTGCATTGGAACAGCACTTTCAGCTGGATGATTAAATATGTAATAATTCTGTAAATCAGTGATACAAATATGTTTTTTGTGAATATGGCATCGAAAGTTTGACAAGACTATGAAACTCCAAATGGCTGCATGTAAGGTAATGAACTGTGGATTCCCCATTCGCTGGAAATTAAGACAAAATGCAAGATTAACTTCTCTATCCATGCCCAAGAAAAGGCATGATGATGCCTGAATGACTTGGCTCAATTTCCAACAGTATAAAGATATCACCTTTCTGAACTGACTCAAAACAGAAGCACAAAATATAAGTTGATAGAAAAGCGTGCTATTCTGGCTTATTTATTCTGGTATTTTAAATTACTGCTCATTGCCCCAGACAATTTTGCATTTGCAAGACAGAATATTCCGCTAAAATCACTGAAGTATGCAGTAAGAAATCTCATCTGCTCCTCAGCTATTCACTGTGTATTTGGTTCGTTCATGCTACAGGGATGGGAGCATTTAAAAGAAATGAACAACGGGGCTGAGGAAGGAACCTAGGAGTCTTGCTTCAGAGTGTCCTGCTAGACCCTACAGGCTGGTGCTACAGGTGTCCTCATCATTGCACGAGTGGTGGCACGTGAATAAAATAGATGTGATTTGCCAAGATGTACAATCACGGTAAGAAACTGCTGGAAATGTTACAGCCTGATTATCACATTAGATACCCACATTTGCAGCTACTTCTCCAGTCAGGAAAAGAATTAGGTGAACATGTTGTGCAGCTCCAGAAGGAAGAAAACGGGGAAGAAACAGAGGAGGTGGGGCAAAACCAGCATTACCTGCTTCAGATGTTGCTGATGATGAAGGTAGGAGAGATAATACTGGACTTGGCATTGCAACACTGTCAACTGCTGCTGGTTTCCTTCTGGTCATCACATTACAGGCAGAACTTTCCATTTTACCATGAAGTGAAGTCTGGTCTGCTTTTAAGTGGGGACCTGCAATTCCTGGGGAAGGAAATAAAATTTGGATGAGTACTAGTATTGTAACATGTCTGGGGGATATCTGAAAAAAAGAGAAGTCTGTTGCTGTCCTTGCTACATTGACATATTTCCGTTTGTGGATGTATCTGTAAGACAGTCTTGATACTAGCAAGGATCATAATCGCTATTAATTTTTGATAATTTTGCTGAAGGAGGTACCATCAGTGCTCTCTATAAACAATGGTAAACCAATAAAATATTCCACATTAGTACTTTTTCTTCTAAAACACCATGTACTCTGAAACATGTATAAAGACAGATATCCTTCATATCTCTATTTAGTGGGCATGTCTATGTATCATTTCCTGTGCAGTTCATTCACCACACATTGTTACACACTTCTCTGCTATAAACACATGACTTAGTGGGTGTTTCATCTGAGTAAGGAGCAGGCATCAGGAACAATCTCAATATGCAATTCCCGTCTAAAGCACATTAAATTTATTTTTCAGGAATTCCCTTCCTAATTAAATTTGCCTTGCAGGTCATCAAAGGGAAGTGAGTTAAAAAAGAAAGAGTTCTTTGTCATATATCTTTCTACCTACAGTTTACAGTGCAGAATAAATGAGTGGTAGAAAAATGCCAAAGAGTTCAAATATTCCAGAAAAATACAAGTTATGTGCTTATGGCTGGCAGATTCCTCCACTAACAGTATTTCTCAAACTCTCTAATAGTTTGCAACCATTTTATTTGCTTGTAACTGTGTGAAATTTAAATTGCTGGCATGGAAATTTGAAAACCTCTCCCAGTCTCTGTGATGCTGGGCTTCAACATGATTAGGGCAGATATTCATTTATGAGAGATAATCTTTCATAATTTCCGTCTTTTTCTAGATCTCAACCTGCGCTCGAGTCTCAGATAAAATGCATTGGATTTTGGAAACTAAATTACACAAAGATTAAAAAAATCACAGAGCAGCTGAGGTTGGAAAGCTCCTCTCGAGACCGCCTTGTCCATCTCACCCTGCTCAAGCAGGGTCATCCAGAGAAGGCTACCCTAGACCACATCTGGCCAAATAAGAATATGCCCAAGGAGGAAGAGTCCACAGCCTCTCTCTACAACCTCTTCATCCCCTCAGTAAATGAACATTGTTCAGGAATAACCTGTTTCAGCTTGTGCCCATTGACTCTTGTCCTGTCACTGGGCACCACTGAGAATAGCCTGGTTCTGTTCTCTCTAATCTTTCCCATCAAACATTTCATACATGGAAAAACACCCCTGAGCCTTCTCTTCTCCAGGCTGAATATCCTAGCACTCTGAGCCTTTCCTCATAAGAGAGATATCCCAGATTCTTAATAATCTTTGTGGCCTCCCACTGGACTCTCTCCCATATGTCCATGTTCCTCTGGCATATCAGCCCCTCCTCTGAGTTCTGAAATTCTCCAGATTTGTTGAGGGTGTTCTCTACCCTTTCACCCTTCTCATTAATTGATGTGTTAAACATTTATAGTCCCTGTTTTGAACCCTAGGGTGCTCCTCTACCGACTGGTCTCTCTCTGGACTTTGTGGTACTCATCAAAACCCTCTGAGCCCAGCCAGTTTTCAGTCCATCACAGTGTCCATTCATCCTGCCTGTGTTTCATCATTTTGTCTATAAGAAGCTGATAGAACACAGTGCCAGAACTATTAGTAAAATCAAGATAACAAGCATCACATTGATGAGGCATGATTTCCCCTTCACAGATCTGTGATAACTACTCCTGATCATCTTTTTCTCCTTCATATGTTTGGAAATGCTCTTCACAATTACATTCTCCATCAGATTCTAGGGGTTGAGGTTAGACTGAAGGGCCTTGATGCTTCCTTGCTTTTTCTTCTTGCTCTTATTGGACTGACATTTACTCTCTTATAGTACTCAGAAACCTCTCCTGATCACCACAACCTCTCAAAAAAAAGCAAGAGTAACCACAGGGTGATGCCAGCCAATCCCTCAGAACTTTTGGGTACATCCTGCCAAATCCCATGGATTTATGCATGTCCAGTTCATGTAACTGTTTCCTAATCAGATCTTCCTCCAAGAGTAAATTTTCTTTCCATACCAGACTCTCATGTGACTCAGATTCTCAAAGGCCAGTCTTGCCAGTAGAGACCAAGGCAAAGAAGACAATCAGTCTTCTGCTGATCTTTTTCAGCCAGGGTCCCTGTTTCATTCAGCAAGGGGCCCATATTTTCCAAAGGCTTCTCCTGGCTGCTTATGTACTTGTAGAAACATTTGTTGTTGACCCTCTGCTCTATATTCCACTCCAGATGGACTTTGCCTTTCTAAGTCCATCCCTGCATGCTTGGACACTGTAGCTCTTGTTCTCTAGGTCACCTGCTTCCATGTCTCTTTTTTGTACCTGACGTTACTCAGGAGCTTCTTGGTCAATCATGAAAATCTCCTGACATCTTTGCTGGGTTTGATCTGCCACTCTGATCTGGTTTTGCATGTCTCCACAATATTCCTGATCCAGGCCAGCAGCAAACCTCTTGACACAGCAGGTCAGGTCAGCAGGTAAGGGCCTTTATCCTCTGCAGCACTGAACCCCCTCTGCCACCCCTGGCTGCACCTGGGTAGCACCTGGTGGTTCCTCAAAGACTTTCCACAAGTGCTCTGACACCCACAATCATAGAATCATCTAGCCTGGGAAAGATCCCTAAGATCATAAAGTCCCACCATGGCTGAGGCCACCACTAACCCATGTTCTCAAGAGTCACATCCACATGGCTTTTAAATCCCTCCAGGAAATGGGAATTCCAGCACTGCCCCTGGGAGGCTGTGTGAAGACTGGACAACCCTTTCTGTGAAGAGAATTTTGTTAATATCCAATTTAAACTTCCCCTGGCACAGCTTTCCTCTTGTTCTGTCCCTTGTTCCTTGGGAGTAAAGTCCGACCCCCACCTGGCTGCACCCTCCTGTCAGGGAACTGCAGAGAGTGAGAAGGTTGCCCGAGCCTCTTTTTCCCCAGGCTGAGCCCCTCAACTCTCTCAGCTGCTCCTGATGCTCCAGACGCTTTCCCAGGCTTTTGTGTCTTTTCACTGTGCTCAGCTTTTCCAGATACCAACCAAAAATTCCTTATGTTTGCTGTTTAGAACTTCTATGGACAGTCCCTCCGAACTTATGTTTCTGGCATAAAAAAATGAGAAATCTCAGGAGATCTGTGGGTTGTCTCAGAAAGTGTGGAAGAGATCTCTATGAGATTCAGGCACAGAAATGCTACAGTGAGAGGAGTCTGAAAGATGGGGATACAGAATGGGCCAGTTTGGGATAAGACTCCTGCTGAAACCGTGACCTGATATCAACTTGTGGATTTAAGGGAGGCAAGAAAGGGCAGAAATAGTCATAAGTGAGACAGTATTACAGGTCACAGCTTGGTGAAGATAAACAGAGCAGTCTCTGCCTATTAGACCACACATCTTTCCAGAGCCTCAAATCTAGTATTAAGCATCTCAAATTGTATCCATTAAACTTCAATCTCTCTCTGCTCGGCTTCTCTAGTGCAAATGAGACCAATGATATACCCCTCATCTCAAGAGCAGTCCTGTGAAAATAAAATTATCAACATTCATGAAACATTCATCTATTCATACCAAGGCTTAGAAATGTGGAATAAATGAGACATGATGTCACGCACTGAATAGCAAAAGGAAAATCCAGCTCCCAAATAGCTGTTCATTAGGTGAGCTCTATACATTGAATAAAGCAGTGTCCCATAGAATAAGTGAGATATTTGACTAGGTAATTACCCTTTGGAACTGTGTGTATGCACACCTGAGGTTTCACCGCTCCACTGTGCTCGAGCTTGTGCCTTAACATCATTTATTCATGAGCGTAGTGGGTGCACAAGAAATGTGCACATGTGGGTGCACGTATCAATACACACACACATACATGCACGTGCATATGGTACATAATAATGCTAACAACCTCATAAATTCAACATCTGGTTCTAATTAAACTGAAGGGCCTATATAAAGAGCCGTATGAAAACATGCAGCTGTAACCTGTTGACCTCTATTGATAAAAAAAAAAAAAGTCTGCAAAGCTGTGTTTCAACATATCAAGGGACAGTCATTCATTTTTTCAAAGGTAATCCCCCACAAACCACTTATCCTCTCAAATCTCTACCTGCACACAGTGTTTGCATTAGGGACCTTGATTTATGGATCCCCACTCCTTGGATGGAGAGGCCAACTTCCTGTTGCCGTGGTTACTTAGATCTTGGTTCAAGGTTAAACTACTCCCAAATCAAAATCAGTGGCAGGCACAGCGTCTAACAGCCAGGTTATTGACTACCCTAGGATGATTAAAGGTCAAAGACCAAAGTGCTGCTTACTGCCTTTGGGGTGAGTCAATATTTTCAATATTTTTATTCTGTTTCTTCCGAAGGAGTAGTTGCTGCTCAATTACCACCTATCTGGGTTTAGCAAGGTCATACAAATCATTGAGGAAAGTCCTCCTCCTACAGAAGAGATACAAATGTAATGAATTACATCAAAGTCTACATGGCCCAATTGCAGCTCATCACCGGTGAATCATGGGTTCAGACATCTGTCTCTTGTTTTAGGAGCTTGGTTTCTTCAGCCTGTATTCCTCACCTCACTAAAAATCTCATCTAAATTGAGGAAGAAGAGTGATTTATGGATCTGGAGCAGTCAATAAGGGAGGACCATCAGTTTTCTTTCGTGGATACCAGTATGAACACAGAGATTCGGAGGCATTGCTGGAAACACACAGAGGGGCAGCAATTTTCTCACAGGGCTTTGATGCACACTGCAGTAGTAGAAGGCCTGTCCCTCAGTGGATGGACCTGCTGGTGTGCTATCATCACCTCGTATTGGACTTTTTCATCTCATTTGGAGTGCTCTGTGCAGGAGGCCTTAGGTGAGAGAAGGTCCTAGTTCAACCCATCTATAGACCAGGTGAAAATAAGTCATTTGCACGCCATCACAGGGAAATTAGAGTTTAAAATTCACACACTTATTCATTAAACCAGTATATTTTATCCTTTGTCACTGCCCCGGAAAGAGAGAAGACATTGTGGTGGGATGGAGCACCTTTGCTTTGGAGACAGGTTGAGAGGAGATGAGAGTTGTTCAGACTGGAGAAGGCTCTGGGGAC
This sequence comes from Callaeas wilsoni, assembly GCA_013398955.1. NCBI lineage: Eukaryota > Metazoa > Chordata > Aves > Passeriformes > Callaeidae > Callaeas > Callaeas wilsoni. The sequence goes on from VWPU01012712.1 coordinate 404,674, forward strand.
ACCTTAGAGTCCCTTCCAATACTTGAAGGGAGCTTCAAAAAAAGCTGAAGAGTGAATTTTTGCACAGCCAGAGAGTGATAGGACAATGGGGAACTGATTTAAATTCCAGGAGGGGAGTTTTAGATGTTACAAAGGGATACTTCCCTGTGAGGGTGGTGAGGCCCTGGCACAGGCTGCCCAGAGAAGCTGTGGCTGCCCCATCCCTGGAAGTGTCCAAGGCCAGGCTGGACGGGGCTTGGCACAACCTGGGATAGTGGAAGGTGTCTCTCAACATTGCAGGGGAGTTGAAACAAGGTGGTGTTTAAGGTCCCTTCCAACCCACACCATTCTAGGATTCTATGATGTACGCTTGTGGCCTGATTCAGACCTTATTTATCACCTCTCTGTTAATCTTTGTGCAGTTCCTCCAAATTAGAACCCTTCTCATCCCATGAAAGACCCATACCCTAACTCTCCTGAGTCCCACTGATTGCACAGACAATGCTACAGGCACGTGCAAGTGAACAACGGGCAGCAAAGCAGGGAGGACATCAATCATTATGCATATAATGAGAAAGGGCATGGGGAAAGGACAGCTTCAAAAGCAGAGGCAGACACGAAGGAATTTATCAAGAGCCTAAAACAGTGATGATATGATTACAAAGAAGTAATCACTATAATCATAAGCAAAAGACTGATTCGAGAGAAGCACGATCCTAGTTCAGGGCAAACTGGCAGAAAACTTCTGTTGGAGAGAAGACAATGCTGACTTGAAATTAGCCTTTCCTTAAAGATTTACAGAATTTTTCATTCACTGGCTAAGCAACTTATGAGCTCTAACTGATATTAATACATTAATTTTAAAGACCTGGTTATTATTGTCACTGTTATTCAGTGCTAACTTTTCAAGCAATGTGGTCCAACTGCATTATGCTGGGCTCTGTACAAATGGATTAATTTAGTCACCTTGCTTTACTGTTAAATCATGATCACACTGCTTATTGCATTCATCTGTTTTCTCTCATCGTGTACTCGCACAGAAAGATTCTTGGACAACGTACATTTTCTTCTTTAATCTGTGTACGGAATCTAGCACAACGTTCCACCCAGGCTGGAACTCAAAGTACCAGTCCAAAAGAGACAATAAATGTTAATTTATCATTGGAAAATGGAGAAAATCAGCTGATAAAAATTGACCCCAGTGAAGCTTCTGCTAGGAAGATTTTTGTTTGGACAGTTCATTGGATTGGATTTGTACTCTCTACAGACTTCTGGAAATCCACAGTTATACTTAAATTGTTTGTGCTTCTGACCATTGTTATTGGAAAACTCTTACAGATGTTTTTTTTCTCCCAGTGTCTTTGCACAATGAAGCTACTCAATGCAGCTGTACAGGAATGCACATCTAAACATGCAGTTAGTCATAGTATTTGCATTTTGATAACTTCTCAGTTTGGAATAAAGAACCAGAAGAAACCTCGTATCTTGGTGAATCTTTTCTTAAGGCTGGTTTCAAATAAATCAGTCAAAAGTTTGGCATTGCATCATATTCTAGAAGGGAGAACTGAATTACTATGTGATAAATGTAGTTAAGGAAAGTAATTATTCTTCTTAAAGTAATATTATTACCTTTCTAACTTATGGAAGTCATTTCCCTGGCTTCTATTTGACGTGTATTATCATTTAAAATAACTGTACTTTCAATGTAAAGCACTGCTTTATGACTTTAAGTCCTTTTATCTTCCTCCCTTTTCCACCACCACATTAAAAACTTCAAATTCCACCTTTTCTAAAAGGGATTTTCTATTCTGTGGAATGTGTCCCCCTGAATAAAACCAAGTGCCTGTGGAATAATAATACAAAAAAATTACTCCCATTGCCAACAGGCAAAAATTTAAGAGATGAAGTCTGCTTTATTTCATTCTAGCTATTTTCCTACTTTTTTTTTTTTTTTTAATCAGAATAGCTTTAGAGAAAGACAGAGGGAGATTGAGAAAGCCATCATTAGATAGATCTTCTGATCTTTATCTCCAGTAGCACAGTCAGAAGAGCTAATACTATGATGATAGCTTTGAAATCTCTTAGGAATTGAATAAAAAGAAGTGATAGTGATGAACTCCCAGCTAATAAACACAGAGTGCTTATTTCTGCAGAATGATCAATTTCCAGATGTCCTGAGGCTTGTCTGATACAGTTGATTTACTCATTCTCCCTCACTTCACTAATAAAGCTCAAGTCCTACATCAGATTAGAGAAGAGGCAGATTTCTTAAAGGGGCAGGAGGAGGGCTGGCATCATGGCACACAAATGCTGGGAGACACACTAATCTCTTCTGCCTCCTTCTGTAACCACCAAGCTGTCTTAAACAGCTGCCTTCCTCTGCTGAAATCATACACTTTATCCGCTTTGTGTTAGTACAGTAATACAGACAATTAATTTGTTATCTTGTTAGTGGAAATTTAATGCAATGATCTAAAAGAACTCTTACATATTGTGATAAACTTTAGTGCCTCCAGGGCACTTCTCCTCCATAGGACTCATTTCACATCCCATCCATTATGTAAATGAGATGTGGAAATAGTTTAGTTCCCCTAATGTATCTGTACACTGATGGATTGCACAAAGCCAGCCCTACTGAAACTAATGAGGTTAAATGCATCTTGCCATTCCTTTCTACTTGGGTGAATCTCTGTGCCTGTGTTCAAGAAATGCAGTGTGAGTCTTCCTCTTCACTTCTTTGTGAAGATAATCGTGTTTCCTGACAGGGAGCACAGTGGCAACTGCTGCAATACCTGAAGCCTGGCAAGGCATCTCTTCAGCGGGCAGAGCGACTGCTGTGGCTCTGTGCAGCTGTGGGTTTGTCTGGGGAGGCTTCAAATCTTCTCCCAGTTTGGGGACAAGTTCCCAGAGCCACGTGGAGCTGCAGTCCACGACATGCAGTATTTAATAGCTACGTAGTTGTCGGCATTGTCAATGAAAGGATTAAACCCCAGGAGAAAAGGGTGAGAAAGCACTATTTTTATGATCATCAGGATGAGTCTCAAGATCCCATTGCTGAGCCATAAAATGTAAGTAAGGATTTCTTCCTAATGTCTAATCTTACCCTGCGCTCTGTCAGTGTGAGGCCATTCCACCCTTGTGTTGTCACTACAGGCCCTTTCCAAAATGCTTCTCCAGCTCTCTTTCAGCTCCTTTAGGTACTGGAAGGACCTCTAAGGTATCCCTGCATGCTTCTCTTCTGCAGATGAACACCCCCAGCTCTCCCAGCCTGGCTCTAGAGCAGAGGTGCTCCAGCTCTCTGAGCGCCTTTATGGCCTCCTTTGGACTTCTACCAACAGGTCCATGTCTTTCTAGTGTTGGAGGCTCCAGATCTGGACACAGCACTGTGGGTGGGGTCTCATCACAGGAGGGCAGAGGTGGAGAATCCCCAGCTTTACCCTGCTACCCATGCTCCTGGGGTTGTAGCCGAAGGGGATGATCAACAGCAACTTGAATTTAAAAGGTGACTCTCCTGATTTTTTCATATTTGCGGTGAATTAGACTTCCTGGCAGATGCAGTCTTGCTCTTTGCCTTTTTATTTTGCTTTGGGTTTCTTCTTTCCTGTATCGGAACAGGAAAAATCACAGACTTTCCCTCCTCCTCTGCATATTGCCAGGGTGAGTCAGGAGACTGAGGGATAAGGGACGTGCAACCCCAGTCACTGGAGATGAAATGTTTTGTGTCTGGAAGCTCAATCTTTAGTGAATTCCAAGACGAGCACCTAATGGAGCTGGTGGGAGCAGTTCACAGTCCGGGGCAGCACAGGACAGTCACGAGAGGAGACTGTAAAAGTGCTCCTGCCCAGTCCCCTCCAGCCCCACTGTGTGCCCTTCTCAGGCCCCCAGCCCCTCCAACAGAGTGGGACTGAGATTCCAAAATATTATGGAAGAAGCCACCAAACTTTTTTTTTTTTTTTTTAAATGCCAGGAAGTAATGAACACGTGAAATTAGGATTTTTAGTGGAAGTTGGATCAAAGTAGAAGAACACAGTAGTTCTATGCGAGTGACAGCAATAAATAAATTTAATGAAAGAGAAACTCGAGGGGTCAAAAGACTAATTCAGCTCTGAGTTCCCAGGCCTTGTGAACAGAGTTTTAAGGTAAAGGGTTCAGAATCAAAAGTTTTTCCTGCTCAGAGACTGAAACTTTAAGTTGAACCAAAAATTAAAGTTTACAGTTGTTGGAGACTGATGGAATCAAGAGGGACAGACAGAGACTGACATGGTTGGAGATATTATATTTGCCTTTAAATATTTCAGCAAATGAATCATTTAATACACAGTGATGAAGAACTAAATTCTCTCACAGAGGCAATAGGACAAAAATTAAAATCTGTGAGAGAGGTGAAATTAAAAAGCATTGTTTGAGGGAGGATGGTTAGGTGGAAAAGTGAAACAAAGGGTTCCTTTTTAAAAAACATGAAAGGCATTAGGTGCACTGAGGGGCAGAAATGAAAAGATCTCCAGGTAGGAGCAAGGGACTACCTAGAATAAGTAGTCATTCCAAGATGAGCTGTCACAGTGGATGAGGATCTGCTCACTGGGGAGAAAGAAAACAGAAGACAGGATTTCTTTCTCAGGAACACAGCTGAGGAAAGACAGATGGGGAAATTTCAGTCAGTAAGTAATGAGAAAAGTCAAGGGTGGTATTTTGAGTTGTTGTTTTTCTAAACAACAGGGATGATCATTTTTAAATGTGGCAGATAGAGCTGATATCCCCTAGGCAAGTAGGGTTGGGAGCAGTTTGTATTTATCACAGATTAAATGGGACACTGGCAGCTCTGGTAGGAGAGTGCTGGCATGAAGCATAGCCAGAAGAGTCAAGTTGCCAGCGGCAGGAGGACGAATGATGCACAAGGCCTGGGCTGGTGTAATGACGGGAGTAATTTTTCAGGCACATCCATAGTACAAAAAGTGATGAAAACTAAGAGAAGTTATCAAAATAATTAGCAAAAACCTTGCTGAACAAATTTAGCTGAGAGCTTCACAGTGTTCCTCCAGAAATGGCTTCGTTGCCTCTGTGTATTCATTCAGCAAAAGAAAATATATGTTTGATGCAGGAATTCAGCTGATACATTTTTCTTGCTAACATAAATGTTATATTTGCAATACACCAACTTAAAGCAGTCCTGTGGTGATGTCTGTATCAGAGAAGTAAACTGTGTCAGGGATGTTGCTCGAACCCAGAAATCCATCTGGTTACAAAAAAGGAGAAGAAGAGAACCAGGTGAGCACCTCCACCATGGAACTTAGTGCAGTAATATCTGAACTGATCCCCCAAGGGGTCCACACCTTTCTACTCACCACAGCTGCATTGAAGGTGGCTAAGAAACCACAAAGGTACTTGGGGACAGGTGGGGTGAGGATGGGCGGAAAGTCGCAGGGCTGATAAAAGCATCCAAGACTGCTGATTTCTAAGTTAGCGTTTTCCCTGCTGGGCAGGGCAGCAGAGCAATTTCATTTTTCTTCTTTATCTGTAATAAGCTGTGCCACAGTTCATACAATCAGAAATACTCTGAGTATGACATGCATTTGAAGTGAAATCTCAGAGCTTAATAGGAGTCTCCACAGACACTGCAATCTAGAAGAGGTAAAATTCCACTGTAATGTAGGAGTTCTTATTTTTAGAAGGTCTCATGTTGGCTTTGTTTTAAAATCTGAGTCCATTCATCCCACTTTAATGCTGATTTATCATTAAATGAGTGCTTGCTTTATCAGCAACAGAGATGAAAAATAATGCACTCTGGGAGTGCATCTATCCTTCTTCTTCTCTCTTTTCTTCTTTATTTCAGATCAATAGATAAGGGGTGTTTTCTTACCTTTCATGAGGAAAACTACAGTAATTGACTTTAATATGAAAACTGAAATCTGTTTAAACAGATGTATAGGTAAGCTCATGAGTATTATTGACAATTAAACTCAGCAGAAATGAAGTTTAGCAGCATTTGAAAGCTACTAAAATATGTGAAAATTATCAAATACAGTACAATGTTTGGCTTTATTTAAATAGCTCAGTGTTCCTATGAAGGGAGAAAAGACAGTCAGATATGGAAATCAGAATTTTTCTGGAAGTCCATCCTTTTTCTCTCATCCTGTTCAAAAACCCAATGACACACTATTGTTCTGATATGAACCTTAGTGTAAAATCTTCAGTTTTACATTCCTTTCAAAGGAAAATTCTGGAGGAAATACTTTACTGAGAGTGTTTTTCATTAAAATTCTTGCTGGAGACTGCTTCTTGAAACAGTGGAAGAAGGATGGCAGAGAGACTACGTATAATAAGGTCAGAGAGTGCCTCTATGGAGCAGAGACACAAGAAGGGATATGACTGATGAAGAAAAGGTTAAAGAGGTGAAGAGTGCAAAGTGGAATGAAATAGGGAAATAGATGGAAATAGGAGACAAAGAATAGATTGGAAAGAAGTTGGAGAAGGGAAATCACTTATTACAGACATGTGTGAAAAGCAGATTGACAAGAACCAGAAGAAAGAGCATACATGGAAAAGCCTAAATGCTCTTAACCACTGACATTTGGAGTTATGCTATCAACTTTAAGGTTGCACATCTATGCTTGAGTCACTCTAAATTTGCAGAGAGCTTTTCTTCATGGCTTTGGTGCAAGCTTGTCTTCAGTTTTCACATTTACTGGAGCCAAAACAGAGTATTTTAGATTCTCCAAGCAGTGAACTGCTCTCCCCATAGCCTTACATGCTTATTTTATAGAAACAGGCAGACAAAATACAGACTGGTGGATCAGGGTAGGAATATGTTCCCTTTAAGCATCCACTCTGAGAGAGCATCATGATGAAGCAAGGATTATGCAAGCAACGATTTTTTTAAAAATTATGACTGCTTTCCTGGGGTGGCAGAATTTTATTGTACAAAAGCAAAGATGGAACAGAGACAGAATCTGCTGAAATTCTGGCCCTGACTGAGACTTTGGTCAGGTCATAGCCCTATGGAAAAAACAGCGAATGTCAGGAAACTGACAAGCACAAGCTCTCCAAACTTTATGCCTAAAATTAGGTTAATAGTGTACTTTCTTTGTTCAGGACTCTGTGTCCCAGTACAGATTGACACGAGGCTCGGTTTCAGTTTCAGACAATTGTTTGCAAAAACTGGCCTTGTAAGTTTTGCAGAAAATATAGGATTCTGGAAGGAAGAAATCTAAAGGGACTTTATTTAGCAGTTTGGGTGTAAAAAGGCACTTAGGCCTTGTTTTTTCCTACTGGGACAAGTGCCTAGGAAAACAGCTCAATCAAATTCGGTGTTTTGAATTTTCCCTTCATAAACAAATCTATGGATTTGTACTTAACACCCTCCTGACAGGGTTGTCTTTTAATAACAAAGGGAATAGTGGGTTCATCTCACTTTAAGTGGCAGCAACTCATGTGTCTACATGAGAGCTATGTATTTAAGGCTACAAAGATGAAATTAATGCGGTCAGAAGAGTGGAGTGGGCGTTTCAGCTGAAAAAGCGGGGTCCGCTTTAGTTCAAGATTATTTATGTGCCAGGCTCCATTAGCTAAACTTTCACTGACCATAATGAAAGCTGAGGAATCTAACCCAGGCAGCAATCTTATGCTGTGGATACCCAGATCTGGGTGAGAGCAACCATCCTCCCCCTCAAGCTCTGTGGCCAAATCACCACTCAAGCATAAATTCCTCCCACTCAAAAGGAGAGGCTCAAATGTGGTTGGTGCATCTCTGGGCCAGGAGTCTGAAGTCTACGCAGGCACCTGGTTGTATTTGAAATGCCCTGAGGTATTTGAAACATCCGAGGGAGGCTGGCAGATATGATAAAGGGCTTGAGACAAGACCTCTGCCCTTCTGCAAGAGCAGCTGGAGGCCAGGCAGGATATTCTAGGCATCTCAAATGACAGTTGACAACTACGTGTGGGCAAAGTGAATCGAGCCCTGAGCCTTCATTCTTGCTTGTCCCAAAGTCTCATGTGGGTAGGGAAATATCTCATCACTGTAAATATCCCCTTGTCACCTATGAAGGAGCAGCACAAACACGTCCTGTCAACTCTTCCCTGAGCAGGAGGTAAAATGGCTGTGATGCAAGGTGTCAAGGTGTATGGGCAGGGAATTTAAAACATGGAAATGTCCTCTGATCCTTTAGGATGGATTTGTTACCCAGGCTGAAAAATAGGAATATTATTTTCTGCCCCATGGCAAGAGTCTTTGGCTTCACATGACAGAAAAGTGAGCACATGTATTTCTATTGCCAGTAAACAGAGCATAGAAATTAACAATAATAACAAAAAAAATCTGTCAAATCAACAATTTAAAATTGCAGGCAAGAGAAAAACACAGGAACTTACAGGATACAGCTCTACAATTGCTTGTCTGCACAGAAGAAATCAATGAAACAAATATAGCCTATCCAACTGATAGAAGAACAAGCCATTCCTAAGTGCATAATTTGCTTCATCTGTGTTCGAAACTACCTCAAAGCAAAAAAGGCAACATGTCTCAGAATGATGAGACAACTAACTAAGCTTAACACTTCCTCTCTCCTCTTGTTTATCCATGCTTCATCATTCATTTAGTGTTGGGAAAATTCTCTGGAAGCAAAACCACCATGATGACTTACGCACATGTATCACTTAAATCCAGCTCAACCTCTCAAAAAAAAAAAGCCTCTCAAGACAGCCTAAGTTATGGTTTTGTCTTAAGCTGGGTTTCTCCACAGGAATTTCTCTCCTTCCCACAAACAAAAGAGCTATTTCATCTAGAGCTGTGAATCTTCAGAGATAGAAAAAAATCTCCTATGAAATGCCAAAGACGCATGAGTAAAATATCTTCATTGATGAAGATTAACTGTTTCAATGAAGAAAAAAAGTGTTGAGCAACTGGTGGGCATTTCCAGGGCTTGCTGTGCTATTTCTGTGTCACTGTGAGGCTGTTTCTCATTCCAGGAGTTAAAGGGGGGGAAAAAAGTCTTCTGTTTTTTTAAATGATCTGGAAATACTTGGCATGTGACTTCTGAAGTGTTTAGCACAGACTTACAAAAACGTCATGAACATTTATCAGCCTAGGCCCAAAATCTACTTGTCTGCCTTGTATCATCAGTCATCATGCTAATGAAAATACTAATGACATTTCTATTGCATTTCAAGAGAAATGAGCTATTTCGACCGAACAGGAATTAAAAAAAAAAAATTGTACAAAGAGTATATCACTCTCCTTTTTTATTATTAATTAAATGAAGCGTTTGGCTTCAGTGAAGGCTGGGGTCCCAGCTGTGCAAGTCACAACAGACATAAAAAATGAGAAATGAGCTGTGCCAGTAGACAGAGAAAGGAAGAAAAAGAGTTAAGAACAAGAAATGGAATAGGAAACAGAAACACACAAAATGTTTTCAAATCCCCCAGTGATGTCTAAGTTAAGTTATTTTAGTATTTCAGATGATCAACAGAGGGAAGGACACATCTCCAGAGGTCAAGTCATGCCACTCGAGCTAGATGCCTGTGCTGGAGTACAATTAACTGCCCCCGAGTTACCCACACTGGCTGGCACAAACCCACACGAGTCAACACATGAGCAGCAGGCAAAGAATCTCACCACCACCCAACAGCAAGTCAGCAAGACATGCAGCTTGGTGATAGAACAAGAGGAAATGCCCTCAAGTTCCATGAGAGATTTAGACTGCATGTTGGGAAAATTTTCTTCACTGAAAAGGTTGTCAACCTGGAAGCCAGGCACAGGCTGCCCAGGGCAGTGATGGAGTCCCCATTCCTGGAGGGATTTAAAAGCCATGTGGATGCTGAGGGACATGGCTTAGTGGTGGCCTTGGCAGCGCTGGGGGAACAGCTGCACTCATGGTCTTGGAGGGCTTTTCCACCTAAATAATGCCGTGATTTTGTGAGTCACACTCCTGTTCTCCAGCTCAGTTCCCTAACACAGACTCCATCTCAGGGTTATTGCTAAGACGGGTGCAAGCAATGCCTCCCCTCTGGAGCACAGGGCTGGAGACACAGGTGGCTCAGACCTCCAGGCAGCACCACACGGCCTGGCCTTGCACTGTCAGGATGGAGCAGGACAGAGGTACCCAGCAGGTGAAGGTGTCAGTAGGTGGTGCTGATGGCCAAGGGGTGCAAGCTGGGGTTTCACTGCAGCTGTGCACCTGGATCACGTGCTGCGTTTGTCCCTCCTGCAGCTCACATTTTCTCTGGAGATCTTACACATTCATCACGTTATCTTCAGAGACTGACAATGTCCAGTGCAAATTTTGCCTGTTAACTTCTTTCAATTGCCATCTTCACAAATTTTTTCTTTTTTTTTTTTCAATCCCCCTGTCCTGTTGAAAAGTGGGAGCGACAATGCAGCTGAGTGGGTGCAAGGCAGGAGACCAAAGTTAACCCACCACAGATGGGGACAGGGATGGGGTGGCCTTAGAAGGTCTTGTAATGGAAGCATGTGGGTGCTTCAGTGTGGCAAGAAACTAGGACTGGTGAGAGACAGAAAGGAGGGGCACTCGCTCCCAGACATGTTTTCTGTATGGCATGGGAAAGCATTAGTGCCTGCACCAGTGGGCGAGCAGACTTGGAGCCCAAGTCTGATCCCAGACCAAATGCTTTACCTTTTGGAAATTTTGAGCAAAAGAAATGAAGAGGTGGGAGAGGCAATGTTTCGCCTTAAGAAAAACCCCAACAAAACAATAAAATTTTAAAAAGAGTGGCTGTGGAAAACCACAACAGTTCCTATGTTCTGATCTGCCCTGCCATGAAAGCAGAACAAATAGGCTGCGGCACAGTTTTAAGAGTCGATTATAAAACACCCCATCAGAACATAAACATCCCACATTGACAAAGTAATCTCTGTGGATCTCAGTGGGCCTGACCTGGTGCTGCCCTCTTCCTTGTATAGTCATGAATACAAATGCAAGGTGAATGCTGGCTGCCTTCTGATCGGGTGACATTTTACACCCGTGTTACTGATGTCAACAACTGCATGAGGGAGCAGAGAATCAAACTCGGGATAACCACTTGCAAAAAATAGAAGAGCAAACTGAAGGCATGTTTCCAAGCAGTTTAGGCATTTCAGGACTGACACTTAACATGGCTAAGTCGATCCCTTCTGCACTCCCACATTTACTTAGGGAAAAGCCTTGTGCTTTATGTTGTGCTATAATACATTGTTTGAGCAGACGCTGCCCTATCTTGAAAGGAGAGCTGTTCTCTGCTCCTGCCATCTCACTTTGTGAGTACTAAATCAGTGAGAAGGAATATCCCATCAAAACTACTCAGATATCTCCGAGATCAAAGCCTGCAACTTTTGTCTCGGGTATGCAAAGGGAGAAAAATTACGGCTTGTCTCTCATTCTGTTCAAACAGTCCTTTCTATTTTCACGCAAACAAACAAATAAAGAGCAAATGTCCTATTCCCACCTGGCGTTGCTGCAACGTTGTGTTTGAGGCTCTAAAAGCATAAAAGTCAAACCATTCAAAATGATGGGTCCCGTAGCTAATGTAACGTGGTCCCAGGGGTACCTGCGTAGTGTATGGTATTGCTGCACATGGTATTAACTTTTATGCCTTCGTCTATATATGCAATGTGGCTCATTTATGGTTGCTCTGGGAACCACTATGTTTACATAAATTTTAATTTCCTGTCTTTTGTTTGTTCTCTTTATCATCTTTCTAAAACAAAATTTTCCTTGTGAATTTTAGTGCTCAACCAATTATCCACAGATGGAGGCACAGGAGAATTGACATCCTCTGATTTTTCCATGTGGCCCTGGCAATGCGCCTCCACTTCGGTTTGGACCCACTAGGAATGGTGGAGCTCCAGCAGTGACACTGTATTTCTACCAGAGCAGGCCTGTTCCCATGGGTCGCGGCAATTTTGGTCCTGTGTCTCCTGGGATCTGGCCAAAACCTTCCCGCTGAGATGACATGGGCCATATTTACTATACTTTAACTCATTTTCCTTGTTTTGCTTTCCTTTTAAATGCATGCAGCTCATGAATTGAGTGAATCTGGTAGCTGACTTTATACATCCACATTTGAGTTATATGCCTTCAGATTTTGGTGTGAAAGCCCTTTGTCACCTGCTCTGATAACTAAAATGAGGTGTTTACAGCTGCTTGAAATACATCTTTTGTTGAAGCTTGCAAAACTAGTGCCTTGCTCAGCGCAGACCTTGTTGTAAAACATCACTGTAAATGATTGAAACTGTAGAGATGCCAGTTGCACAGAAACAAAATCCATGATGGTCCAGCTACAGATTAATGCAGTGATCTTCATGAACTTGTAATTAAAATTCAGTGTTGACAGGACCAAGCCCTGCTACTATATTTTAGGGAAACAAAGAATAACAGATAAAGCTAAATTATAATAGGTCGATGCAGCAACTACAAGAAAAATATGGCAGTTCTCAGCAGCTGTGATAGGAATCCTTCCTCTTCTTGAATAATAAAGGCTTTTGCTAATTTTAACCAGAGCCGAATCTGAAAAACCTGCAGTCGCATATGACTCACAGAGCCCCAAGGGAAGGGGAGGTGGGGGGAGATATGTGTGTGTGGATGTCTGTGTGTATAATCTAGCAGTGCCCAGAGCTTTTGAGATCCTGGACCACTTCAATCGCACAGGCCAGATTCATTAAAAACCCTGGCTACATTCCAGCAGTTAAAATTGAAGCGGCATATTTATTGCATTTTGCTCAAATAAATCTGAAAACGTGTGAATCATATCCCTCGGAGAGATGGAGGGAAGGAGTAAACAGTCTCAGGCTCGCACTCGGGAGCGGGGCATGGCGAGGAACAAAGATGCGGGAGGGTCAGCATGGCAGGCCGCCGCGGGATGCTCCTGGAGCCGGAGCGTTTGGGAGGCTGAGGGCTCGCTCCGTCGCCATTTTCTGCACGCCTCCCGTGCTGGCCTCGAACCTTCTGTTTGGTTTTCTCTATTTTATTTATACCCCTGCACACACACACACAGAGAGATGCATGCATATATTTTAAAGAGCTCCTCAGCTTATGCAACTCCGCTCTGTGGCTCTCTGTGGTTTTCCAGATGCTGTTCATGACGCTGGCACCTCACCCCACTTGCAGCTGCATTCAGCTGGGATTCAATTACAGCCTGTCTTGCAAAGCCAGATTGGTTTTTCAAAGATAACATATTTTGGGGAGGAATTTTTTTTTCCCCCCTCTCCAAAAAAGCCATTTTTATTAGGAGGGGAGAGGCATGACTTTTAGATTGAACTTACCAGGTGCTGAAGGACTCCAGACAGGTCCTTAGCACCCTCAGTGTTGTTTTACTTCAGCACTTAGAGAACATGCTGCAGTACCCCACAGGTTTCAATTCTGCGAGAATAAAGTGCTGGCAGAGCAGGCTCCAAGCTGCTCCCACAAGGGAAACTATCAGAAACAGTACATAGATAACCATTTTTAACACCACTGATTTTACAAACAGTATCCAGCTTAAAATTAGCAAGCCTAAGTATGGATTTTCTTTTTTCTTTTTTTTTTTTTTTCAACAGAATACAGAATTTTTTAGGAAGGGGGTTAGTTAGGTGTTGCAAAAACAGGAGGTGATTGAATAGTCCTCCAAAGTCCAACACGAACCTCCTTGTTCAGGCAATGTGTGGCTGTTGCCAAGATGATGCTGTGCAGAGAGGGCTCCCACGTCTTGGCAGCAGGGCAGGAGGGAAAGGACAGGTTTGCGAGGGTGTGCTGTACCCTGGCATTGGGACTAAGAGAACTCTAAGGAACACAGGGGCTGGGATGATCCTTCAAGCTTCAAGCCCGTGTTTTCAATTCATCACATCTTTCTATTCAATTATTAGTTGCATTAATGAACGCAGATTAACAACTTTGGATGGTGCTCAGAGGCTGACCACAGTAGTGGAATGCGGGACAGAGACACCACTGCTTATAAAGAGCCTTGAGAAATCAAACAGAGCAATTTCATACATCACTTATACTCGAGACTATGCAAGCAGCCTGATTTTTGGGGATGCCATTTGCCCGTGTTTTCTGGTGGAATGCTTGGGAGCAGCCAGTAGCAGCAACCTTGGCAACCCAGATGATAAAGCATAGAGTTTTGATGATTAATCGAAGTTGTACAACTTTGGCAAGTTGGCCTCCTCTCTCCTGCCTCAGTTTCCCCTATCTGTAACAGGAGCAGAAAACACCTTATCTTGGCCACAGGACTGACAAAAATAGTATGCAATATGAAGATGAAATAAAATTGCTTGCTCTAGAGGAGAAATGGTGGGTCTTAAATGAAAATATGCAAAGGATGTTTGATGGTTTTTGGATCAGACAGGGAAACAATAATAGTCTTATTTATTAGATTAGTACAGTCCTAGCTTTCCTTGGTCCTTCTATATGTGTTTTATTTGCATGCCATTAAATCCAAATGCTCTTTTTCAAAGACTTACTGGAGTCTGTTAGTTGCAGAGGAAGCACCTTTAGCACAAAGGAAGAGAACAGACCTGGGAAATAGGACTGCATGACTTTGATGAAGGAATTTCTTCAAATTATAATAAAGATGGAATAGCTAAGGCAGGGAGAGCAGCGAGGAGGGCAGTGCAGGGGTGGTGCAGCAGCAAAGGCCCTCAGTGTGCGTCCTCTTCATGCCACTGAAAGGCTGATGGAGCGCTGAGCTTTCACAGGTCTCTCCCTGCCTGTTTCATGCATTTGGCTGCAGTGGGAAAGCTTGCAGGGGCCATGAAGGAACAACACTGCATTAAAGGGATGCGAGAGTGGCTTGCAGCTGAGAACAGCTCAGCACAGCTCCTCCGAGCCTGCCTGGGGACCTGCTTCTGCCAAAGGGTCTCATGGGCCCAGGCACAGACAGAGAGGTGAGAGATAGGGCCAGGGTTTGCTTTGCTAAACTTCCCTGCTCTGGGTTTGGTTTTGGGAAACAGCATCCAGTGGTGGTTCAGACTGAGCTCCTGTTTGATCTAAATCCCAGAGGTTAATGACAGCTTTGCATGTGTCTCATAACGCCATTTGCTAGAGCAGTGCAAAGGGTTTTTTTAATATATATTAACAGATGTGGTTAACCAGAATGCCTGGAGGTGAGAAACATGATCCCTGTTTCTAGTGGGTGACACTAAGGAATCCCATTGATTTTGTATCATGGTTTCTCTTGAGTTACAGTTAAACCCTGTAGTTTAAAGGCAGAGTTTCTGCATTTTACCAGTGGTACTTTTGGGATGAAGACAGAATATTCAATTCCCTAAATAATCTTTCTTTTTCCAGTTAGTGAATTTGGAGACACGAATAGCAATCGGAGATCCTCTCCAGTGGTCTTAGGAGAACATCACCATGTTAGCAGGGGGACACTGGCACAAGATGGTATCACAGGGACTGCAGAACAACTGAGGGATTTGATCCATGGAGGACAACACTGAGAGCCTTCAGCATCTCTGAAGTTCATTCTCTGTAGTAAAAGGAACAGCCGTTGATAACGATTTTAATGACCTGATCCTCAAGTATACTAAATAAAATATGGTGAAAAGAAGGAAAAGGGAGGTCTTTTATCCTTTCCACACAGGGCACATATAGCCTTCAACTCTCCATTTCCTGTATCTGTATATCCCCACCTGCGTATTGCTGGCTACCTAGGGGGCTGCTGAAAGTGTCTTGGTTGTTACATGTTTTTCACATCAGAACATCTACCTCGACAGTTTTATTTTGTAAAAATAACATTGACAAAAAGAAACTCAAAAAAAAAAATCCCCCAAAACCCCCCCAAAAATCAAAAAACCCCAAAAAACCAACCCAAAAACCACAAAAAATCCCCCAAAAAACCCTTTCAACCCAAAACACAGGGTATAAGTTCTTGCTTGTGTTGCCCAGGAGGAATTCAGGGTAGGTAAGGAAATGTTGTCTAAATATTGGTCCATCTGACTATTGGAATGTGTTTAATAAAGACATTTTTCATGATAGCATGGTACAGTGTCCACTAAAGCCTTGACTGGATTTCTATTGACTGCGGTGTGCTTTGGATTTGTCCAAATACAAAATAAAATAACATAATGTAATATAATGTAATATAAACATCTATTTTGTCAATTTGATGAATGTGTATTTAGTTGAAAGATTTCCACTAAATGGAGTGAGAGTTGTGAAGCTAATCTCCAGGCCTGACTTCAAAGATTCGGCTAAAAAAACCATATTTATTAAGGCTAAGCAGGACTTCAGCAAACACAGTTTAAAAGTAAAAGCACGGGCCTTGAAATGCAGTGCCAGCTCCCTGCTAATTCCCTCTCCCCTCAGCACATATATTTTCCTTTAAGGAAAAACAAGGAGCTTGCAGACCACTTGTGTGGCGCGTTATTTGCCGCCTGCAAATAGAAACAGGCATGTGGCAGGCCTCCGAAAAATGCAGTTTGTAACTGTAAGACCAACTGACCCTCAACTGCGGCAGCACTTTGTGGCCCCCACATGCAAACAATCATCTATTGATTCCCAAGGCATCCAGCTTCAAACCCGCCCTTGTTTTCCAGAGACCTCCAGTTGCAGGAAAGACACTGTCCTGGCTAATTCCCCCTGCCCGGGGGCTGCTCGGTATTTCTGCTGCTCGCTTGAAGTGTTATCAAAATAACAACGGCTTGCAAAGCAGAATTATTGAATGTTGGTTTTTCACTGTTTCAGAGTAGAGGCGATGAACTCTCTGCTGCACAAATGGGCTTTTATTGCTGCCCTTTTGGCACATCTGCCAGAAGGAATATTGAGGAATATGATATGGGAAATATACAGCACCGGGAGGAGGGATGGAGTAGATCAACCACCACTACAGTGTTTCCCAGGGCAAATTTCAGTGAATCAAAGGCCATCAAGGAAAGCTGCTTAAGCCTCTGTGTTCTCTATAAGCACATTACTGTATGTTTGCCACAAAGAAATCTGCTTTATGGGCTACAGAGAAGACAGGGAGGGACCTGAAAAACGAGACTGGAAAAGTAAATGCTCTTGAACCGTGTTTCAGATCTTCATCACCACAGCAAAAACCTGCATTTCCATTGCCTCCTTCAACAAAAGTTTGAATTATTTCGATCACTTTAGTATGTCAGTAACTTGAGGGTATGAGGTACAAAACAGTTGGGCAGCACACACCACTCCTCTTCCCCAGCTGTTTGGGATGGTCTGTGATCATAGTACAGAATCAGGGAATCATTAGGGTTCAAAAAGCCCTCTAAGATCATCAACTCCAACCATTAACCCAGCACTGCCAATTCCACCACCCAAAAATTTCAATTTTTTTTCTTGGAGAAGGTGGTGTAGTCTGTGATGGACAGGGATAAAGCTGGTGACTGCACTCCCTCCCAGTCAAGGCAGCAACTTGTCCAGTCTAAGCAGAAAGGATTTGTGTTTTCACTAGTACATTTAGGTAGATTGATATCAACTAATTGAAAGTGCCTGATGGGCATGGTCAGAGCTTGTGACTCAGCTTCGAGATATGTATCTCAGGATGGAGATTCCATTGACTCCTCTCCACGGACTATAATTACTGACCTATCCACTTGTCATTGCCCTCTCTCATCCCAGATGAAACAGTCCTTAATCTCTGCTACTGAATGAGACCCTGATGGAAGATGGTGCATTATTCTTAGCGTGAGTCATTCCAGCAACCCAGAGCACTGACCTGGCATGGCCCCTGGGGAAGATGCAGGATCCACTGAATCTCTAACAACACGAGTCACAACCCTCACTCCCTCGTGGCATTTTTTCCAGGTAATTATGGGGCTTCACTTTACTAAGCAGATGACAAATTAAAAACACAGATGCACGCTGAAAAAAAAAAAAAAAAGAAAAGGAAAAAAGGAAAAAGAAGGAACCTGGGCTTGTGTAGAAGAGCTAACAGGTGAGCCCTGAAGGAGAACACCTCATGAGCTACGGAGATATTAATTGCTACTTAGGGACCTGAACTTCCTAACTATATAATATCTCCCAGCAGATCCAGTGAAGGCTTGTGGAAGAAAATGTTTGCCCTTACTTTCCCCTGAAAGAGGCGTTCAACAAGCTCACAAGAACAACAAACAGCACAGTCTAAAGCAGAGGAGCTATGGCTACACGCAAAGCAAAAGCCATGACGGAATTTCCTTTTTTGTCTGAATCTTACTGTATTAAAAACAACTGGACAAAGATTGCAAGGGAAGTCCGGGTGGTAATCTGATCATCCTACTCTGACCAGCGTGCAGAAAGACTATGGGAAGAGAGAAGCCACACAGACAAATCCTGCCAGCTACTGCAGCCATAACAGCTTGTAAGTTCATTGCACCATATTTTTCTAAAAAGTGGAAACTTCACGAAATGAGTGATGAGTGCATGTCAGATGTCTTAAAAAAAAAAAAAAAAAAAGGAAAAAAAAAAAAAACAAAAAAAACAAAAAAAAAAAAAAAAAAACAAACCAAAGAAAACACAAAAAAAGGCAGAAAGAAGCCTTCTTCTATTGGGGATGAGAAAAATTAACTTACTGCTCCCTGCAAATACATGAAACAACAAGCTGAACACAATGGAAACTATTTCATACTTGTAAATATTGAGAAAAATTGAGTCCTTCCCCAAATTGCTGGTGTCTGAAACTGTCAGAAGCTTTTAGGGTGTTACAGTATTGGTAGAATACTGGGATCATGTCTTCAGGTGGATAATTCAGGAAAAACAGGATGACTCAGTGAATGTTTTACTGGGAGGCTGTGGAAGCAATCAGTGCTGAAGGTAATCAATGCTGTAATTTTATGTTTATGGGGTTCTGACAGCCCCAAATATATATCTTGTTATATCTGTACCTTGTTACAGACAAGGTACATACGCAACAATTTTTGAGCTCAGCAACTCAAAAAATGACTTTTGCAGATTTCGAGTGGCGTATACGCAGGTCTTGTCCAGTGCGACAAATATCACCCCCTTGAACTGAAACAGTTAAAAAACTCTTAGATGAACACCTTACTACTTTCTCCTAAGGGCTTTCCAGGGACTATCCTCATCCTTTAGCCTGGATTTTGTTTCTCAGAGTAAAACCACACTCCAGGACTGACTGTTCTTCGTTTGTCTCCAAAGGGAGCAATTATTAGGACTTTCAGTTCATTTCCCGCATTTCGCATCCCCTTGCTCTTTTGCCCTATAGGAAATGAGGTAGGGAATACAGGCTGTGACCAGCATTACCCATTGCTAAGGATAAATCAGGTTCCAGTCTACAAAAAAGTTGCTTTCCCCTAAGAACATCTTTCTCACTCCTTATCATTCCTGCAATCGTTGACTGACTTGTACTGAAGGGTTATTATGCCAAATCTCTGATACTGGATGTCTGCTCAAGATGCAGCTTTTGATGGGGGAATGTCTGTGTAATTGCTTGTCGCAGTAATCCCATAGCACTTATTTTTTTCCCTGAAAGAATCCCATCTCATTCCAGTAGTTAACCTAACAGAACTTGTGTACTTAGTTTATTTTCCAAGCCCAGCTTTCAGAGGGGGAGTATGATGAAACTGTTGCAACAAATATTCCTCAAAGAATTTGGGCTACAGAAATTGAAATGAAAAATAGTGTCTGTCTATCTATCTATCTACACGAAGGTACCCACTCTGAGAATCATGTATATCCCCAACAAGTACTATGAAAATTAGGTAACACTTTATTTACTTAGACTGCACAGGCCATGGCATGTGGGAGGATAAATCAAGTTATTTCTGAACATTAATACCTGTGTTTCCAACTCAAAGTTTATTTTTCCTTCTCGGAGTGATATTTGTCATTTGCTTAAAACCCAAACCAAAACAAGGCGTATATTGATCCTCCAGTACATTTTTCTTTCAGTGTTCCGTCATAGTCTCCTCCTTTCTTTAACTGTTTACCAAGTTCCTAAAGTAGATTACATCAGTTCAGGCACAGGAGTCCTGAGTCTTTTCTGCTTTTGGAGAGCAAAGTGACTTAGCACAGAAGTTGGAGAGGGAAGAAGACAAAAAGCCACAACTGAATGTCCAGGGATCCTGTGGTTATGACTTGTCTGCCTACTAAAAATGCCGTTCCTCATTTTCTGGTGTGTTCCTTGAAAGCACGTCTGCCTGCGTTGGTGGGTCTCGACTGTCCAAGTTTAGGACAGATATATTAGAAATGGAAAAGCCATATTAGCTCAGCTAGCCCATCCTTCCAGCTGTCCCAGAATAGGTCAATTCATTCATCCTCAAATGACTGGGCTTCCCTAGCTTCCCTGGGGAACACTATTTCAAAGTCTGATAGGTTTCCCTTCTAAAAGCCTCTCCTGATGTTAGATTAATTTAGTTTTGGATACCGAAGGGGAGGGCTTAAAAACCGTCTTCTGGTGTGGGAAGGACAGTGCTGTGGGTGCTTAATTTAAAAGAAGAAATCTTTCAAGCTGCCAAGCATCTGAAAAAAAGGGTTTTTAAAGGACCGTCAACTGGCTGAGTGAGGCACTAGGCACTTTCAAAAGGTTGTTTTTGCATATGCGTATCTATAGATGGATAAACATATGTGAATATATGCACAGGTATATAATGTGAAAATCAAGAGTTATTAAAAGCTGGTGTCAGGTCAGAGCTTATCTGAAAACTTTGTCTGAAATCTTTCTGAGAGGTCATCTCACTGGTCCTTCTGCCACAGGCTTGTGACTCCAGGGACAGATGAACAAGTGCCCTAAGTAGAGCGAAACGTGACCCTTGCTGTAAGTAAATGTGTTACGTAGCTTCTTTTATGCTCTTTGGCAACATACAGTATGGCTTAGCCATGGAAAGAGCTGTGATGAGCACCCTTCCAGGCTGTACATACGTGTTGACCTAGATTGTCTAACCCTGCTCCGTGTATGAGAATAAGAGTTGTAATTATTATGGTGCAAAGTCCTCCTTGGGCTGCGCGGCACTGGCTGCAATGACAGCAGACATGCTCCTGTGGCTGGGAAGATGCTGGAGGAAGCAGAAGGAATGGTCTGGCTCTGGCACAGCCCCATCCAGAGTGACAGCTTTTCAGGGTGGTTTGTGCTGAAGCCAGTTGAGCAGTATTGCCCACATTACCACTGTTTGTCTTTCTCTGCAGGCACTCGGTGCTGTTACTGCCTTGTCCTGGCTCCAGCATGCATTACTCACTGACCTCCTTTCAGTCTCTGTGGCTGGCTCTCTTCAACACTGGCTTTGCTGGCTTTAAGAATTACGTTTTTAACTTCCCTTACTAGCCTTGACAAAAGAACTGGCAGTTCAGCTCCATTTTTTATCTGACCTTGGTCTTATGTGTTACCATCTCTCCAGAAATTTACTTCTTCCTACCTACCAAATAAGCAGCTAATTTACGCTGGGGCCATAGCAATAATTACTATTTAAAAAAAGCTTTTCTCACCAAACAGATGCTATTGTCCTCCAGCAGAGGCAGGGATAGAAGAAAGTGTTTGGGCATAAATGTGCTGCCACTAAGTTTTTAAATTAAGACACTGAGGCTGAGGGTAGGCTGAGAAGGAAGGGGGATTAGAGGGACAACACATGTATGGCATCCCAATACATTTCATGACACTGAGGGTCAAAGTCCGTGATTCATCCAGCATGGCTAATGGATTCCCCAGCTGACCTGGTCGACAAACACTTGCCAAAGGCAATGCATGCATGTTGGAGGTGGCCACATTGGCTCTGCACTTGCTCAACAGAAGCCTCAAATTGTCTGGGCTAAGGATAGCTCCTGCACCTAACCACTGACAATTTGCAGAGAAATTAATCACAGAAAAAAAAACATAAAAACATCCCTGAAGATTTAGGTGAGGTCTTCTTGTCAGTCTTTTTGTCATCCTTTTGTCTTCCAAAGTTTGTGTGGTTTTAAGAAAGATCAAGTAGACATGCATGAACTACAAGGGAAAGGCAGAAGAGAAACATTGTCCTTGGCCCTTGTGCAATAGGGGAAAAAAATAGGTTGTAAGGTGCAAATTATGTGTTTTTCTATTCTCTTTTTATCCATTAGGGATTCACTGAGGTGGCGTGAGAAAAAGCATTCACTGCAAAGCGTCAAAGGGAGAGGGCAAAAGGTAACTCCCTCCAAACGAGCAGGATTTGAGTTCCTGGAGTTGTGGAGCACTGAAATTTTTTGCTGCCTTCTAGTAAACAGAGATATTGCTCTGTTGAGCTGACAATAATGTCACACAGCCTGTGGCTGTGATATTGTTGTGATTTAAATAGATCAAAAATGGGCCACCATGACTGCAGTGAGCAGCCAGTGGGAGAGATGTGGATGTGAGAACAGACAGGTAGATAAGTGGGCAGGGAGAAAGAGCAACAAATAGTACCCTTTAATCCCAAAGTAGAAATGAATAGTCACAAGGGTGGCTTTGTCCTCCTCCACAAGTTCATCTTGAGGAAGTCACCAAGTCTCCCATCTCTCACCACAAATGCAGGGCAGAATCTGCAGTGATGAGCACACAGGCAGTTGGCAAAATTATTCTCTGGAAATCATAAAATGCTGAAGCCTTTTTTTTTTTTTTCCCAGCCATATGATTTGTGCTGATGGGAGACCTACAAAGAAACAGGCCAGCACCAGAAGAGTGCCTGAGGCTGCTGCAGATGGCCAGGTCCCTTAGGATCTCAAAACCAGCCGAACAAACAGGCTGTGGCACTCCAAAAAGTTCACAGCATCTCCATATCCTGAGCCACACTGATCTTAATACCAACCCCTGCTCATCAGAAATGCCCTCAGCACCCCAGGAGCAGCTTAAACCCAACCATATGCAGCTCTCTGTGTGATCTCTCCACAAACAAGTGTTAAGATTATGCTAAGACCCCATGTGTTCAGCAGACTCCCTGTTCCTCTGGATGAACCAAACTCGAAGCTGTTAATTTTATGGATTCTGCTAAGCCAGAACCTGAGTTATGAGAATCTCTAAACATTAGCACAGCTGTATGCTTTTGCCCAGTCTTTGCAAATATCCCTTCTTTTTTTAATAGACTAGTAGGGGGTTCAGAGCCCAAACTCAAGTCAGGGATCTCAGCAGGATGCCAGACTATTTTGTGTATAAAGGACTTAAATGGTACAATATGGATTCCTTGGTTGGTTTCTTTTTTTTTTTTTTCCATTTCTTTAACATAATTTCTTTCCAGCCTGTATCCTCTGGTCTGGGTGGCACACAGACTTTCCCAGACACTCTTGCTCTCACTTGAGCATTTACTTACATGTGTTTAGAATATACTGATAGCTTTTGAGACAGATAATGTAATCAAAACCAACCATAACCCATAGTAGCAAAAATCAAGTGTCTTTAGCTTAAATATTTGCTTCCACAGAAAAAGTTGAGAGAAACAGCTCTTACACTTTCAAGTCACTGGTGGAGAATTGCCACCTACTACACCACAGGGAAAGAGTCATAACATATCTAATATATTATTCCCAGTCCAGCATGATATGCCTAATTAGTTGGATCACAAACAGCTGAAGATAAAATGCCAAAGACAGACTTTGGCTGCATAGCTGTGAGTTCAAACCACATTGCCATGTTTCAAAGAGCTTTGAAGCAATAAGGATTGAAGCAACACAGGCACTTTTTTGCCCTACAGAGGATGGGAGGGTGAAGAAAAGGACCTGAGATTACAACATTGCAGTTGACTTGTTTTCAGAATTTGTAACGTATCAGGAAGCCTCCTGATTTCAGTATAGTTTTGCTGATTAAAGGATCAACAGATACACCCAAAGTGCAAGCCAACGGTTCCTTAAACAGAAGCTGGGTTCATCCAAACCCTGGATTCAAAGCTATGCTGTTCTCTCTCCATTTAACAGCAAGCAGAGACTCCTTTTTATTGAGAAGGCAACACAACTTTATGATAGCACTAAACAGATACAACTGTCTTCTTATCTTATAGAAGAAAGGGTGCCTGCTGAAATAACTGCATTATTGGATAGCTACTGTGTTCCCACAGCACAATAAACTCAAAGTTCAGATCAGTGCCATGCTAATAATGAGTCAATAGTAGTCATATAGGAGCACAGATAATCAGGAGAGCAGGCAGACAGATGACGCTAAACTTTTATGGCATTCTCCATTCAGATATAGGGAAAACTGTAATGACTACAAAGAATCGCATTAACTGTTAAAGAAAAGAATAGGAAGCCCCTAGATGCTCCAAGGGTTTTGCTGAAGCTCTGGAGTATCCCTGCTCCTGGAGCAAATCACTCTATCTCTGTGCCTCAGTTTCCCTCCTGCAGTGAGGTGTACCAAGGACAATGCTTTAGTGGTGTTTGTAAGTGATTCTGTAGATTCCGTAAGATTCTGTAAGATCTTTCTCCAGGAAAACCCCTGAGGATGGGTCAGGGAAGCTGTGTTGATGTGGTGACACTGATCCCAACCCTCAGATGCTGAGTGGGAGCTGGTGCTCCCAGACTGCCTGGTTGGGTGCCAAGAAAAGAATCTTTGAGACTTGACCCAGCCCCCCAACAATGCTCGTTAGCCAGGAGAAAATGGGAGACAAAACTCCATTTGGACCCATCCTCCAACTCCTTTTCCTGTTCCAAAGCCTGTTTGGTGCCTATCTCGTCAGCTCACACTCCCCTATGAACCCAGAGGAAGCCTACGGCTGACATTACAGCATTTACCCAGAAAAATGGGAAATGTGAATTTAACCCACCTCCACTCTCTGGGGGACTCAAATCTCCCAGCTCCCAGGACAGTCTCAGAGCACTGCCAGCACTCAAAGGCAGTCCGAGGGGGACCAGCTCAGAAAGTTGCAGTGCTGTGGTGAGCAGCCTGCCAACACAACTCGTTTATCACCCAGGGAGGACAGACCTGCCATGGAAACATCCCTTGTTGCCTGTTCCCAGAAACTGAGGCTCATCAGACTGGACACAGTTGTCTACAAGTGGACACACTGATGTCTGAGCAAGTCCTTTATCAGCAGCAGAAACTACCCTTTGTAGCCAACAGAGTTTAAGCGGCAACTCAGCCCGGCCTTAAGTAGATACTTTTGGATGAATGGTGTCACTGCTGCACTGATTCCTTCCTTGTCCACCTTTGTCAGCCCACGCTGCGCTGATTTGGCCCGTGGTTCTGGGCTTGAGTCCACTTTCACAGTGCTGCATTTTAGGTGCTGCAGCCCATCACCTGTGGCATCAGCAGAAATGTGTAATGCAAGTGAATTATGCAGAATGCTACATCCTTTCACCTGAAACTGTGCACAGGTCTCACCCATGCCAGCTACAAATGTACACCAGGGCAGGAGGAGACAGTCTCTGTTATCCCCTTCCCCTACCCTGAGCCTGTTGAATGTGTGATTCTTGCCTCACACTCCCTGCAGGCAGCAAAAAAGACAAGAGGCCCTGGGATATGCCGCAGCAGGCTGCAAAATGTCTTTCTTCTTTAAACATGCTTGGTGCAGAAAGAGGACCTGATTCTCATCTCCACCATGGAGTAACATCCTTGCAACTGGGGTAATGAGATAAAAATGAGCCTGGGAGCCAAGGACTGAATGCTTGATTGATTTATTGCATCAAAATTTAAGCTTTCAAAGCTTTTCCCTTCATTTTTCCTTTTTTGTTTTACCTGCTAAAGGGTAGTCACTCCAGTCTAAAATAGTCATAATCATCATAATAGGAGTCAAGCTGCTTCTCCCCTAAATGAGTTGATTTTTTTTTTGATGCCACTCTTATAGCAGGAGGATTGAAGCAAGGCAGATAAAAGCTGGAGGCTGCAAATAGAGAGGGTAAAGCCACCCACACACTGTAATAACAACCAGTATTTTAAATCTGGCACTACCTTTGGAAACATTTACGGTTTTAAAACATAATTATAAAGATACGGGGGCTGAGGGGGGTGGTGGGAAGAAAGATGCACACTGAAAAGAAGAAAAATGAGTGAAACAACTGTTTAATTTCTTGCTGTCATTAATACCAGAGTATTAAATAAAATCTCGCAGATGAATAAAATGACTCTGCTGAGACAAAAACAAAATTCCATTGGACTGGGCCTGGTTTTTGCAAATAGCAATATGTGTATGCAAAGGAATTCCTTGTCCCTGAATATGTTTACAACTCAGAAATAATTGAAATCAGAAGCCAATCCTTTCTACAAAAGAAAAAAGAAGTCTTTTTTGGTGCATTATTTCTCTTTCCTTTTCTTTCTACTTTTCTCCCTCTCCATTTCTGGAGGTAAGAGTCCCTGTAATTTTAACTCCTTCCAGCTCGGATAAAAGCAAAAACCAGAATTGATGTAGTGATGTGCCAGGTTTTCCCTCAGTGATTTTAACACTAGAAAACCTTTCTGCCTGGGTCACTGTGACAGAAGACAGGTGGGGCGAATCACTTAAGTTTTGTTATTTTATGTTTTTCAGACAAAGACTGAAAAACAGTTTAAGGATTTTAGTGAGTCAAACCTCAAAGGGCCTCTGAAAGAGGAGTAAGTATCAGCATTCCCCAGTTGTTTTTGGCACTTCTTAACAGATCATAATTAGGAATTATTGAAAGGTGTGTAGAGAAACAATTCTATTAGAAGAAAAAATGTCCTGGTGGCTCCTGTTTTGCCTGCTTTCCACAACACAAGGACTGTACAGCCCAAATTCCTCTAATTTCCCCTACCTGCTCCTTTATGTGAACCTTCAGTTAAGGCAATATGCTGTGAATGCAATAGGTATTTCATTTTTCTTTAAACTTAGTTTATTTCTTCTATTACTCCATTTTAGACATACATGCTTGCTATCAGAAACACCAAATTAAGCTTCAGTTTTTTTATTTTAGTTTTTAAAAAGTTTTTATTGGAAAGCATTCAATTTTCAGATAAGATACCTAATGTGCAGAAAGGTACTTGGACCAGCAGCAGGCTCTAGGAGGTTTCCTGAAGGACCAGCTGCTTCAGTTACTAGGCTGTTTTGATATATTCCTAGGAAAACCATGGCCTGTTTTCTTCCTTTAAAGGCATGTCACAAGAAATGGAGTACTTTATGTTAATTTTGAAGTAACATGAAGCTTTCTGTTTGCTAAATGGGGAGAGGGAGAGATTGCTGTAAATAATTTTCTCTATATAAAGTCCCCAGGATCTTGAAACAAACAAGGACAGCTGAAGGTGTTTTATTCTGTTTCTCCCTCAAAAACACCCAAAAGGGTAACACCAGCTGTGCTCCCTTTGCATTTTGGAGGATGGCATTAGGAGGAGGCAAGTTTTCAACCTTGGAGATACTTTGGAGACTCTTCCCATCACACTGCTTCTCCAACATCCAGGAGATCACCAAAGGCTTTTTACGAAAGATAGAATCACAGAATCACTTAGGTTGGAAAAGATCGTCTCAGATCATTGAGCCCAATCATTAACCCAGCCCTGGGCACTTGGGCACTGCCAAGCCCACCACTAACCCATGTACCCAGGGGCCACATGTCACACTTCCAGGAATGGTGACTCCACCACTTCCCTGGTCCCAGTGCTTGACCACCCTTTCAATGCAGAAATTGTACCTAGGATCCAATCTAAACCTCCCCTGGTGCAATTAAGGCTTTGACTTCTCGGAAGAGGAAGTCCTACTCACTGATCATGTCAGAGAAACAAATCAATGCTCATGCCCCACTCAGCTCTCACACTAACAGGGCAAAGAGATGTTGCCATCACTGGGTTCAGCTTCATGAAGAAGTGCTTGAACAATTTAGGTTTGAATAATTTTGGATCATATGCTTTTCAGAGTTTTGTAACTTGTATGTGGCTTCTTTTTTCATCTGAGAAGATTCCAATGAACCTTTGTGGTCTTTTCCTCACTACTCATTTAAACACTACCTCAAATTATAGTAATCATTGAATGAAAAAAACTTGTTTGGAAATGCAGAAGCAGGGGGAAAGGGCACTGGCACATCTTTGCTCCTGATTTACATGAGGACATTTTTTGTTTTGTCCAAAATGGGATCCATTTCTCATTTTCAGTTACCGCTGGACCTGAACCTCGGCTGTCCTGTCTGCAAACAACCCGGGTGTGGTCTTCACAGGCAGGAAGAAAGCCCGGGTAATATGGATGGCAGTCCTGTACCTGTGCATGGCTTTTGGGCCAGACTCACAGCCCCAAGGAAAGCAGGTACGGATGGTGGTGGGGTCAGAGATCTCTTGACAATCTGCACACACACAGCTGAGAAGCCAGAGGGTTCAACAAAGAATCCAAGATGTCAGAGTTACTGTGTCACTTGGAGGGTATTTTAATTAATTAGTAAATTAATTAGTGATCTCAAAACAGTGTCAGTTGGAAAGGGATATCATGTAAGCACAAACTAGACTGTGATTTGTTCCAATTCAGTTTGGTTTCAGGGCATATGAGATTTTCCAATAAGATTAGGTCATGCGTGTCTTCGTCCATGAAGATGGAGAGTGGCAGCGCAACAGCACAGCGGCAATCTCTTGTAAGATCAGTGTGTGACTCTGTCTTGTAAGATTGTACTGAAAACTGCTTAAGATGAGGTGAATTTGTAGTGAAAAGGCACAAAACCAGAGCTCTGTAGATTTATTTCACTGTATTCAACACTCACGGACTTCCTACTTTAAAATCACTACATGCAACTGAATGGAGACTGTACCTACCATGATATTTTTAGTGTCATTAACACATAAACATCACGTAGCAGTCTCAGTCTGTTAAATAGGTCTGGGATTGGCAAAGATGCTGGCATGGAGATTGCTTCCTGCTTCTGAAAGTGAAATGGTGTTAAGGACACCCAAAACAGCAGTGGAAAATGTATGCTGTTTTATGACACAGTCACCAATAGACAGGTGTGACCTTCAGAGGTAATGATTGTAATATTTAAGTGCTTACATTTCCCCAGATGCTTGCTCCAAATAACAACAGGCATTAAGACAAGGTCAAAATGGGCTGAATTGCAAAAGTACCGTATTTAGCATACAGTCTTGAGGCGTGTGTGTGGCATTTCAGCTGAAGCTGATAATACCTGTCTCAGGTCTGTGTGC
Source organism: Callaeas wilsoni (assembly GCA_013398955.1). Taxonomy (NCBI): domain Eukaryota; kingdom Metazoa; phylum Chordata; class Aves; order Passeriformes; family Callaeidae; genus Callaeas; species Callaeas wilsoni. The sequence goes on from VWPU01012712.1 coordinate 433,543, forward strand.
AGCCTCTTAGGTCTGCAAAAATTCTTATCCGATGTCCCTTTAGGTAGCATTTGGTGCTGAACGGCCTCTTACTCCCTCCAAAACGTGGTGCTAATTAACATGAACCAAGTTACAATATGTGCTAAAGATTCCAGCTTTGTTACTTATTTAATGAGCTTTGTGGGATTTGAACATGAGGCTCAAAGTAGCAAGGGAAACCTCATAATTAGTTTCAATTAGAAGAAGTTCCTACACATTACAACTATTTGATAAACTGCAGAGAACTACTGAACAGATACAAATCACTAGTGTTGTTTCATTTGTTATTATACTTATTTTCTTCTTAATTAGTGCTGATTGGCTTATGATCCTAATTATTGCAAAGGAATTTGGAATGGTGTACAATGGTATGGTTTAGAAGATGCCAGAGTGTACAACTGCTAAATTATTGCTAATTGTTATTTACATGAGGACAGGAAGACTAAGCAATGTGCTGCCTAATTAGCATTAAAGATATGCTTTCCATTTCCAAATTAAATGAAGGCAAATGGGATAAAATCATTACAGTTACCAAAAAAATCCTCATCCTTCTCTCTAAAAGTCAATAGTTGCACTGCCAACAATTTAAAAAAAAAAATCAAAAACAAAAAAACCCCAACAACCCAAACTAGCCAAGAAATAAAAGACCTTCAAGAAAATGTACACCCTTAATCCAAAGTGGACACTGTTAAAACCTTTTCAGCTGCCACTTTGAAATGTTCAATGCTATATCCATTACAAGGATATATTACGAGCAGCAAGCACTGTGCCAATCTTAATTAGGGAAGACTGCAGTGATTTTAGCAGCCAGTACAGGTGTACCCGGCCTACAGAATTGCTCTGCTTCAGTGGTTACAAAGAGCTGGTGTCTTCAGTTACGCCCTCCAGAGCTACATGGGAAAGAGTCCAACCCTGAAACACCAAAAAAAATTGAACAAATCTCCTGAATTATACCCTGGTTTGTCCACTGACTTACCAGCTGGCCTTCCTATTCACTTCACCTTTGCTTCATCTTCCTCATGGGCAATGCAAGCCTCTTTGGTCAATCCATTGGCACTGGCAAAGCACTCATCAATACAGATTTACATACCCTTGCCAAGGTCTCTGAAAGAACCACTGGATTCTTTAATACATAAAATGCTGTGTCAGTGTCATGGTAATTATCTTCTTTTTTTTTTTTTTTTTTTAAATTTTTAATCACTCAACATTGGAAGCAAGATTAAAAAAGTCTCAACATTACGGTTTATGGAAAACTTGTTATGTGAGAAAGGAAAAGCCCAAGGCATTTTAAAGAAAGCTCCAAAGTATTTTTTCTTTCTTTATATCAGTTTTGACGGGTCTCAAAAAACATAATGTGCAGTGGCTGTCGGAGGACTTATGTTTGCACTGTGATTTCTGAAAAAATAGACATTTTGTAGCAGACATTTCATAGCTTTAACACTTTTTTTGTTTGTTTCTTTTCCTGCTCTCCTGTATCTCAGTGCCAAGGGAATAGCCAGGATGATCTAATAGGTCTTTTTTATCTCTGATTTCCATGATTGGATGAAAAACTTTATTCTGCACACTTCTCAGCCCCATACACAAACATTTTTCTTGGCCACTGGTCAATGTTTAAGGATGTCATTCACCTCTCAGGGTTTCTGAAGGTTACATTTTTATACATACATAGGCAAGCATATATTTGGTCTGTAGTGCCTCCAATTTTCTGGTTTTGAAAGCATTTGAAATTAAAAAAAAAAAAAATCACCCAAAACACCTTAAAGTAGGGAGCCTGTAAATAGTGGATATTTTCAAGTACTTGTGTACACATACACATCTTATGTTATAAACATACAATTGTATATAACACGGCACTGCCAGTGCTTGTCTGAGTTGTCTTGTTCCAATTTCCTTCAGGGCTCAGGGAGTTTGTGCTTCGCTGCCAGCAAGGGGCCTTTCATTTACCAGATCAATGCAGATAGCTCAGCACAGCCCTGCAGTGCTGCTGATGCAGGCTTGTGCATGAAAAATACACAGATTTCCTGGAGAAAAATGAGCACTGGAATCTGAGCAACAGACATTTTTGTGACCAGCCTGCACTGAAGGCTCCAATCCAGCAGCACAGACCAAGTTCACTTGGACTTCATTCTTACTCACATGAAGTCTTTTAAATTATAAAAGTGGCATTTTTCCCTATTAGGGTTTTAGCCTGCCAAACCTACCAAAACAGGGCTTGCTGGAAGTGGGAACTCAGCCCACAGACTTTACTGATGCCACTTGCATGCCTGAAGCTGAGTTTGTGCTTAAGCTGCCGGCTGAATCCTGAAGGCCTTTAAAAGGTTTAGTTTTTGTCTCGAATGCTGTTCGCTTCTTTCATCCTCACTGTAACTCATCCCTTCCCTCCTTCTCTCTATGTGAACAGCTCCACTCTTCCTCCCAAGCCCCCTCAGCAGCCTCTAACACCCAGTACAGCTGCTGGGTGCCACCCCAGACACAGTGTTGGTGGCACTGCATTGGTGGGTGACACCAGAGTCACACGTGCCTTTGAGGACTCGTTTGGAAAATGTCAGCCGTATTTCCTGCTGTACCTTTCCCTGGATCATCGTGTCCCATTTGAACAATGTTTTCCCCAGACAAACCATTCTAAAATACTGCAAAGCTACATCATGATGTAGCTCTGGAAATGTCCAAGGTCAGGTTGGATGGGGCTTGGAGCAACATGGTCCAGTGGAAGGTGTGCCTGCCCATGGCAGAGCAAATGGGATGAGATGATCTTTAAGGTTTCTTCCAACACAAACCATTCTGTGATTTCATGGTCTCACAGCTTTCAGGTTTTATGTCTTCTACGTGTCCCCTCTGGCTCACCTCTCTGCCTGCAGACTCACATATTTTAACTTCTCTCATCTCTGGGACTCTCCAGGCACAACTGGCTCTTGCTCTTTGCCTTGCAAGCATCCTCAGAAACCTTTCTTCGCTTTGCTGTGGAGCTGAGAACTGCCAGCCATCCTCTGCCCTGCTGCAAAAATTCACCAGCTTTCAGCTCCCACCTTGCACACCCCTGTACCTCAGCTGACCTCCATTCCCTCACTGAAGCCTCAAGGTCTCGCAAGAAGAGAGTACTGTGAGAGAAATCATTGTGAGAGAAATGAAAATGTGAAACCACACAAGGAGCAGCTGAGAGCACTTGGTCTGTTCAGTCTGGAGAAAACTGAGGGGAGACCTCATAGCTGCCTACGACTTCCTCGTGAGGGGAAGATGAGGGGCAGAGCTAAATTCTTCTCTCTGATGAGCAGTGACTGCACCCAAAGGAATGGCCTGAATCTGAGTGAGGGGAACTTTAGGTTGGGTATTAGGAACAGGTTTTTCATCCAGAGGATGATTATGCACAGACACAGGCTTCCCAGGGAAGTGGTCACAGCCTCAAACCTGGCAGAATTCCAGGCGCATTTGGACAATGCTTTCAGCACGTGATGGAATTCCTGGGGCCGTTCTGTGCAGGGCAGGAGTAGGACTCGTTGACACTTGTGGTTCTCTTCCAGCTCTGGATTTTCTACAATTCTGTGCTGAAGACAGGCTTGTCAGCTAGGCTCAACTCCAGCCCACCACGGCGGTGCTGGCATGGGAATACAAGCCAGGCCATGCCAGGCCTGAGATGGAGCGAGGTGTCCCTGTCACAAATGTGCCTTTCAGGCCGTGCTCCTGGCACACAGGGCTCGCGTGCTGGCAATGCCTCGGCACGGTCCCTCGAGGAGAACACGGTACAGGTGCAATGGGAGGTGGCAGCAGGGCTCCCTGCCTTGCCAGCTTCACAGGTGAGATCCAGCACATTTTCAATTCCCATTAAATTATCTTCTTGTCCTGGCTACGGAACAACGGGTTTTATTTTTCTCAATGGGTTTTGCCAAGTTAGAAGCCCTCTATTGTCTGATTTGAAGCCTAATCTGGCTATGAGTGAAATTAATGGCTGCTAAATTATTCATTTCACCTGAAGCAAGAACAGGTCTATGTATTTACCCAGGACCTGGTACTAGCATCTGGATACACCGGAGCATCTGAGAGGCTTGGAGTCCTCTACCTGTAAACTTTGGTTCAGTCAATTGACCAGCATTAAGGAGTAGAGGAGGAAAAACACTCTATATTCTTTATTTATAGGCTGGTGGGGGAGAAAAAAAGCCTCGCGAACAATGCGGATTAAAGGAGATATTAAAATTTGGACAATATTTCCTAAACCTATAAGAAATTTAGATAAGGTCACATTGAAGAACTCCTTGTATGTGTGTCTTTCAAATAATTTGTACTTCTCCAATTGACAGATTGACAACATTTATAAAAATCAGACACTGTGAACTAAAATCAGAGCGTGCCTCAAACTTACATATTTTCAATTCACAGAGCACTGCACGCAGATATCTTGCTGGACTTGATGCCTTAAGGTAAAAATCAGCTTCACATTCTCCCTCCCAGGCTGCTGCAGTTTTCATAAAGTTGTTCCCATCCAATGGCTACAAAGCAGCCTCTGTAAAATGAGAATATTGCCATTCCTGTTGCTAGTGGAGATGATCCTGTTACAAGAACAGCATGAAACAGACACTAATTCTTTGAACTGCTTTCTTGGACCTTGATGTAAGGGTCGAGGAAGGCTGGCTGTAGAACACTGTGGATGTTTGCTCTGATATGGATTTACTGTCCTTGCTAAAGAGAAGGAAAGATATCTTTCTGACAATATTGCATCCAGTACTTTTCTTGTAATCATTAAACTCAACTGTCTTTTCACTAAACGCAAAGGACAGCCTTGGAGGGGGCCATTTGAATTTGTGTGTAGCAATTTATCTTGGATAGATTTGTAAATAGATTAAAGCACTACTTATATTTTATCAAACACTGTGATTTTTAAAAACAAGCATCATGAAAGTAGTCTGTTTCTCCCTGATTTTAATTGGGATTTGTTGACCTTGTGTTTAGCAAGCCTTGAGGACTCACTTCACCGCTGTGACCACGTCACATTGGCAGCTTTCCACCACTCAGGGAACAGAGTAAAACCCACCCACCAAGGCACAAGGCAAGGATGACTCAGTTGGAAACTCTCTGATCATAGAATGATAGAATCTTTAAGGCTGGAAAGGCCTTCTAAGGTTTTGTCCAATCATTAACGCAACTCTGCCAGGCCCGCCACTAAACTGCGCAACCTCTGTACATCCATTGTCTAGGCAAACCCCTAAAAGACCCCCTTGAGAAAGTATCTCTGATAAAAGCATCAGCCACCTCACGAGCAAAAGGAGCGTCCTGGTTTGGTCCTAATACATAATTAGAAACGATAAGTTATTTAGGAGAAAGGCAGCCGCAATGAAATAATATATACAACACACACATGTGCGGAGGTGATGTTTTTAAGAAACACGTAAAAATATGTAGAAATATGCAGAATGCATGCTACTCTTGACTCTTAATGCAAAGGCCTTGAGATCTATGGAGGAAAATTTCTACAGCAGAAAAAGGTCTCCTTTTATTACTATAATTATTGATCCAACGAGTGCTTTTTTTTAGAACAACACATGGCCATTTTCCTCATCTTTTGCTGGTAACCAAATCTCCCTCCTCCCTCTTACCCTCAGTTTTACTGTTATTGGCTTTAAATTAAGTCAGCAAACGATGGAATTTTTTCACAGCCTAACCAGTAAAATGGTGAAGCATAAAAAGAACGGTGTCAAATCATATCCTCAAAGCTGATTAAAAGTAATCCTGCAGATGCTAAATATGGATTACCACAGCAATTACTGAAAATTCATAACCTTGCTAAAAAGGCATTCTAATGGAGTTCTGCAGCACACTGTAGTTAAGGGCTGTTTGCTTTTTTTAAAACAATTTGCAGTAAAATGTGTGGAAGTGTGGTCTCATACAAGCTCCATCCAGCTCTCAATCAAAAATTGTTTATGGCTGTTGAGAGCTCTCCTGTGGTATTTGAAACAACCACAAACAATGTTTTGGCTATCTCTGTCTGCTCTTGGACCGGCTTTGACCCACATTATGTCCTCATTATATCTCTTTTACAGTTTAAAAAGGTTTGAAATCTATTTCATTCCTAATTTAAGGCCATTTCATCCTATAAGTTGCTCTAGGATAAAGACTTTTATTGCATCAAGGTCTGTATGCTCAAGCCTGTCTATTACACAGATTTTATTTAAAACACCATTACACCCTATCACTGGTGATAAACTAATTAACAAGAATCTGGCCATTTTTAACTCACAGCCATTAAATAATACATGTGAACATAGTAATTATAAAAACCTTTTAATATCCACTCTTTAATATAGATTTAACATTATTTTCAGTGACAGCCAAATCTGTGCTGAGCTTCAGCAAATTTTTATATTGGCAACTCTACTGCAGCTGTCATTTGCACCAAATATCAGTGGTAAAAGTTGTCTTTTCCATGGCTGAGCTCAGATGGCAAGAGAACGTCATCTCCCAGCTTCAGAACCATGGAAAAAACCCAGAAGTATAGATAAGTGCTCCTCTGTATTTTGCTGACCTTTCTTGCAATGCAACTCTGTTGACAACAGCAGAGAATGAGGAATGTAACTACAATAGACTGTTGCAGTCTTCCTGAAATTTATTTTTTCTAGACTGAAAATTTATGACTTTTTTTTCCAATAACAACAAAAAAATAGATAAATTTGAATTTCCCTCTATTTTGTCAAAGTGAATTAATTTTCTGTAGATTTTGTTTTGCAATACATGAAGAGATGGTACAGCCGTAGGCTTTTTTTTCCTTATCATCTCCATTTAAATAGCAAAAGTTAACAAGAATAATCTGCACTTGAAGAAAAAACTGCTTTAGTGCAACTTACAGCTTTCCTAGATGAGAATGTTATAGAATGTAAGCACAGGGATGAAACAATTTGATCTAAAGTTTGTTTAAGGTTAACACATTCTTCTTCCTAGTGACTTGTAGGCAGATGGGATATACTTGCAAGTTTTGAAATCAGATGCCTCAATTACTTTTCCATTCCTCAATAAGGGAAATGTTACTCTGCATATGGGGGAATCTGATTATGAATGTTCAAATACTTCGCCTTTATCTAGCATCGGTCCATGGATGTCATATTGAAACGTGATCCTTCTACTTAGGTCTGATAATATCAAAGCAAACAAGAAAGAAATATGTTTCAGCTGATAAAACCATCTTTCCTGTAACAACAAATGAATTTCGTGAATCATATACTTAAGAAATAAAGAAAAGAAAGAAATAAAATGAGAGCGAGAGAGAATCTAGTATTTCTTTCCAAACTTGCTGCAGTTTCCTTCTGCCCACAGGCTACAATTACATGCTCCCAGCTGATCAGGTGGTGGTGGTCCCACCAGCAGCCATCATGATGAATAAGCTTTTTCCTTGCTTCCACCAGCTCAGATTCCCAAGGAGATTGGGCACTAATGAGAACTTGCAACACAGGCTCTAGGGAGAGAAGACCCAAAACTGCCTTGCTTAAGAAAGGTCTGTGCTTCTCTCTACACCCTTCCAACAGCACTAATCAATTTGAGACCTGAGAACTTACTTTTGGACTGTAGGACTTACACCCTACTCTTTTCAGTCTGTGTTCGCTCTCCACTACACAGAAGATGCAAAGCTAATGAAGTTAAAAAGTTAACTTAGAATTTTTCCAGGCTGATGATGTACTGCCTCAGAAGAGTTATCTTTTCTGCCTGTGCCGGTTGAGGGAAGAGAAAAGGCTTTTAATTATATCTGTAAGGGATTATCCCATCTCTACAGAAGGGCTCTTGACATTTTTGAAGTCTAGGCATCTTCTGTTGCGCTAGCAATGGAGTGTGTATGATAGAAACAGAGAGTGTTGCCTTTCCATGTTGGTAAAATGACCTATGCTGCTAATGGCAAAGCCCTCAAAGCTTTCTGTTTAGCAGGATCCTACACAAATACAGATCAATAGCTTCAGTTTGATTCTCACCAGTCCATCTGTAAAAACAGTATCATTCATATGTCTGCTGTCAACACAATCGCTCTCTCTGATCCAAACAATTTGTTGTTTCTATTTGTTTAGAAAAAAAAGTCCTCTAAACATTCCGATTAATTTGAAAAAGCTTCTCCTTTTCAACTACTCTGTGCTTCACACTGCTTTAGCCCTATCGTCCATGCGTTAGAGAACAGTTATCACACAGATCTTACGTTATTCTTCTCTCTCTCTCAAAAAAAAAAAAAGAAAAGTATCGTGGAGTGTCTTTGGATCATTCTTTCACTAATACACTAGTCATGACCTTGAACTAAATAGCAGATAGATTTTAATATAAGACACTGGTGCTGCTTCTAGATGGTAAGAACACTGTTTACCATGGTGGAGATAATGCTGGAAAACTGTTTGGTGTTTAAGGACAAACCAGCACTGGAAGAACGATAGAAGGTTTGATTTGACAGGAAATATTACGTGAATTACTGCAGCCTAAGTAAATGATGACTAAAGGTACAGAGGATAACAATCTGCAGGTGTTTGATGGAGGCAAATATAGAGGAAGAGGTTTTCTTGGGGTCATCCAAAGGGTAAAAGTAGCAGCAATGCTAGATGGCCAAGTTAAATTAACAGTTTTTCTCCACCTCTAATAGCTATGATTCTGTTATATTAAAACAGAGGAAAAGCTACAGAGAAATCCTGAAGCCCTTTCTAATCCAGACCCTCACTGGCAGATTAAATAGTAAGTAGATTGCAATTTCTTCTGTAGTCAAATGTTAATTAGATTCCTTGCAGCTGTCTGTATATCCTGAGTTGGCTGATGAGCACATTAACAATGAGAACTGATTCAAGAGTAAAACAAAACTTCCTTAAGAAGGATAATGACACATTTGAAGCACAGACCAGTCCCACCGAATCACAAACCCCACCACAGCACAGTGGCTCTGCTGCATATTTTATACCATGTGCAAATGGCTCTGCTGCACTGGCAGGGTCCAAATAATCTACGAATCTCAGCCCCTGCACTAATGCAGATATACTTTAAAAACACAGTGAAACTGGAAGTGAATAAATAATTTTTTCCCATCTTTTACAAGCAGTCAGGGAAAGTAGTCATGTCACCTGACATTTCTAAGCATTCCTCACCTCTCTGTAAAATGAGGAAATGTTATTTCTCTTCTTAGCTCATTTTTGTTAAAACCACATAGTGTCCTGGCCTGAAGAGCACTAACATGCAAACTATCATGCCACTATATCAGTGTCAGTACCATTGACTCCCAGGCATTTTTTTCATTTTCCTGAACTGTTAGCCAAGTGTTTAACTGGAGAGGGAAGACACTGTCCCGTTCCCTAAAATTGTTTTGGAAATGGTCCCTTCATAGTCATTTTTGTTTCAATTATTCTAAGGTTAAGAATTAAAGTTCAAATTTGAAACAAAACAATCAATTGCATTCTTCTCAGAGACAAACAAACAGAACTACAAGAATGTGTATCTATTTCAACTTTGGGTTCCTACTTTTAGATGAAATTGACATCACTGCTTGAACAGGCAATCTACCCACTCAAACCCTAAGGCCAAGATTTTGACATATACCTCTCTACTAAAACGAATGAAACTTCAAAAGCAGTGTTTTGCTTGGCTTTGAAAATTCTTTTATTTTAAAACCTGGATGAGTATTTACATAACAGACTGAAACAGCTCTAGCTGTAACTGTAAATTTAGAATAAATGATGTATATATTAAAAATCTGGGGCATAACTTTTAAAACATCTTCTACTACATCCTCATAAATTAGAACAGATAGGTGAGCTGATTCCACCTCAAACTCAATCAAACAGAAATCCACTTGCCATATTTCCACTTGCAGTTTATTCATCAGCAGTCTTGTGGGTACTGCCTAAAAATGTCTTTTGAAGGGAAATACTGAAGCAATTACATTACTTTCTGTAAGTCCGATATTTTGTCCTTTTGAAATAATGAAATTAGACCTCAGGTCTGAAAAACAATCCTGTAATGGAAGGGGAGTGGAATATATGATCTAATAAGTCCTATGATTGCTACTTATGATCTAATTGCCAGTCAAATAGAAACTCTTCTCTAAAATAAAATCTGATCTTTTTTCATTACATCAAAAAAATTGCTTGAAATGTGATGGCATAAGAGGAAAAAAAAGATATTTTTGCACTTTACTGATGAAGCCTCTATTTGAGCACTGTTCTTGCAATAACCACATAAAGCATTCGTGTTCAAGGGTTCTGTTATTGTCAAGGAGATGAATTATAAAGCAACTTTATATTGTGCAATCTGCAGATTTTATTGACAAAGTTGTCAGGAGCAGAAGAACTGGGAGTGTCTCTGCTTGTCATGGGATAAATAAGAGGATCTACAGAGCTCTCAGCTTCATTCAATTTGTTTAGATACAAGTTGACTGGGAGCATTGATTCGATGCGAGACCAGTTATGGATTTTTTAGGTAGGAACATACACAGTGGGGAGTAATAGATGGCTCTAAAGTGAGTACAAGGCTGCAATTCACTTGGGAGGCTGCAGAGATTGTGCAAGCCCAGCTGTATAAGCATGTTGGATCAAGGGCAGATGGGTCTGATCCTCCCACAGAAGTGTTTTCTCCGCCTACTCCAGCAGCAAAATATTGCTTGACCTCTTCTCTCATGGGGGAGCACCGTGACAGGTTATATTTGTGTGCTAGGGGGTCTTGATTCATAGCCCCTCATTATTCAAAGCTTAGTTTCCCACCCATACTGCCACAAACACATAAAGTCTCAACTGCTGAGTAATGGGAACACCAAATTCCAGCTAATTTGCTGGTTAAGACATGCCAGAGCATGAGATTAACACAATATTTTGCCTTCCTAGCTGTTAAAAAGTACCTGCTGGCTGACGGCGTCCTGCAAAGCCAGTACAGCTAATGTGATCAAATAAACCCCATGATCCTATTCTCCTCTCCCACATCATCATAATTGAACCTGGTCCTGAGAAGTCCTCTTTCCTCCAGGTGGGAACACCTGAGGAGTTGACCCGTTGGAAGTCCAAACCCAGTGTGGGTTTCCCAAGAGAAGTGAAAAAGAACCGAAAAATCAATGGGAAAGAAAGGCTCGTGGGGTGGCCGAAGAAGAAGTTCAAACTCTAACAGAATGTTCAACACCAGCTGATGTTTTAGTAACAATGGAAGTTCCCCTCCACTTCTCTGCCAACTGGGTTTATAAAGTATTTCTGCTGGGTACCTCCAATGGTGTTGTTGTAAAGATGGATGGTGCTCAGTGCAGGAGATGAAGAAAGAGGCAGGGGAGGGTGGGATTTATCTCATATTCCAGCCACCTAAAAGTTATATATCTAATCTTAACCAGTCATCTAGCCTGCTCCATAAGGACAGGAAACTGTCATGTTGATTCAAATCTTTGGTTGTATCTCCAAGAGGATCTTTACTGCAAACCAACTCATTTCAGCCTGAAAATCCATTATATTGCAATTTTCACTGAGTTTCAAGCTGGATGGGATTTAATCTGAAATCTCTGGAATAAAGGATTGCTTCCTTAGGCTTTTCAGCCATGTAGGCACCATCTATTATATCAGTTCTCAGGTTTTGACATTTCAGAACCCATGCAAGATAGTTCAAACTTATGCTTTGTTGCTCTGCATGCTGCTGAAGTAATTAAAAATGGAAAATGCTCTGAAGCCTTTTACCGGTAATGGTACTTTAAACATAAAAGCTCTCCTTCATCTTTGTTGATAATTTGCACTGGTATAAATTACTTGTTCAGCACCAGTGTAATTTTTGGTTTAATATAACACTGGAGAGAGAACAATATATTTCAGAGGATTCTTTTTTTCCTTAGAATTTATTTTCTTTCAATGAGATCTGTAGGTAATTCTGTTTACTTTTCAATTCCCAGCATTGGGGAGAAACCCGTAATGTTTTGATCTTTCAAATATTCTTCACAAAATGCTCCAAGGTCTTTATGTGACAGATAAATCTGTTCTTCTGCTTTATTATTTGTTCAGGCAGAGTTATTCCAAACTAAGTATTTAAACATTGTGTTCCTCGCCACAAGTTTAAGCTGAAAGAGAAAGGCAAAATGCAATTTTTCCTTACTGGGGTGAGCTGTCTCAATAAAAACCTAAAATAGAAAATGAATTAAAAATATATGATCCATTTAATGCAACTTTGCTGGCTGTTTTCAAGCATTCTGACAATTTTCCAACATCATTCCATTTTAAATAACAGATCATTAAAACAAAGCCATGAGAATGTTATCAGCTGATTTCTAAAGAACAGTGATTTAGGAGATCTGGCTCCTATTGCTAGATATAATCCAAGTTTGGGAAAGACACTTAGCATCTCTGAATCTTGCCAGAGTTTCATAGAAGGATGTTGAAGAACTCCAGCCTGGACCAGTGCCTGCTTCCCAGCATCAGCAGCTCTCAGTCACTGGAAATGCTGAAGGACTACCCGTGACAGATGGAAATACAGAACACCAATAAATCATAATGCAGGGATGCTCAGACTTTAAGGATAGGTATCACATTTCACCGAGTATCTTTCCATCAAGCCAAGAGATTTGTGTGTGAATATACACCAGCAGGCAGTCTTGATCTGCAAACTTTCAGAAGTGAAGCATCTACACTGTGGTAATCACAGTCATTATTACCCTGGCTTTCTTTTGTGTTCCTCCCAGACTGCCCATATTCAGGTGTTTGAGTCTGGATCTGAATCCCAAACCTCTTCACATTTTCATCCCATCAAAGAATAAAAGAATCACAGAATGATGGAATGGTTTGGTTTGGAAAGGACCTTAAATATCACCTAGATCCAATCCCCTGCCTTGGGCAGGACACCTTTCACTATCCCGGGTTGCTCCAAGTCCCATCCAACCTGGCCTTGGACACTTCCAGGGATGGGGCAGCCACAGCTTCCCTGGGCAACCTGTGCCACGTCTCATCATCCTCACAGTAAAGAATTTCTTTCTAACATCTACTCTAACCTTGCCCTCTGTCAATTTGAAGCTATTCTCCCTTGTCCTGTCTCTCCAGATCCCTGTAAATAGTCTCTCTCCATCTTCCTTGCAGGCTCCCTTCAGGTACTGGAAGGCCAAAATCGGGTCACCCCAAAGCCACCTCCTCTCCCGTCTGAACAAACCCAACTCTCTCAGCCTTCAGCAGGGTAACATCCCTAATTCTCTATGCAAAGGGTGGCTGTCTGTGATTAATCTGTCACACTGTTTTCCATCAGCCTTCCACATAATTCCCAAGTTTAAACACTTCTGCACTATCTCCCATGGGATTTTTCCACTCCAGTGAGGTTTCCTCTAATGACCCATGGAGTTATCTCACTGCTTGCCTTCCAATTCTGCGTTTCTGTAGCGGTACCTACAAACCCTTTCTGTCACACCAGTGCCCTTCCTGTCAAACTCACCAATACAGTCCCATTGCTCATGCACCAGCTTTTGCCCTTTATCTTTTATTTTATGATTAGATTACAGAGGGGTTTGATTCCTGACCAGCCCTTGTTATTGCAGGCTAATGACTATAATACAAACCCCACCGTGTGCAAGCAAGTGCTAATGCTCACAAGTCGTCCCTGATTGCAAAATTTCCACGAGAGCTAGAGGCCAGGTCAGTCCAGCCTTCCCATTGCAAACACTGCTGGAGTGGGATGTCAGGTGCCTGGGACACACAGAGAATTAAATTTGTAAGATGTGACCTGTGCTTAGTCCTAAATGCAGAACAAGAATTCAGGGTTGTAGCCCAGCCACTGGTACAGAAACTCCAGAAACAACATTCTGAGGTTTACATTGCAAAAATCCACAGTGCCTTGAGTTGCAGCGATGACAGGAGTCTGTCTTGCAAGACAGAGCACATCACTGGAGAGTTTAAATCTCTCTTCCTCTCCCATCTTCCTTTTCCAAGAAAGAATTGCAAGTGTATTTGTGGGAGGAAAGGGGCAATTTGGTTAAGGGCTTAAGATTGATAAACTCCGCCCCTTATGAAAATATCCTGTGATTTTTAATAGCCATTAAATCCCCAAAGGATCTAATTTCTCAGGATTTAACTCACAGGACTTGTTCTGCCTCTAGTAAATGGCCAAGCACTCAATAGATCTGCGTTAGCTTGGTAATGATCCTTCTGGCATTTGAAATTATGACTGGACTGATATGTGGCATATGGCTTAAGCTGCTAAGCCATTGCCTGTTGTCTCCGTTTTTCATTTGACTTGGTAGCTTCCTGAGGTCCTGAATTCATCCTTGAGGATAATGCAAGCTTTTCCTGGCATTGAGTGAGCTGTCACAACTTACCTACGTGGTATTTAAGAGGGGTAAAAAGGATTACTCTAAATGCCTGTCTTAACCCAGCTAAAGTCTGACCCATCACATTATAATTCAGAGTCATTTTTGCATGTGTGGTTTAGTTATTTGCACATTGCTGACTGTTTTCTTCGGAAAGTTTCGGATATTGAAAAAGAGCCAACCTTTAGCCCAAGGTTAACATAAACAACAAACAAGGATAGTCCTAGTACCTGTCTAGAAGCAGCCTACCAAGTGGTTCAGCACAGGTTTTGATAGTAATTTTAAAAAATAATTTAAGGATGTATTGGCATGAGAAATGAAAAAATTCAGCCTTTTTTACAAAAGTAAACCGTCATGCGCTGCTTTAAAATTGTTATTTTATATTGACTGCACTAAACTGGGGTGAAGGACAGGAAAAGTGTGTCTGGCCTCTGCTAAAATGGTTGATAGCATATACTTGTTGCCAGGGGGAAGGAAGCAAAGTGTAATTCTCTTTACAATTCTAACATTCAAGTTTTTCTTTTTAGGCAGTGACACGATTCTCCGGAGAACTAATGGCATTTGAGTCACAGGGCTCCAGTCTACTGCCCGCACTGCCTTCCTGCACAGCATCACATCAGACTTCATGGGCTGGAAGAGGAGCATCTAGGACTTTTCTTTCATTAGCAGAGATGTTAGTGGACTTCTCAGAGGCTGAGCAGATCAGCAGCAAGATGTGCTGTCAGTCAGGATTTGGGGCCACCTATGCATCCTCCAAAATCCCCTGACTCCAGTACATTGTCCCTCTCCAGGTCACCAGGGAGCTACTGGGGCGGGTCAGTGCCTCCAAATCACTCACTTTCTGCTCATCACAGCAGCAATCACTTCAGCAGAGATGCGTCATTAATCACACTGGGGGCTAAAAAAATTCTGGTGAGGAAAGGGAAATCCACCCAGGGTCACTCCTGTAAAATGATGCACTCATGCCTCCGGTACCCCTTTTGTCTCCTGGGAAAGGCACAGCCTAGCTGTCTATCCCACTGGCTGCAAAGCCTCCCTCTGGCAGGGCAGCCCTAATCAGCACTGCTCAGCGGATCACGGCAGCCACTCACGTTAACTTTACCAGTTACACAACCCGCACGCTCGTGCAGATGTTGTTTGCAGAATACTGGAGACGATGCCAGCCAGACACTTGGCACCAAGACCCAATCTGGGAGATGAGGAGCTTTCGAGGCTCGTTCCTAACATTCATTATTTTCATATTTAATAAGAAAATTGACGCGACACATCAGGGAGATTGGTCAGTCAGCTAGTATGGAAACTATTAGCGCAGAAAAATGAATAGCCTGGCAGTTAAATGTCTGCAACGCCCACACACTCCCTGGAAGAAACTTAGGGTTATTAATCTGAATTTATCTCATGGTCCCTGGGTATCATAGCAGTGGTTGAAAGTGGCTGAAACTTTTTGCGCTGCTTGCTGCTCGATCTGGGTTCTCTGTGGTGAGCAGTGAGAGTGTTTAAGGCAGAGTTGTCCCAAGTCTTAAAATCCAGCAGGCAGAGCTCAAAGAATTTTCAGAAGCACTTTTGTGACACAGGGTGTTTCCCTGGGTGCAGACCCTCTGGACATCAATTTCCAAATGCCAGCTTCAAGGGGAGGTCTGTGAGGTGACTGGTTTTAGAAAGCAATTTTGGTATAGTGAGTCCCAGAAATCTTTCTTTACAAAACCTGTTTTCCATAGTCGAGTGTCAGACACTTTCTAGCAGCAATACCAAGAAGAGCCTTTGAAATTTCAAAATAAGGAAAAACTCACTAACAGTGGCTCCTTTCCCTTGGATTGCTACTTGCATACAAGTCCCAGTTTCAGACAATGAGAGACTCTCAAGTTAATCTTTTTCTCTATGTTTTATGGTGGGTTTTGTTGTTGTTATTTCTGTTTTTTTTTTCCTCTGCTTACACCTCTTGGGCTATATCTACACTAGTAAATAAAATGGGCCAGCAAACACTGCCCCTGAAAACAAATGAAATGTTTTACTAGGATTGAAATTCCTACCTGAAACATGATCACCTCATCTGTGTCTTGCTGACTGAAAACCATCCCTGGCTCTCGATGCTCACTGAGTCATGCTCAGGTGTTACTTGGAGAGAGTTGCCAGCCACAAGCAAAACACACCTGAGAGCAGGCTAACATCAGCTCAGGAAAATCATCCCCTGTCCTCTCTCCAATCACCAGCACAGGTGGGTAGATGCCTTTGGGTCTGCAACTCAATTCATCAGTTCAACATCGTTAAGACCAGTGGGCGTTGAAGAGATTTGCACTCATGTTTATGAAAATAAAATTTTCCCCCAACTCTTAGGATGTGATGAGTCACCCTCTCAAAGCTGCTTCCTCCCTCCAGTGACTGTAGGAGGAGCTCAGATGACAAGTTTCTACAGGTTGCCTAGCTTTTGGGTGAAATTAGAATTTAGTGAAAATCCCATGCTAAAGGATAAAGGACTTCCTCCATTTCTTAATCTGAATGATATTAAAACCAACCTCTACTTTGCAGGGAACGAAGAAGTTCTACTTAGAACATATGCAGTTCAGTTCTTTCCTGTGAAGTTGCCATATGGCAGGGGAGTGATGGGAAGAAGAAAAATATTGACAGTGATGATATATCTTATTACAGAGCATACGGACCAAATTTTCCTCTCAGTTACACTAGTGAAAATCTGGAGTGAACAGCCTTGTCTTGATAGGAAAATCAGATCAGTCAGTGGATATACAAAGCCAATTATGAGAATGAAACAAAAGCAAACTTGGGAAACATTATGGTATAGTAAAGAAGACGTGGTAGGATGCCAGAAGACAGGAAGTCATTGAGCCCAGCACGCTTACTCTTCCTTTGAAAAAATCATCCCATCTACAGTAACCACAAGTGGTCAGGATCTTGTTTTATGCCTGAACTTGGCAAACTGAATTAAAGCTGCCCAAAAACATCTGTTCTGGGTTCCAAACATTTATATAGCCCTTTGTTAGAGTACCAAAGATGGCATCGCATCAATGGAAAGGAAGCATTGCAGAAGAAAGCAGCTCAAGGATGCTATAGGGAAAAACCCAAGATTAACACAAGACCTGCAATGTTTTACACACCAATAGCTATCACTCATTTCTTGCCGAACATCCAGCTGATTAAAACTTCAAACTGTATTGGACAAGCAAAACCAGAAACTGCTTCAAGGAGGGAGCCCATGGTGCACTCCTATTCCATGCTATTTAGAATGTAGTATTCTGTTCAAAGTTATTTAGAAATACACTGTGGGCAACTTAACAGCAAAAGATGAGCGATAGTCCTGTTTCTCTACTACATTAGAAAGGCATAAAGGCAAATACATAGCTAAAAGACCTCTGGAAATATAATGTATATTTAGCAAATAATAGCTGAGTTATTTGAAACTTAGTTTTGCAACCAGCTAGCAAAAGAACTGTTTTATTTCCAGGATCTTTTCCAGACTGTGTAAGATAATCAGAAAGATACAAACATTTTGGACCTAAATGGCAGGATGATAGAATTTATGGAAACTAGAAGAGCTAAACAGTGCATGAAACTCAGCCAGACAAATGAAAACTAAGTAGAATCACCACCTGTAATTTAGTGCACCAAAGAGTTAAACCGAAGTTTAATAAATAAACTATTGGGTTTTTTTGTTTTTTGTTTTTTGTTTTTTTTGAGGCCTCTGAAAACTGAATTCTTGCAAACGAGTTCAAAGACAAACTATAGCCAACTCAATGTCCACAGTTTCTTTGGAGCCAGCATGGAACATTTGGCCAGAAAAAACAGTGCCAACTACCCGGTGCAAAGCCTATACTCTAATTTGCAAAAGCAAAAAGCTGTGATTTATACCTCTGAAAGGAAGAAGTTAAAAAAAAAGGGATCTAACAGTACGTTCTGTGTAGGTTTATTATTTTGCCAACAGTTTGTGGGTTGGATGATGAGGTACGTTCCTGAAGATTAGACATCACCATTTTTTTAAACAAACAAAACAGCAGGCAAGATCAAAATTCCCCTAAAGCAGAGGCAGTCCTTGCAAAAGTTCAAGGCTGTTGTGGCTCTCCCTTGGCTCACTTTTTTTTTTTTTTTTAATTCATCAACGAATAGCATTAGTAAGCTTTGGCTCACAGGCAGCATTTTTGCTTCCAGTTGTGGACAATTAGAGGCACAGTGTCAACTGGTCATTAATTAGGTTGTGTAAAGCTCTGTGGATACACACTGCTTTTTGTGACACCAAAAAATTCTCATGAAGAAAACAGGACTGTAACATGTAGACATCTCCTGGTTTCTTCTCCTTTTAAACCAAAACATTTCCTAGTTCAGGGGAAGAGGTGTAGAATAAATGGGCACCGGAAGTAAGGAATGCAGTTCCACGGACAAAACCAACAGACAACTGAAAATCAAGTGGAGTAGATGGTGGGCTGTTAATTCATGTGTTCAAACCCGGTAGCATGGCTAAGGGAAGGACGTCTTGATCTACATAAATATTAACTGATGAAATTTAAAATGAAGATTTGTGACAATATTGCCATGACGAACTTGTCCAACAAGGATTTCTTCAGGATTCCTAAACTATCAAGACCACCTTTAGTAGGTGATCCACAAATACCTTCATGATGGATTCTCAAGATATCATTTAACTTTTGGCCAGATGTTATGGTTAAAAATGGGATATTGTTTCTCAGGGGGAAATATTTTTTGCTGTCATGACTTCTCCTAGCCACCAAAGTCCTGTTCTAAGACTGCAAACTGAAGGTCCCAACAGATATATTATAATTGTGCAATAAAATAGCTCTGCCAAAAAGGAAAAAAAAAAAGCAGCACATGAAATCCCAAGGGATGTCATTCTTCAGCCTGAAAAATATCACTTATTGCTGAGAAAAAAGGCAGTCATAAGTCGCACATTGTTAGATGGTTCTTATGGGTTTCTTGGCAGTCGGTCCGGAAAATCTATTTCTTCAGTATAAATATATATATATATGAAATCTTAGTTAGAACAACATAAATTAGGGAAGCCAAAACCAAAAAAGACAGAGCAATTCCAGATATCTGTCCTAGTGCTAGGCATAGTCTTTCAATCCCTAAAATGTGTGTGAGGTTTAAGAGCACCACTACACAACTGCCACTCTCTTCCTGAGATGTGGCTGCCCATTAATGAATAAATTAATTTTGTTTGTAAACTTCATCTCCTTTGGCAACACCCGGTGCTGGAGGCATTCAGGAAATATGAAGGTACTTTTCTCAAGGTTTAACTTAGTATAAATGGAGATGCATCCTTATTAAAATCTCAGCCCTGCTCACGGTTTTGCTCTGCTGAGCCTCATACTTCATGAATCATTGCTATTACTCTCAAATTGGTTTCCACGAGGACTCTCTTCTTTAATCTTTTTTGTTCCTAATAAAATGGTCACATTTCAACTTTTGCTTCCTGGAGAAGGATTTTGCAAAAGTATTATGAAGACAGAAAATACCTCATGAGTTTCCAAAGTGTAGGTAGGAAGAGTATTTATCATTATGCTGGGAGAGAAACAAAAGGAATATAAAAAGCGATTCACAAGGACAAAAAACAATCTGTTACTCACAGGAAGGAGGAAAAGATGCCTTCCATGGACACATCATGCCATTTTTTATTTCTTCATGTCTTCTCTTCCATATTCTTTGGGTGAGATACCCAATGAGGTAAATGCAATACAGTAATTATTAAGTTCATCTGAAAGGTGGTAATTAAATAAAAAAGAGGAGTGTAGCACACCAAGATGACATATGCTTATAGAAAAATATGTGGCTGACCAGTCTTCATGGCAACTGGGTTTTTCTTATTTGTGTGAATTTCACAAACTGCGTCTTCTGGCTTCATTTCTTTTCTTTTCTTTTTTTTTTTTTTCCCCTATTCAATTTTGTATTGTTTTCTAGGATCTTTTAAACCAATATTATGCCCCACTGACAAATTTTCCTACAGGAATGTGATATTCATCAAGAGAACAATATCATTTGGATGAAATAAGACTCCCAAAGGAGTCCCTTAAGAGCTAGAAAACCTATAAACTTCCTACTGAAAGGTAACCCAACTTGTGATTTTGTCTTTTAAAGTAAAATATTAGGGATGCTTTATAGATTTGAAGCATTTCTCATTATGAGAAAGAAAGGATCACTGTCTTCTTATGCTATCAATATATATTTGTGAGGCAGCAATAATTCTTCCAGCGAATTTCATGTTCCCATTGAAATGTCTTCACTTTTTTTGAGCAAAGCAAGGATCTCAGAATGATACTATGTGGACGAGATCTAAAAATAAAGTCTCTTGGCAATTGTGTTAAAATAAGTATTGCTACTAGCTTGATGTAAATAGGAGGAGAAACATTTCCTAAAAATTACTTTTATTGCCTCTGGGCATAATCACCCAGGTGGAAAAATGGCACCTGCTCTTCTTTAAGTCATTTATCACTTCTGTGGAGGAAAAAAAAAAATCTCTGGAGAGCACATCCTTATCTGTAGAGAAGAGGTCAGTACTGCTCTATTCCTGCCTTTGGTATGTCTGCACAGCTGTATGGTTGATGGTGCAATAAGAATTATTATAAATAAGAATGATGGCGCTCATGGACAATGATGCATTTGAGTCTGTTGCAATTAGCTGTTTCTCTCTCTGACACCAAACTTCTGGCATTAGACCTCCCTGCACCTTGGTTTATCCACCCGTGAAATGAGGGGAAAGATACTGACCTCTCTTGTAAAACTAGTCTGAGATTTACTGCTGAAAAGCACCAGATACAAATTTGGCAGAGTATTTAATAGCGTAAGTAACAAGAGCACAAACTCCACTGGCTTGTGAATTCTCATTGGGAGACGCACTCTTATGACATTCACTCCTGTCTGAACTTGACTAAAAGTGGTCATTTTACCTGAGATTCCACTGATTGCCAGAGAATTTAAAATTTTGCTTGGTGTTCAGGACATCTCTTATTCCCTGAATTAGACGCTGCCCCTGGGGGCTAATGAAAATTCTACTTTGATAATGTCATAAGGCATAAGGATGAAAATCACAGAGTCATAGAAGGACTTTGGTTGGAAGGCACCTTAAAAACCATCCAGTTCCACCTCCTGCCATGGGCAGGGACACCTTCCACTATCCCAGGTGCTCCAAGCCCCATCCAGCCTGGTCTTGAACACTGCTAGGGATGGGGCAGCCTCAGCTTCTCTGGGATAATAACAGAAAGTATGATGCTTTCTAGATACAGAAAGATGTTGGGAAAAATGAGTATTCTTCTGTGTGAAGGGTCAATACAAAAGGGTTCTTTATTGGGTCCAGTTTAGTGGACAGAACACTGCCAGGAGAAATGTATGAGGGCCAGCTGGCAATGCTGGGATTCCTCTTGCACACTGTCAGGAGCAAAAAAATCTGGCAAAACCATGATATGCACGAGAAAAGAGGTGTCCTTGGTGCAGGAGATCTACTGGTAGGATCACTCCGGCCATCTGGATGGCCCTTCAGACACCTCCTCCTGGGGCCATTTCTTCCTGACAACCAGTGGAGTGGCAGCATCCCTTGGCTGTTTAGTGACATCACTTGGAATTACACAGTTTAGTTGCAGATGCTCCCTCTCCTGTCTTTACCCTTGTCTCGGAAACCCCTACAACCCTGTAGCCTTTACCTGTGTTTCATACAGCAGTGGAGGCAAAGTGCTTAGTGAGTAAGTTTATAATATTTTTTCATTAAGAATTTACATATAGGAGGGCTATGACTGGGAACCTAATGAGCTACTTTGTAATTTGATGAAATGGTGTGACCTGCCAAGGGACTTAGCCCAAGGAGTTTTGTGTGCTAATCTGATGCTAAGCACAAGGAGGACTTCAGGGATATGAACTTCTCCTGGGTGTCTTGCCCACCATTGCAACTGCATGGCTGTAATTAACATCAATCATGCAGGAAAAATGGAAGACCAAAAGCTACCTGGGGGACTACAGTGCTGAGTATGAGAACCTGTGCTAGCCAACACTGTCACTGGAGAGTAATTAGGTCCTCTGCAAATCCTAGCAGGAGTCTCACATCTCCAGCTACGTTCTGGCACACCTTGCTTAAACACTGAGTACAAGCTGACTGAGGACTCCACTAGAGATGGTTTAATATCGAGAGTTAATAAAAAGGGGAGAGCTGCCAGCACTTTGGACAGCATTCCTGGAGTGAGAATTAATCCCTCTTCCCTGTAACATTTTAACTAGTGTAAATACATCAATACCATCCACATTTTAAGTATTCTTGTTCACGGTTCATAATGAATCAGAGGATGCAGCTGCCCTGTGCTCTGCTCAGGTGCGGTGTGAAAGTGAAGTAGAAAGTGCCGTCAAGTCATAATAACACACTTGGTTTGTAAACCTCATTTCATTCCCTATGTTTCAGAGCCTCACCAGTATTAATTAATTACAAGCTTGCCACAGCTCTATGAGTTGGGCAAGGACAATTATCTCATTCTATCAGTCAGTGAACGTGGAGACCCTGAAGGCCAGATTGAGACTGTCTTCTTAAGGCACTCGATTTATTCATTGCAACATCTAAAATAAAATAAGAGCTTGGCTCCAGCAGAATGATTCAGATCTCTTAGGGCAGGTGTCTATGCAAACCATACAGGCAAGGCACTGACAGATGCCTCTGAAGTAGGACCCGAGTGATGTTCACACATTTCTCCATCAACAGAACAGAGAGCTCTAGGCCCTTCATGGGCTGATTTAATGTGGTTACATGCAGCCACTCCAGGCATAAGCACTAGGAAGTATTATTCTCACAAGTGTGGCTGGGTAATTGCTTAATTCAAGGCTCAACAGTGTGCAAACTTGCTTATGTGGGAATCAAAATATAAATTCCCCTCTGAAGGGCAAGCACCTGGGTTGTGGGATAAGTGGGAGGAAGTACAAGATGTTAATGATTTGAGCACTTATCCCGAAAATAGAAACACAGAGATCTAGCCTGTCCAAATCAAGGGCCCCAGTGCTTCCCATTGCCTCAACTATTCCAGGAGACAGGTAAGGCTGGAGTGGAGGGACTGAGGTCAACCACTCAACAACCAGCTGTGTGAGAAACTGCAGAAACTAGAGAGATCAACCCAGTAAATGGGGAGGTCTTTTGCTTGTAAAATTTCTATTTCAGAGCTCTATCAGATAAATGGCATGAATTGAGTTAGGCTGGGGTACAGGCATTCCCTGGTGACCCAGACTTAGCTGACACTTAGGAATGCCTGGGTGCTTCCACACTGCCAGACTGACATGTCTGGCATGTCTCCTGTATCCCAGTGCCCCAGTCCTCCCCACTCTGCAGTCACTAGCTGGCCATTAGGGAGCCATTTGTTCCATCTGAGAAAAAAGCTGGGCAAAGCTGACCTGTGTGCTGCAGATTCTGCTCCAGGCACAGCCTGTACAAGCACCACACAGCTTTGTCTCTTTACCTGGTGCAATATTGCAGTGCTAGCCTAAAGCCCCAAACCCCAACAATCCTCCTGTCACTCCCCAGAGCACACAGGAAGCAGATGGCTGCAGAAAAATAAAAAAACATTTTGGCATCTGTATTAGGAAACAAACAAACAAACAAAACCCAGACACAAAACCCCAAACCTACAAACCCAAAAATACCGAGAATTTTGGACCAGATCTATAGGGAGATGTTGTCCAGTGGAGATCAGGATCAAGTGTTGCATGGCATGGAATGGTCTGCCCACTCCAGCTGCTCCCAGCTCTTAGCTGTGTGAGCACAAACCAGCCTGCATCAAGCAGTTCAGAGGCATAGAGTGTCTTTCTGCTTTGGACCACATAGAGAGTATAAATATGGTCCAAATTTCTCTGTTGAAGTGTTCTGTGCTAGCTTGATATCACCTGAAAGTGGCAGGTTTCATCAAACTGTGGCTTAATGAGGTGGGCCCTCTTCAACACCTTGGGAGATATTAGCAGCCTCTCACCCACTTGTGAGTTGTGATGGACTATCATAGGCTGCCAATCACGGAACACAAATGAAACCACATGCTTATGTGTTTAAGTTACTCTTAGGTCTAAAACGCACTGTCCAGATTTATATATAACACTCAGTTTCTCTGGGAGGTTGGTTCCTCTTCAGATGAAACAGACTGAGCCGTTCCCTGCGACTTAGACACCTCTAGCTTGTTCTCACAGGCACTTATGTTGACTCACGAATGGTCTAAATCACTGACTTCTTCAAGCTATGCAGTATCTCAGGAACAGAGCTGAGAAAATGACTCATGAGTTCTGAACCTGGGTTTGAGCCTGATTTATTACCATTTTTACCTGCTAGGGGTTTCTTTGATCTCAGCAAGACTCTTCACTGATTAGCAGCAGAGAAGGAGAATTTGGGTTAATGTGTGCTCTACCCACTCTTTAACATGAGAGTGGCTCCTATTAGCTCTTTAGCAGTTTGTCTTTTTGTGCAAGAACTTGCACAGCTGACTTGGCTAAACTTTTAATGGGCGCGCTTCTCATGTGGGAGGAAATGTTAAGCACTGCTTATTGTTACTTAGAATTACACACCCAAATGCCATAACTCCATCCAGAGTTCCCAGGCTACACTACTATATCACAAATAAGATCTTCCTCACCGCCTAAAGTAATGTCATGATGCAGCGTAGGAGCCAAGGAATGCTGGGTTTGCAAAACACACTCGTTGCTTCAGATTTGCAGCGAATTCATTTAAGAGGCGGTCAGGCAGCAAACCATTAATTTCAGCACAATATATTTCCCTGCTCTTCTTATTTACAGAGATCTTGTCTCGGTAGATCAGATCAATGAAATTACAGCAGTGTACTGACAGCAGCCGATATCTGCCTAGTGTCTCAGGGAGGCATCCCTTTATCAACTGCTTCCAGTTTTTGCCTGACACATCTCTACGGTTCTGTCTGTTCTGCTGGAAATAGGAAATTTAAAGTTTTCCAGTGTAACTGGCTGAGTCAGAAGCTCCTATGGGCAGCCAAGCACAGGCACACATATTGACTGCCCTGCGAGCAGTAAACTCAGCCCCACTGTGCCAGAGGAGGTGTGCAGCTCTCCCTGGGTGCGCTTCTGGAGGCCACGTGTGGGGCGTACACAGCTCCACCCTCAGCTGAGGTGGGAAACTTTTTCGAAGTGGTTTTGAGGTTTTGTTAAGAAGCAAAACAGGAAATCTGCATGAATCTGGAGTTTAACCATTCTTTTTAACTTGTTGCTCTCCAAGACATTTTTTTTTTCTTTTTTTTTAATAAAAATTAAATAAATATCTGGATGACAACCTTTCTGCAGCTGTCCTCATCCCAAGTTTTTACTGGTGCAGATGAGACTTGAGGCAGCAAAGACACCCTGGAGTAGTCCAGGGATTTTTTTTCTTTCTTTTTTTAGCCAAGAAACTCAAAGGCTGTGTCAACTTTGGTGTTCTTTATGCCAACTAATCATAGCTGGCACAAAAACCAGTGCTGACTATTGCTCCCTTTCCTGCCTACACTGGAGGTGGGGAAGGCCAGAGACACAGCTGTAACGGCAAGTCTGTGCCATCTGGAGAAATTCTGTATCCTCAGCTCAGCTGCTTGGGACCAGAGGAAGGACCACTGAACTCCCTCTAAAAGTCAGTGAAGAGGACAACATCAGAGGGGTAAGAAGCACCAGAATAAGCCTTCCTGAGCCAACATGCTGACCCACATACCCAGTACCACTACCACTGCTGAGGGCATCTGGTGCCCCTGCCTCTTCCTTCCTCAGCCTTCTCTCTGGTAACCACGAAAAAACCATAAGAGCTGGTTCAATATCCTGCAGTAGTGTGTGCCCTCCCCAGCCCCGAGAAAGCTATGGTGAAACCACATAGGGAGCTGGGGATGGGAAAGTTATTATTAATGACCCCGATGTAGGACCTAATCACAATAAAAACTCCATCAGCAGCACCACAAACTACTGAGCTTTGTGGTACATTGCTGATTCACATTCTGTGATGCTCTTTGCTGACCAAACTCTACCCAGGTGTCTCCACAAGACAGTTTTCTGTTCTGTGTTAAGGCTGAGTTTGGGTCAGATTCTCTAAGGAGATAGTCTGTTGTTGTTCACAAGCAACTGTACTAAGACAAGTGAATTACTTACAGGTATAACACGAATTGGGTGAGCTGTATTTTGCAGTTGGGATGCTGACAAGCTGCTCACAGTTTGCTCCCAGTTTATTTAAGCTGCCTCTGTGTGCTGCATTAGGCACCAGCTTTTGCTGCTGCTCCAGCATCACTCTGACATCAGCACTTTGACTTGATTTTCTGTCACTGTTCTTACAGATTAAATTTCAACCAGTGACCCACAGCTTGATAGCTCATTAGCAAATCCCTTCGAGCCATCCAGTCCTGCCCTTGCTTGACAGTTAACTCTGCATTGCACATAGTCCTGAAGCCTCCTGAAGTCTGCACTGCACCATGAGAAAGCTTGGTCAGACTCAGTGCAGCTGGAAAAGCCTGTGGGAATCTTTGCCCAGGTGCATGTTTTCAATGACAAATCACTAATGATTCTTATTATGAGTCCTTGGGACTTTTCAAGTCTTTGAGGTTGTGTAAAGACTCCTCCATGGACAGTCAAAGCTTTTCTTTCCCACTCCTCCTCTCAGCCCTTTATCTATAGGGGAATTATTCTGACTTCCTTCTTGTTGAGACCTTAAAACAGGACATTCTTTCTCGTTTTGTTGTTCAACATCATTATTGCAATCAGGCAGACTGAGCCCTTTCAAGTTTTCTGTTGCTGTGACACATGGATCTAAAACTCCTGGAAGGCAGTTGGAATGGAGGAGCAGCCTCAGATCATGTTCTGGAGGTCAGACCCCAACTCTCACTTTTGCAGCTGAGTAGGACAGGATGCAGGTTGCTCCGAGTGCATCAGGATCCCTCTCACCGACAGATACCTTAAGCTCAGATTTTTCTATGCCCAGCTTTGAGTCACACTGATCAGCAGGCAAAGGTGCAGCCGTTGTTTTGTTTTACCTCCTCCATGAATCTGAACAGACCTCTTGCCTTGCACCTACATTATCAGTGCCAAGAAATAGTACTGTGTATAGTCCAGCACTAAAGCAAACATTTTTTCCTCTAACTCGCCTTAAACTGCCACTTACGCAAGTATCCAGGCTGGCACCATCAAAGTGTCAACAGACCCACTTCCTCTAAGCTAAGAAAATCTTATAAATGATGAAGCAAGGCTGTTTTCAGCACCTGGCAGCTTGAACACAGCCACAAGGACCCTGGCATGCCCAGTGTCCTGCTCTGCTGTGCCGCTGAAGCTGTGGATGGAACTTTCCAGCCCCACACTCTCTTTTTCTCTCGGTAGATACTTCACTCCTGAAGTCAACCTCACTAATTTCAATGGGGAGACGCTTGATTTATGCTGGGCCGAGATGAGAATCTGGCCGTGATTCTTTATTGCCTTTTAAAGCCAAGAGCCCAGCAGAGGCCAATTGTGTCTGACGTGAAGCAGCTGCACACCCAACGTGAAATCTGCACAACTTCATAAACTAGCAGTGGTCTGAATAAAAACTTCAAACAAGACATTCTGGCATTGGCCAGGGAGAGTGAAGATAAATAGCTGGGAGACGCCAAGTTGCGAAGGAAGAACTGCTTGACTGTTGGACAGAGAGCAAAGTAAGAAGCAGAAATTAGGCAGGGTGCTGGGAGGCTTGTAACACTCCCAAAAAGCAAAAGGGTCACAGCATTTAATTTGATTAATTCATCGCTGGTCTAAAAGACTTTGTACTGAGCCTCAGGCAGCGCAATAAACATACAATCATTAAGAGAGGAAATAAAAGTTAGGTTGGGTGATAAATATTCCTGCTTCCTTTCCCAGTCCAGCTTCCCTCCTGTTTCTTCTCTCCTTGGTCAGTGCAGACATTGGAAGCAACACAGTAAATCAAGAGGTAGCATTAAAACAACAACAACGACAAAACTTACTGCATTTAAATTGCCTTAGTCAAAACACTTTCAAGGAAAGCTTTGCTTCACTTTCTCCATCAGCAGTGTGTTGCTTTAGGATACACCAAAGGCAGAAAGCAGCAACAATCATGCTGACTTGATCTCCTCTCCACAGGACTGATAGAAAACTTAGTGGAAAACAAGAACGACAGTTATTCTAAAGGGGCCAGATAATGCTTCTGGATGTTGTTTCAGTAGTTTTGGTTTGTTTGGCTTGTTTGGTTTCCTAAACATTCAGGGTCCTAAACAGCTGTTTTGATGAATGTAACTGTATTTACAAATAATGGGGTTTTTCTTAAAGCTCTGATGGTAACTTTTATGGGCCAGATGGCACAAACACTCACTCTGTAACTGTACAGCGCTTGTCCCTCAACACAGGACACAGCGGGAGGGAGCAACCCCCTCTAACACTGGGTCTTGGAAAACTTTTGCAGCTGCTGGAAGCTATATAGGAGCCTGAGATGTCTGAGGAAGCCACAGCAGAGGCAGAGCTGGGCAAAGGGAGAGTGTCTAACAGCCTGTATGTCCTCAGTCAGTGAAGTTCTTACCTGGCTCTTCTCGCATCCGCTTCAAGCACTGTCATGGGTCTAACACTGCGCGCACCGGGCATCTGTGAGTGTCAGAGCTCACTGTGGCACTGCATGGCAGGAGACTGCTTTAATCCCCTTTACCGAGTCAAACACTGAGGTTAACTGCAATTAAGACTTTTTTTTTCTGCGGTTACATGAGAAAACTAAGATATGGAAGATGGGTCTGCAAATCCTAGACCATACATCAGTCTGACTCTGAATTTATGCACACAGCACCATACAAAACATAGGTCCTGTGGAGTCAAGTTTTTG
Source organism: Callaeas wilsoni (assembly GCA_013398955.1). NCBI lineage: Eukaryota > Metazoa > Chordata > Aves > Passeriformes > Callaeidae > Callaeas > Callaeas wilsoni. The sequence continues at coordinate 462,600 of VWPU01012712.1, forward strand.
CTATTGAAGAAAGCCAGGTGGCTTATTTATGAGTTTTGCTGGACATCTATTGAACTTCTTGCATCGCCCGATATTCACTTCTCCTCTCTTGTTTCAGTGTGCAAACGTGCAGCCACGAGTATATATGCAAGACCCAGCCAGAAACAGGCATTTATTTTATGTCTTTAAGCTGGTCAGATGAGAGAATGTTCATCACACATGATATTCATAGAAACACAGAATCATGAATGCTGGAGAAGACCTCTAAGATCACCGAGTCCAGCCATTCCCCCAGCACTGACAAGGTCCATCACTAAATCATGTCTGTAACCACCACTTTCACATGTTTTTTGGACATTTCCAGAGGCAATGACTCCACCACTTCACTGGGCAGCCTGTTTCAATTCTTAACAACATTTTCAGTGAAGAAGTCTTCCCTAATATCCAATCTAAGCATCCTCTGGAGCAACTTGAGGCTATTTCTTCTTTTCCTATTGTTTGTTACCCGAGAGGAGACCAACCCCCACCTGGCTGCCCCCTCCTGTCAGGGAGTTGTGAGGAACCTGAAGGTCCTCCCTGAGCCTCTTTTCCTCTAGGCTCAGTCCCCTCAGTTCCCTTAGCCCCTCCTCATCAGACTTGTGCTCCAGATACTTCTCCAGGTCTGCTGCCCTTCTCTGGACATGCTCTAGCTCCTCAACATCTTGTCCCTCATAAGGGACCCAAAACAGTTGGTCCAACAGCGTGGTCCTACTGTTTCCACTATCACTGAAATAGTGTGTTCACTGAAGAATAATGAACCAACATTGTGATTCCAGACCCGTGTAATATAAGAGTTTATTTGTGAAAAGTATTATTATATGAAAAAATCAGCAAAGTTTAATTAATAAGGCAATTGGCTAACACTATTTACCTCCATCTGCCACATACATTCAAAACAAATACGCTTATCCACTACTGAAATACTGATCCCTTCTCAGTGTAAAACTGTGGCTGACCACGGCTAAAGCTGATACTGATTCCTTCAAGAGTAAAGCCAGCAACATACAAACCAAATGAGGAGGAAAGGTCAAGCCAGAAGAAATTCAGCGTGTAGCATTGCTAGACATAGAGGGGGGAAGGCCTGGGAGGTTTATAGGCAAGTTAAGCATTAATTTATAAAGCATGTTTGTAATGCTAGCTATCCAGCATTCAGAGACTGATGATTACTGCTTTCCCAATAGCTGCATATGATTAACTTTATATTCCTGTAAATTTACGGGGCTCGGTGTCTGTGCTGTATCTGATAAAACCAATGTACTTCCTAGCTGATCTTCGAGCCATGATGCTTAATATGCAAGCAAGGCAATCTTTGCTTATATAATCGTTATTCAAAAAAAAAACCAAACCAGGAGGCAGAAATAGTGTGACAGTAAGGTAGCACAGACCTTGATTAATCTCACTACAAAGAAAAGCAGAAATGCAGTCCTGCATATAGCAACTCTCAACCTCTGCTTCACCTCCAGCCACATCCTGGCCTGCAGGGATTGTAACTAGGACATAATCTGACAGGTTGTACATGCAAATTGCCGCCTTATCTATGCACCTTAAAAGGTTAAATATGAGTTTCCTCATTATTCCACCTAAGGAAAAAGGTAAGAGGCAACCAATCTTGTTTTTTTTCTGAGGTACAAGCTACGGCAATGAGACTGCTCATCAGCAATGGAAGTCTCTTCTCCAGCATCGTGAAACAGGCAGACACGTAACAAGGAGATGTGGAGTTTGCCACGAGGGCCTCTTTAAAACACAGCTCTACTCTCAGTCTCCCCAGCCCAGCTGCAGCACAAGTCTGTGACCTCTCCCTGGGTCCCTCATCTGGGGCTTTAGTAACTCCTGGAAAGGAGATGAAAGGCTCAGCCATCCAGCTGTACACAGTGCCTCAGGCCACACAGTGCCAGAGGGACTCCAAGACCGTTTTGCAAGTGTGTGAGGTGTATCTCTGACTGTGGGAAGGAGGGAGTCAGCTGAGCCAATGCTGGGTGCACAACCCTTGACAGCTCAGTCTAGGATGTGCGCAAGCGACATCATGTCTGTGGCAAGGCAGGATCTGAAACACTTTCTGCTGTATTCCTGCCTGTAGGCCAGGCTAATGCCACTGGAATAGTCTTCAGCTAAATAGAAAAGCAGTGTTAAATTAGTTTTGATTAATTAGTCTTTCTACATGCAGGAGGGCTAGATGAGCACAAGAAATTTGGCAAAAATAGCAATTTCAGAAAAAAGCATCAGGAAATAACAGGTCATGAGGAGCGGGTGGCAAGAGCTATTAACTTGTTATTATGGAAGGAACACCAGCTTCTCCAGAACAATAGTGTGGAAACAGTCAGGCTGCCGGGAAATTAGCCGTATGCACTAAAACTGCACATTTAAGCCAAAGTGGTCCCAAAAGATGTACACCAACTCAAAGCTCACAAGGTCTCCACTAAAGAATGGCCAGTGACAGTCTAGGTTGGTGCAGGGCAAAAAATGGACTTTCGTTGTGATCAGTCAAAGTAACTGGTGACATTCTCTCGATGAGTCTGTTGGCATTGAGCACAGATTTCTACATTAAATCACAGAATCACTGGAAGAGACTTTTAAAGGTCATTAGTTTCCAAACCTCCTGGGCTGAGCTGGGACACATTTCACTAGTTCAAGTACTCAGACCCCAACCCAGTCCATGAACACTTCCAGGAATAGGGCATCCATAATTTCTCTGGACAACACGTGCCAAGCACTTTTCTTGCACCAGGACTGCAACCAGATTCTCCAAAAGGTATGAAGAACAACTCTTCCCTTTATGTCCTATATCTTTCCAGATAGTAAAACCATACCTAGGCTTCAAGATTGTACAACAGGATTGTTTTCTGCCATATGCAGAACCACTACCTATCACCAAGGAGCACCAAACTTCTCAGGAATGGCTAAGTGCTGTCGCAACATGAACAAAAAGTAAATTAACAACAATACAATAGTACCTGCAGCTGCACACCGCACTGAAACACACTACAGTGCCCGAACACCAAAGAACAATAAATGGTTCTCTCATCCCTCTCATCACAGATATGTCCACTGAGTATGGGTAGGTTTTGCTATGTTTTACCTTCAGAAGCATGCAATGAAATTGCAAATGGCAGTACTGAGCACACCAAAATGCTCATGCTGTAAAGATAACACTGAAATTGTGATATAAATCTATTTTCAGGTTTCATCAGAACATTCAAGATATATCCTTATATCTCTGTTAGATATTTTTAACTTGTGAAAGATGACAAATACCAAAAGGAAAGAGCAGCCAGGCTATGGAAGTTGCCTCCTGGGGCAGACGTATATGTCCTCATAGGGTTTTTTGTTTGTTTGTTTGTTTGGTGGGTTTTTTTTGGTTGTTTTTTGTTAATCTTTACCTTTTATTTTTCTGATTAGTCAATCCCTGTTTAACCTCCTCAGGGGAATTCAAGGTGAGTTAGGAGGAAGAAGGTGAAGGTTATCATGGAAGAGTGTAATCCTCCCTCTGTGGGAACCGGTTAAATAGTTCTGGCTAGACTCAAGTGCAGACCTCTGCTGGGAATCCCAGTGAAGGTCAAAGGCAGAGAGGAAAAAAAGCTACACTGAGATCTTAGGCAGTCGTAAGCAGACAGATGTTCCTAGGCTTTAATGAGCAGTCTTGGCTCCAGGCCTTTCTTGGCAGAGCTGTTTAGTTTTAGTATTTTTCCTTGTAGTTCAAGGTATGGCTCTGCTTATCTGGCTCTGCTTAGCTAAGTGCTGATGATTTTTTCCATTTAAATAATAGAATGACAATGAAGAAATAAATTAATAATCTGAGATTTGATTGATTAGGTCATAGGGAACGCTGTGAGACTGTAATCAGGAAGAGAAAAAATAAATAAAAATAATAATTTCAGTTTAAACGAGAACCAGTTTAAAAAGTTTAAACTGCAAATCTAATAGAGCTCCTACTGCAAGTTCTAGCCCTCCATCTTATACTTTTATCATCATGGGGAATAAACTGAAGGAAAAGAACATGAAATGGACTTTTTCTTTACTAATTCCATCCTCAAGTCACCCTGGTATGGATCACGCCCCTACTTTGGAAACTAATTTGAGTTCAACAGTGTTTGGAATTTTGATGCTTTGCTATGCTTTAGTGAAATATATTAAATTGAAAATTACAGATTTAGCAAACATCTTATCTTCAAAAATCAAAAAGGCTATGAATGCAAAGGCTGTTATCAAACTGTGAAAATTGTGACCTTCCATTAAACAAAAAAAAGAAGAAAAATAAACTTGGTAAACATTTTGAAGACTTTTAATCCTGTGTGACAGGACACAACTTTCTTAATGAAATAGCCACTGCACTACTTGGTGGAGAATACTTTTTTCTTTGTCAGGCATGTTGCAGCTCTGATGTTCAGAGACTTATTGCAGTCTCCTTTCCCATATTTTTGGATGTATCATTTTTTGATGTCACAACTGATCTAACATAATAGGATCTCATTAATGGCAATGTTTTCATGGGGTAATCTGTCATTTCAGACTGCTTCTCACTACTATAGTCCAGTTCTGGTCTTGGTGAAGGAATTGGAAATGTTTAGGTAGTGTAAGCATGAGCAGTCTTTGGAACTCGATCAGTAAAAAATTTTAGAGCCTTACATTGGCAGGTTATACAAATTCTCTGCTCAGTGTTCTCGGTTAATTTTCTTTTAATTTTGAAGACTATCAACTACTTTTCTTTGAAGCTCTTTTTTTAGCACGTCAGAATCTCATCCACCACTGTTTGGTTCAGCAAAGCTCACCCCTTTCCAGAAAAAAGTGTGAAATCTGCTTTGTGATAAATATCTGATAGTGTAGGAGCACTGGGCTTGCTCCCAAGCTAAATTCATTTATAATGCAGCAAAACACCTGCCTCTGTGTCATCACAAAAGCAGCTTCCTATTGTAAAGTACAATTCAGTCTCTCAGACAAGATTCAGATTCCCTTTTTCCCCACTCTGCAGGAGAGGAACAGATGTCCTTAGCAGCTGAAAGGAGCTTCCTCTGTCTTCATCTACCCAGCTTATATTTCCAAGTCATGAGACCTAAAACTCTTCCCAGTCAATTGGCGAGAGTTTATTGTTTCCGTGACACCGGTCCCTTCCCATAGCCACTCAATGCTCAGGATAATTATTTTGCATGACACCTGTCAACTGGAACTGACAGATTTACACTAGGACTGTACCCAGGATTTCCAAATATTCAGCTCAGCCATCACCATGGTGGGTGCCTCTGGATCAGCAGTAGATCACATTAATGGGACACTGAAACAGCTTCACACCTTCCCACCTGTCTGGTCCATCCCATCAACAAATGGATTTTGGTTACTTTATGGGCCAGAGTAGAGACTCCCTTCTCTTCTTCCAAAGGCTGGACAGTGACTTTGGTCATGTGAAGTTAGACACTGATGAGAGGGATGCCTACCTTGCCACCAGGTATTACAATTGCTGCTGTTGCAGAATGCCATGGTGAGATTTTAGGAAAAAGTGCAACAAGCCATGAGAGATAGGTAAAGGTAGGACAAATATTTATAGAAATGCTGTGTAACAACTCAAAGACTTTTAAAGCTTTGGGCTTAAGATGTGGTCAACTTTCTTGTCGATCTCCCCTAAGTTTGGATGAAGAATGACAGTCAGTTGCAAAAGCCAGAGAAGTTACTAACTCATAAATGTATTTGCTGTAAATGGTGAGTCCCTCTTTGTTCAGCATTGTAATTTAAGTGCAGTAAGGTAAAATAGAATAAAACAAAGCTTACCTGAAGAGGCTGAAGAATCAAAAGTACTTCTGTCCTTCCTATTTGTCTTGAAGGGCTGAATGTCCTTTTCCCTGTAAGTTCCAAAGCCTTCAAAGCTTCTTCTTTTATTCCCACTTGCATCATTGTCCCGCTTCTCACTTGAGGAATTCATTTCACCAAACATGTCCAGGGACTCTGACCTTCCATTACTCTCAGTATTACCAGAGTATCTCTTTGTGCAAGAGTCAATGGGATCACTGCTTGAGTCACTTTTATCTTTACTCTGTGACCACTGCTGGGCATCAGAAAGTGATAGCGTAGACAGTGTATCCACTTCAAAGTTACTCTTTGAGCCTTTGTGCCCGGTTTCACAATGCTGGTGCTTTTGCTTCTCCTTATGCTTGCTCTTCTCGTTGAGCAAGGACAGGTCTTTGTCTGAGCCACTCAGCCTCTCGTTGATGGCATGGCTGGAGAAGCCAGTGGACTTGCTAGCAAAGAGACCACTCAGATCTTCGTGAGTCCCCAATATCCGCTCATCCTTATGCTTGTGCTTATGTTTGTGTTTCCTTTTGTGAAGTCGGCCACTTGAAAGGCTTGTTCCTCCAACCTTTGGAGGAGCCAAAGAGGACTGCATATCTCCAAGGCCCATTCCCACAGGGGTTTGTAGGTGCACTCCGTGTTTTGCTTTGTGTTTGGCAGTGGTGGACATCTTCATATGAGAGCTTGCATGGAACTGGGGTGGGGGCACGGTAGGTCTCATAAATGGGGAAGCCGCTCCGAGCGTGTGAGACAGGTACAAAGGAGCTGGATACTGACCGTAGTAACCAAGATTCATCATAGGCATTGATGTGTAAGGCATTCCATAGGGTGCATAGTAACTCCCACTGGGAATAGGGTAACCGAACCCTTGTAAAAAAGGCACCTTTGTCATGGTGTCATTGGTTTTGGCAGGTCTACCACGCTTCTTCTTAGACTTCATATCAGAGGTCCTGCGAAGATAGAGCAATGGGTCATACTGGATATATGGCACAGGGTAGTAGTGATCAAAATTAATCCTGAAGATGCTGGGATATGGATTTTCATGATAAAATGTATAACTTCTATGGGAAATCCTGAACACTTGAAACTTATTGATGAGTTCCTCAAGGTCTGCCAGAAACTGGAGGTCATCTCTGTTCTGCAGGCTTTTCCTTTTCCTCTTGTGCTTTGGCTTTTTAATACTCTCATGAGAGAGAAAGTTATCCACAATGAGATGCTTCTGCCGGTGACCATGCCTGTTCTTTGTGCTGGTGTCAGATGGGATAGCCTCTGGATTGTCCAGGGTGCAGAAATCAAATGAGTATCTCCGGCGGGATTCTGAGCTTTTCTCGGCTTGGTCAGAGGTGCTGTTGTTGTCTGTACCTATCCCACTGTCGCTCGGTATGGTTTCCTCGCTGTGAGACTCGCTCACTGGCGACAGCGTGACTTCTTTCAGAGAACCTATTTCACAGAGGTGAGAAGGTGAATTAGCCATTAGCCTGGGTGGAGACAGCTTCCAAGTTCCACTGTGCATTCCTTTCTGGGTTTTTGTAGGAAGAGCACTGATAGGTTGAAGATTTGGCATAGTTTTTAACTCTGAAAAATTAGTTTCAGTGCTTGCAGGGCTGAGGTTGCCGTTGATCCCCACTAACTGTGTTGAAAGCGGATGAATAGCTGCTGGTGACGATGCCACAAGTGACTGCAGGTTGGAAGGCACTGCTGGGTTTTCTGGCTGGCTGGAAACAGGCCTTGAGTGCTTGATGGCTGTCTTAGGTTCTTCTGGCTGAGGCTGCAGTTCTGCCCTTGGCTTTCTGCCCCGTTTTTTACCAATGTAGATAGTCCCCCTCTTGCTGACATTGATCTGCTTCCCTAGTCTGGCATCAATGGTGGTTGGCCCAGCACTAGATGGTGGCTGGACTTTAGCTTTCAGAGCTATGCTGCTGGAGCAGGAGGACAAGATCTGATTGAGAATGTTCTTCCTCTTGAGGGTTTTCATTTTATTAATGGTCTTGATGGTCTTCTTGTCCAAGACCCCAAGTTTCCCGACCTTTTTGTGAAATTTGAGTTCACTGATGGACTTGTCCTCTCCTGGAACCATCTGGGCAAACTTCGCCAGATTCCTTCTCCTCTTCCTTTTCTTTGTTCCTGGAAATTCACGATTGATTGGACTCACTGGGCTGGTGGAAGTTCCCTCATGAATGGTTTCAACAGTGAGCAAAGGCTGTTTCTTTGGTCGTCCTCTTTTTTTCTTGACAGGTGTGATCACAGTAAGACTGTCTGTATTGGTATACAGAGGGCTGGATGGTGTGATGGGATAGGCTGAAGGAGGCTCCACCATCAGCTTCTCAGATGATGTCAGGGAGGTCTCTCGAAGAATAGATTTAGGTTTGCTGCAAGTCCATCGACGCTTAGCTGCATGTTTGGGGTGCTGGACATCAGGTAATTTGCCGGCTGTGGAAAGATTGGTGGGTAGGAGAGTGGATGTCACAGGTAGAGGTTTTCTGAGTCGGGCGGCACTGTTGGGGGACGCTTTGTCCGTGAACACACCACTGTCAATAGCTACTAAGGGGGACTCATTTTCAATCACTTTCCCTGGCTTTGTGGCTCGAAGATCTTTTTTACTCCCCTCTGGTTGAGAGCTGGTCCTGTTTGCCATTTCACTGCTCAAAGCAAGCATGGAAGGCAGGGTTTTCTCCTGGATAGCTTTTTCTATGGAGGATTTTATGGATTGCCTCTTTTTCCTTTTGTGGCCAGATGCATCATTTGTCGGAGACTTTATTGGGATAGTAATTCGTACATGATTGGTGTCACTTTCACAAGTGCCAGCAGAAATGGGATTCTGCTTTGAGGGTGATGTATCCAACATGCTGTCCATCGAGTAAGACTCCTTTTTCCCTTCCATGCTGTCATGGGATTTGCTGTCAAATGCTTTCTGAGCACTCTTTACCCACTCGATGTCTGTAGTTTGGATGGTTTGGCTCATCAAGTCCTTTTTGCTGGACTTCTTCTTCGTACTTCCAGTGGGCTGATCGGGGGCCTCCAGCTGCACACCTCCCTCTTGATCTCCAAGAGGCAAAAGCCCATTGCACTCGGAGGCACTGCTCGGCTGGGCAGCCGTGCTGATGCCGTTGGGTGATGGGACTGTGCTGCAAATCCCCAACTCTTTACTACTGACTGTCAGCTGCCCCCACGTGCTGCTGCTGCAGGACTTCTTGGCCTGGGATTTGCTGTAGGAAACTCCTGACTCCAGAGCAGAGACCTTGGTGGCACTAATTGCTTCTCTACTGGGCTCTGTGTTGATGAAGCAACCCTGAGAAGCGGGTCCAGTGTCGGAGCTCGCTGACCAGTCAATGTGGTGCTGGTTGCTACTTTTCTGCTGGTGCTTTGTTTTTAAGGTGTCACTGGTGAAGTCTTGTTGGAGGCCCGGATCATAGTGCAGAGCCGAATGTTTTTGTGGTCTCTCATAAACCTGGAAGGGAGCAGAAAATAAACAGGAAAAAGAAATTAGTTTATCAGTCCATTCATAACCACAGGTTGCAGCTCTTTATTTATGCAGTGAATAACAACAGTGCCTTTGTAAGAGTGAGGAACCTTTATAAAATCTTCCTATATTTGAGCCAAATTTGCATTTAAATTTCATGCACAGTAAACAAGTTTTGTTTGGTTTCCCTAATCTAAAAACAGTGAAAATATTTCTATAAATGCAAAATTGCTAAGGGAACATATTCTATTGATTTTTAATTTAAAACACAAGTGAAATATTCCTTTTCAATGGATGAATGGTGCAACTCAGCCTCCTGGTGAGAATGCCTTTTTCCTGAAATATAATCACTCACAGAACTTGAGGCTCAACAGCAGCAATTAAACTCATTATTGTAAACAAGAAAACTGAAAAATTAACTTGGAAGTTGTAACAAACATGAGGAAAACCCATGGGTCCACTTCCCTATGAAGGCAGATTCTGCAAAGATTTACTTGAATTTCCACATGGAAGCCATCCCTGCATACTTACTGCTTAAAATCATATGCATAGCGCCAAGTGTGTGAGGCACACTTGGCAGGTTCAAGATTTGCATTACTCCCTTTCCATTTTAAAACTCTGCTATTTGCAACGTTGGTGAGAGAGTTTTTCAACATGATTTCTAATCTGACAGGAGCTCCTCAAGCCGCAGAGGTTATAGCAAGGGCAGAATTATGCTGAAGACTCTTACAGAGCAAAAGAAACTCTACTGTTTTTCTCTTGGTGGGCCTCCAGCTAAAAAAAAATTGTTTACTACAGCTGTAACTTCTTCCTTTTAAAGCAAAAGTATCTATCTATTAGTTTTTTAGTTTTTTACTTTCTTTGGTTGACCTGTTTTTTTTTTTTTTTATTTTGCAGCTTTTATTTTGTAAAGCTCTGGGTCAGGCCATACAACTGCTTTTATACACCTCATACTGCAAGCAGTACTAACTGTACAAACTACTGACCCTGTTGTGAATGTCAAATAGATGATGAGACTTAAAATAAAACACAACCAAGGAAAGAACAGTAGATAATAAATATTATGTGTCCTGTGTTCCTGCAAACACTCTTTTACAATTAAGTTTCTGTCAGTAGCCCATTAGATCTTCCTTTGGGGTGTTTGCAACAGAAATTTTGGGGCAAGCAAGCAAAAGAGCATAAGAGGGCTCTGAGTTGGGAAATGAGGTGTCCCTAGTTCTGAGAAACTTCAGAGAAGTTTGAAAAGGACTAGACAACCCCAAGCCCATGGAACGTTCTTTAGTGGCCACTAAAAATGCATGTTATTGACAAATTGATGCTGAGCTATTTTTCATGCCCATATAAATATAGACATGTGGCTTTCCTGGAATAGGCAATAACGATGAAGTTGTTCTGGTCCATTGTCTGAGCAGCAATCAGGGACTCTTAAATCCTGTGGATAGTTCAGCTGTTGTGCACATGGACCAGCCATGCTTGGGGAAAACAGAGATTTCCAGGAATTGTGGAGTGAGAGAACGAAAGCATGCAGCTGCGGTGGAGCTGCAGATGTCGTGGGTGAGCGACACCCGGTTTCCTCAGCCTGAGAAAAGAGCCAAAAGCATAAACAGCCCTTGGGGAATGAATCCTTCTCCTCCTTTTCCTCACAGTGGCCTCCCACATAGGAGCCCTGCAGCACACAGAGGACACAACCCACACTGATACCCTCCTTCAGAAAAGGGGGCCGATCTGTGCCCATATCTTGGGATGGGTCCAGGGAGGGGAAACCAGCAGCACCAGCACTGGAGTTTTACAGCTTGTTTTATTTTAATTATTTTAAACTCATGCCAAAGCCCCTGAGATCCATTTTGCCTTGGCCATTTGGGCTCCTCCTGCCACCCAGCCACTAGGCTGGGAGTCCTGGCACAAGGAGATGGGCCATCCCCTAGTGATATCCCAGGGGGAGATGGCTGTGCTTCACTCCAGCTTCACATAAAACTTCATCTTCCCAAGGTACCATGATTAGTGACATGAAGAAGCCCTGGAAATACTGGGCTGAGGGCTCTATTGGGCCCCAGCACTGATACTGAGTCAGGGCCAGGCTGTTTCTAAACATATCCCAGCCTGCTGGCTGCAGCCAAACCAGCTTCTTAAACCTACGTTACTTTCAAGTGCTGAGTGGTGAAATTAAACGACCTGAAACATTTCAATTGGAAGAGAGAAAAAAAAAAATTAGAAGGAGGGTTACAGCAGCGAACAAAAACATCACACTCTGGCAACACCTTAGTCCCTCCGTATCTATCACACACATGGAGATCCATGGTCTAGAAGGAGCAACAATCTCTGATCTGTATTTTAAGGCAGTTAATAAGGGCTCAGAATGGAGAGGCCAGCTATGAATGCTGATATATGGCTTGGCTCCTCCAGCCTCGTTTCCTTGGCCTGCACATTATATAGTGATGATGCAACTCCCAACACATCCCTAATGATAGCCCTGTCATTGCTCCAGCAGCACGGGCCACCACCACATCGATCTTAAAATTCATGAGAAAGATATGCCTATGTCATCAAAGGTGCCAGCTCTGGAGGCATTTAATCACGCAGATAAGCACTCCAATTTCAACAGGCCCTCAAAAAATGACCGGTCTGCAGGATCAGGGGACTCCATTTCCTAAGCTATGTCAGAGCTATATATCTACTGAAGCACATTATAGTCTGCTGGGTTTCCTCATGAAACTTCTTCCAGCGTAACATTTATTGGCTCTACCTTGCCAGACACATCCATACCACCCAAAAATAATTCTTTTGAGGCACAGTGACTAGAGACAATTTGACTGCAGCAGGTTGGGTTTCCGTGGCTGCAATGGATATGTGGGAGCTGTTTACTTAAAAGCACTACTAAATCAGTTGAAAGTAACATGGCCAAGTGTATTTTATTCCCCATATATTCATCTGGGTTGCTGTTTGATCCCATTGGTCCTAATGTTTAGGCTTCAATTTTCCCTGCTGGGTAAGCACCATCTCAAAAAGCCAATGAGGACCAGCTCAGGTAAAGCAAGACTCTGCTAAGCTGACAGAGGATGCTAGACCTGTCAGGATGGTGGGGGAATCTTAAGAAACCTATATCGTGATGCCTGTCACCCAAATTCTTTACTTTATTTGTCAGTAAGCATGCAATATACTCCAGCTCCATAGAGCTCTTGCCTTGAATAGAGTTCCTATGGCAGCCAGCTGAGGCCAACATCAAGAATAGTGGCCTTTTTTTCATGAAAACAGAAGGATTTATCTTTATTTACTTTTTGGCTTATGAGACCCTAAAAATGCTTCAAACTTCAGCACCAGCCTCTGCTTGTCATTTGCCCTTTCATTAAATGGGGTGCTCTTCCACAGCCAACTATTCTGCATTAAGAGTCTACTCCTTCTTTTGTGGAAACAGAAATGTAAATTAACTCATGTAATTTTACTACAGCTCAGCATACTTGGTCAATATTTCTCTTCATATGCAGTTTATTGGATGTTTTTAGTAGCTTAATAATCCCAAATTTCCTCTAAAGAAAATAAAGAAGATGATAGATGCATAAAGACACATAAAGAAGATGGTAGCTTTTGTAACTGCAAAAAGGCTTGAGCAACCTGATCCAGCACATGCTAAACCTTAGACTATAAGAATAAAATTAGAATCCTCTTATTAGTAGAATATGATTTGAATGACAAACTCATGAGTTTCAGGCCTCAGCTTTGGCAGTGGTGGGTGGACCTATGAACAGGATGGATCCCATACACTGGTTGTCACTGATCTTAGACAAGAAGGGTTTTTATGCCGTGTGTCTATACCTGTCCCTCCAGTCCTGTGCAGCCCTGCACCTGCAGACGTGATTACTCCCCAAAACAGTTTTATTCTGGTATGCAGCCCTTGCAGTTGAGGAGATGATACTGTACCAGTCCCATGAGGGGCAGCACCCTACTCTGCAAGTAGCAGCCAGCAGCAGAATCTGTCCCTCAGTGACTCTTTTAATTTAACTACTGGATGCATCAGTCTGCATACTCATTCCCTTGACTGAGCTTCCATCTAAACCTACATGCTGCTTCCAATCCAAATGCAAAAACTGGGTGGCAACAAAGTCAATGTCCTAGTAAAATAATAACAATGATTATAGAAAAAATCCAAATTAAAAAAAAAGAACAAAAGTTAAAAAAATAATAATTAAGATAAAATATACTTTTAGAGAAACCCAACACCTGAAAAAAACAGTCTGAATGCTTAAAGGGATGGTCCCCCCTGCTCCAAAATGCACCTTTTTGAGGAGGTAACACACATAAAGCTTGTCAAGAATCTGGCTTGCAAATCAAAGTTAATACTACAACGCCCCCTCTTTAAATCATTCGCAGATCCATCTGTGTAATGGCTCCTCAAGTGTAATTCCCTATTAAGAGGCTTTATCTGGAGAGATAAGCAGCTGGTTCCCATGTCACTAATTGCTGTCTGCTGTGATTTTAAAACATCTGCACCATTGTGCTCTTCATTTTCATATTCTAATCACCCTGAAACTTGAAAAAGGTACATCATTGATTGTTTCTGTGGGTTAATTAGTACACAGTCTCCTTGTAGAGACAATTTAAAGGCAGTCAGAACCTCAATCAGCAAGTTTGTTTTAAAAATTAATAACATCAGGAGCGTCTGTGGGGATTGGCACCCACAGTGACAAATCAGTGTGCTCTGGGGACATACCATCCTTTGTTACCTTCTTCATAGAGCTGGAAACAAAATTTTAAAAAAGAAAAAAAGATAAGAAAAAGAGGAAAGGCTTTCCTAAACACATAATGTCGCTTAAAATCGGAGTATTGGGAAGTGCTTGCTTTTATGTCAGGGCCACCCCTGCCTCTCCAGCAACAGCAAATCTCATCAAAACACCATATAAAACCATATAAATCTCATCAAAACACCATATAAAACCTCAGTGTGGTCTACGACCTAATAAGCCATTTTTGGTAGCAATTTTGACAGCTAGGAGTTGGCATGTCGTTGGAAATCCATGTGGTGAAGCTGTGATGTACGTGGGCACTTGCTCTGCTTGCCTCCTGTGCCGGATCCCCAGGTGCTGTCTCCTAGCCATGCAGAGGAGGGTGTTAGCTCAGGACCAGCAGTCTGCTGTGGCAGAGATACTCCATGCACAGTGGACCTTCCTTGTACCCAGCCAGCTCAGAGAGAATGTAGGCCTGAATTCAGACCTCTTTAACTTAGTTTTAGACCCAAAAATACTTCAGACAAGCCTTATAACAGAACTGTGGTGTCTACCAAACTGTCATCCTGAGATGTTCCAGGCTGGATTAATAAATGTGCAGGCACTGACTGAAAATGCAATAGGCACCTGTCTTCTGAAAAAATCGATTTCTGCTATTGTCCTGAGTTCCTAAAAACTAGAGAATCTCCAAGTGATTTGTTCCTCTTGAAAAAGCTTTCTCTTTAGTTTCTGCTTCCTAGACATGCATGTACACATTACTAGAGAAAAAAACTTTGAAAGAAAGAAAAAAAGAAGAGATTTCTAGCTCCAACATATGAATAAATAATCCTGGCTCAGCTCATACTTTTGCTCAAAATTGAGCATTTCCCCTTGTGTCCCAATGGGATGGCTGTAAACTGCTCACTTGCAGGCTCTAATCAGAGCTACAGGTTGGAGATATTTCATGTCTTTTGGTGAGTGCACTGAGCTTTCCCAGGCTAGGATTACTCTGTAAATAAAAGATGCCAAGTGGAGGAGACAGCAGGCTCAGGCAAATATAACTTTGGCCTGATGACTTACAGGTTGAGCAGTCATGGACATGAGGTGTGAGGAGCCTGTGATCAAGACAAGTCAGTTCATAACTGCAAGTCTCTGAAAAGGTCTTAGGAATCTCTTCAGGTCCTCAGTGACTTTAGCCATGGATGAGGGATACAAAACAGCAAATGACACTCGTTCAAAGTACAAACAGTGATGTCTTCTGAGGAGCTGCACTGAATCTAGTTCAAAACTGATGTAGGGACTTCAATTAAAAGTAAAACACCAATAGAAAACACGTCAGTAACACGAACAAAAATCATTGCTATTTTTCCAAAACAGGAGATTTTCCAGAGCACTGTTGCAAATTTATCACTCCCAGAGTTTATTCCTTCTACAGCTCCCTTGGTCTCAAAGAGCACGAAGCCCAAACACCACCACACTCACAGGAGTGTGGATCACAGAATCATAGAATGGTTTAGGTTACAAAGGGCCTTAAAGCCAATCTAGTTCCAAACCCTGAACATTCATTTGATGTACAAAGAGAGGCAGGAATTGATGCAAAAATACCCATGGGAGCAAGACACAGCATGGGGTGGGAGTGGGTTAATTAAAAGCCAAGCAACACCTCTTTGTGTCCATTCACCAAAAAAACCATCCCAGACCATGGTACGTGTTTGTGCGATTGTGTCAATACAGAGGGGCTGAAGTTCCGGCTTTGGCATCATGATTGTTTTGAGAATACCTTGTCTAAAGCACTTATCCAAGGAAAAGACAAATCAATGCAGAGATTACTGAACAGTCCAAAGATGCTCACATGGTTGTGAATTGTAATTTTTCATGCATTCCTGGTAAAGCGTCTTGATTTTCTAAATAATTCAGAAATTCCAAAGTTATTCCAAATTCATTTTGCTACCAGCTTTAAACTGAATAATTTGCACACTGTTTCAATCTTCTTCTGCTTTTCAGACACTTCTATTTTCCATATACAGGGATTGAGGATTTTATTTCGTCAAATTGCAACAACATGTTGAATTTATAAAGGTAGGATTTGGTGCTGCAGGCTGATCTGTTCCTTACTGGTGGAATAGACCCATCACTGCACATATTTTCTTTATCAAATGTTTAAACAACCCAGTTCTTTTCAGAGCTTTGTATTAAGCACCGAGTCTGGGAAAACTCTAAACAATGGGATTTTTCTGTCATCTCCAACAAAGAACCCATCATCACCCGACATAACAATGCAGTTTAAATATCGTGTTTAACCATAACACTGTTTGCCGCCTCGGTTTAGGCAGCTGGGAGAGAACAATTGGGCACCAGCTAAGGTGGACTACAACTGGACTCATACAATTTTCCCCATTCAACTGCTGAGATAACCCTAGTTTGGTCCTTGTTTGGCCTCAAGCCAGTGCAAGGATTTTTAGGCAAATGTTTCAGACATTACATCCACAAAGCCAGGGCTTGCAGAGCAAGGCGCCTTTGCTGAGCTGAGTGCTTTCATTTGTTCAAAACACCTGCTAATGAACTTAACTGCAGCAGTGATATTAAGGCTTTATTATTCATATAAAACATACTTCTACCCCTTCAGGAATGGTAATTCTATGGAGCTCAACCTACACTCACCAGTGTGTAACTATGATGTTGCTTGTCCACGTTTCTACCTCATCTTGCTTTTCCACTTTCCTCTGTAATTTCAAGTTGTAGAGGGCAATGCATACGTGTATAGTGCCTCAGCCAAAATCACACAGCAGAAGGATCCCAAGACAGACTGGGACTTGCAGAAGTGGGAGCACTAAAGGGGTATTAACCTCTGAGAGACTTATGGTGCTTCCTAGAATGTTAATCCCAGCATCACAGAATAGGGTGAGTTGGAAGGTATCCACAAGGAGCATGGAGTCCAACTCCTGCCCCTGCACAGCACCATCCCCAAGAATCCCACCATGTGCCTGAGAGCATTGTCCAAATGCTTCTTGAACTCTGCCAGGCTTGGTGCTGTGACTATTCCCTGGGGAGCCTGTTCCAGTGCCCAGCCATCCTCTGGGTGAAGAACCTTTTCCTCATGTCCAGCCTAAACCTCCTGACTCAGCCTAAGGCCATTCCCTCAGTCCTGTCCCTGGTCACCACAGAGGAGAGATCAGTGCTTGCCCCTCCTCTTCCCTTTATGAGGAAGCTATAACTGCAGTGAGGTCTGACCTCAGTCTCCTCTTCTCCAGCTGAACAGACCAAGTGACCTCAGCTGATCCCCATGCGGCTTCCCCTCAAGGCCTTTCACCATCTCAGCTGCCCTCAGCATGTCTGAGATTGCTAAATTGGAAATAAGGATGTGAACAGCTGTATACTTCAAGTTTCTGCTATAATTTTTAAAAGCCTGCAGTTCTTAATTTGGATTGAAAGGTTTCCTTTATCCTTCATTTAATATAGGAATTGCAGCATTACCTTGAATACTATTTTTTCTTCCAAGGGATGGGAGAAATGTAAATGGGTTTTCCATCGAGGCCAGTGATTCTTTCCACTAGAGTTAAATAATTTGATTATAAATTGAATCCTTAAATGTCAAGGAGATGCTGAATTCACCTGAAAACAGGCATTTAGGGAAGCTCATAAAAGCTGTGAGCTTCAGTCAGTTAGCTCATCATTCTTTTAGCATGCACTTCATTTAGCAGTTACTGACCGCCAGTTTAATTCTTTCAAAGCATCCTGATTGCAGCTAAGGTCTTGCATGAAGTATTAAATGTGCAACAGCATTAGCAAAAAGTCCAGAGATCTGCCAGAACATCTATCAGGCACAGCTGGGTTATAAACCCTTTGAAAATTTGTAGGACAGGTCAAATACACAATGTCTTCCGACTTCCCTGAATGAATATCTGAGTCCTGTTCCATGGATTCAGTGAGAGCATTGCTTATGCCTTCAGCAAATTCACCATGAAAAGATGAACTCCAGTGACCTGCAGCAAAACGTGGGAGGTTTGTTCCCTTTGCAAAATCTGCCTAGAGAGGTCATACGTGGTGAATTCCTGGCTCCGTTGGGTACATGCTGAAAGCCAGTGCACTTTGTGCAAAGTAGGTGCTGTGGGGTGTGCCATACAGAGACAGGATGTGGTCCGGACTCTCCCAAAAAGCTGGTCTCGGATCAGACTGCAAAGTGGGATTCTGCTTTGTTTTCACCAGCAAAATAATGCCTTTCTACTAGAAGGGAACAGGAACACTCATCTACCCCTGCACACTGAGTGCTGTCCTCATAAGGGTCCAAGCAGACGTGCACTGGATCCTGCCCCATTTGTAAAAGGCAACAGGATGAGAGGGCTTCAGGAGACCTATGATCCAATTTCCCCATAACATGTGACTATTTTTCACCATTGTTATCAGATAAATAACGATCCCTCTCCCCTCACGCCTAGAACCAGTAGCAACCCCAGGAAGTCATAGCTGGGGAAATTTCCTTGCACATGTTGACGAGGCCACAGCACGGCAGACATCTCTGTTTCTGGACTAGAAATGATGTCCCTGAGACATAATTGTTGAGGACTTTGGTCTTCAGTGAGGTGACTTTAAATCCATAGGATCATTAAGGAATGATGGAATACAGGTTTGGAGAAGGATGCCCAGCACTGCACCGGGACTCCGGAATTGTGGACATGTGCTGTCGGAATAAAAATGTTCAGCTGCAAGTCCCCTCTCAAGGCCATAGAAGGGGTGATTTTGGGCAGCAGCAAAACCACAAGCTGCCCTGGCTAAATCTGACTGCTCTCCTATAAGAACCAATTTTACCATCCCCTGGATTTGGCTCCCTGCACATAACTCTTCCACACAGATGCTTCTGCAGGTTCCTCACCACACCCATAGCTAAGTCTTTAACAGTGGGAGAAATTTTCCAAGGCTTGGAATAATGTACTGGAGCAACAAAAACAACAAAATGGTGACATAAAATGTCTCTCTGGTGGTGCTAGGTGAGGTGATGGTGAGTGACACTGCATTTTTGGGATGTTACTGTTGTTTTTCTGAGTGACACCTATCTCTGCTTTGATGTTCATCCCTCATCTCTTCTTCCTCCCCTCCCCCCCAGCTATGACAAAATCACCTTTACTAATAAACCTCCAGCTCAAATAGCAGGTTTTATTTAGTGTGCTATAAAAACAGTCATTTCTCAGATCATAAAAAGGGCTCAACTGGACTGCATCATTTTGCTGAAGTGAGTTTTCTGGTGGAGTGATTCTCTCTTCTAAATGCCACGGTCCCCCACTACCAGTATTTATGTACCAAAATGAAATGCAATTTTCTGTATTTTATTAAGTGTGAATCTCCAGTGCAAATCCATTTGGGAGCTGATCCCAAGATTTAATTGTCCTTTGATTTCATACTGTCAAGATATTTTCAAGAGTTTTCACAATAACCACCAGAGTAAATACAGTTTTATTAAGGTACAACAGCATCACTTTAAGGCCCTGACCAAGTTTAGCTTTCCTTTCTACACATATAAATCTACAGCAGCACAGACCAGAAAAAGAAAGGGCAGGGAGCTGTGGTCTAGAAAGGAATATTGCAAAACACACTGAGCACAACTTAGTGCTTAAATGACCTCCTAAACTTCTTTAGCTTCTCACCCAACAAATCAAGTGTAAAATTGAGTCCTGATTCTCACACTTATGAGGATAGATATGCAGTGTTTTAATATAAATTCAGGCCTGGGATTAGCATCCAGAACAGAACTGGCATCTAGGTAAGAAGTGGCCTATCCCATGCTGAAAATCTGCTCTGGAGAAACCCCTCCATTCCTGAACCTGTGCAGAAATGCAGTGATTTCGACGCACACACTCCCCTTGGGTCTGGGGTCACTCAGACCAGATAGTGCCATGGTGAGGTTCCACCAGCACTCAGAGCATTGCCCTTTTAATTTTGCTGTGTTCTAGCAAACCACCTAAGTACATTTCTTTGCTCTGCACATGTTGACAAAGCAAAACCATTCCCAGCCCTGCTGTTTCTTCCTCTTAAACTCTGACTGCATGCTCGAGTTGAGTAAGTCTATAAAAATACTGGCACTGAAGGTACAGTCTCCTATCCAAGGAACTTGGCAAATGGGGTAAATCACAAGCAGCAGGACTCATTTTAGATATCAAACTGTCCTTGCCCATTACTAAGGGAGGGAAGCTATGCTTCTTTCTTTTCAAAATTTACTTGTTTTGAAGGATTGGAATTGGAAGAGTTGGCAGAATATAAGTGTTTCCAAGACATGGTTGAAGAGAGAGGGAGATTGGCTAAAGCAGAGGTGAACCTGGTGTTATAAGCATCTGAGATACACATCAAAGGGAGTAAAAATACATGGGGACAGCAGTGCCACAGAAGGTCCTTAGTTTAGCAGATACATCGGGTTTGAAGTCAGGAAAACTGACATGAGAAACATGGCTTACACTTTAGGAGGGTGTGTAAATAATCATGACAACACCTTATCACAGAAATCAATGGGTTCGCTAGAACTGGGAGATTCTTTTTAAAAAGGACTGGGTGTTTTTCTGACAGCTATTGGACTTGGAACAGGAATACATTTAGGCAAATCCCCTGGTATGAGTCATGCAGGAGGTTTGACTAAGTGGTTCTTTCTAGCCTTAAAAATCTGTGGCTATATAACCTCTCTATATCCTCCAGTGTTTTGTCAAACCTGGTGTTAAGCAATTCCAGCAATGTGTCTTCAGCCCATTCTTCTGGGAGTCTATATCCCAGCACAATAAATCTCACTGTTCAGAGTCTCTTCTCTCTTCCCCTGGAACCATTTCCATCCTTAGACATACCTCAGTTCTGGATTCATCCCAACAATTCCTCCTCATCCTTGGACCAAAAAGAATATTTCACATTTTTAAACAATTTATTTAGCTTGCCATATTCCCTGCTGCTGTAAAGCGGCGTGTCCCATGGGTAAGACAGAGTTGATTTACTAGGAAGGGCCTTTCTGTCTTGGCAAACCCAGTGAGATGTGGTTCCCTCTGGAAAAAAGTGGGCAGTGTTGTGCCACACATGGTCCTCAATTACAAGAGATGCCAAAATCCACCAGTTCAACACACACAGGCTACCAACCTGACACAGGGAAAGCTGCTGTGATTTCTGTTGCCATTCCTCTAACCTGGCTGAGCATGGACATTTCAGAGTCAAATCTCTGTAAAATATTCCTCCAGACTGACTCTGTCCTCATCAAATAGCTGAGATTTGGCTCTGAGCTTTAAAAGGAGGCACTAAGCATCACCTGATCTGGAGCTAAGCCTCAAAGATGTCTCTAAAACACTGCAAAACCAAAATATCCTGGATTTAAAGAGTGGAGAACCCCAGAGTCCATTTTAGACATTAGCTGCTTTTTTTGGCTCTTTTTTCCTTCTTCTGTTTTTTTTTTTTTCCCCAGTTTTAAGTATAGAAGAACATATTGATTTGGTCTTTTCTGGTTTAAATTTCTCTGCTGTTCTGTATGCTGCATCACAGTCTCAAAACATGAGCCCAAATGCAAAGCTCTGAATACTTGGAGACCTCTGCCTCAATCCAAATGTCACAGTTGGTGTTCTGAAGGGTATTTTGGGGAGTTTTTTTGGGTGTGGGGGAACAAAAGACAACAAAAGCTAAATCCCAAACCACTGTACAAAAAGAAAGTATATGTTAAAGTCACTGATGCAAAAACTATTCAGTGACTGCTTTTAACATCCTTTGAAAAAAATATATTTTATTATAAGTATTTACCTAATACTCAGTAGTTTTTGTTCTTTTTTTTTGCTCTGTGTTTTTCCCCCTTCCTTTTGTTTTCCACTAGACAATACACAAAGTCCTGCATAACCCCCCTTTAAGGATTTCTCTCAAGGATACACAGATATCTATTTTCTAGTGCCAGACACAACAACCTTGTGAAATCAGGGCAGATTCATCACCCATCCTGCACACGACCTTATCAGCAGTTGCTATGGGTGGCCCCTGTGGAATACTGTGGAAAGGGCAAAGCTGGGAAATGTGCACTTTAAAGTGCCAGAGAATTTAGTTCAGTGTGCAGCACTTCTAATTTCTGCTGCTGCAGACTGTTCAGCTTGTTATGGATATCTGAGAATTCACTTCTTCCCTGACTAGAGGTCATGAGATTTATTACAGTAAATTTTTTTGCCCCCTTTTTTATTTCTTTTGGAATAGGTAAGGCATAATTGAGGGTGCCAGCTTTCTTGCATGTATAATATCTCCAGAGATGAAGACAGAAGAAAAATAAAGCTTCCTGACACTCCTTTCCCCACATGTAACATATTTTGCATTTACTTTTACTGACAAAGGTATTTTAAGAGAAGGCAGTGCTGTGCTAGGTTTTGGTACAAGAGGCATGGCAAAAAAAAAAAAAAAAAGACTAGTAAAGACTCAGGTGCATGAACTGCAGCAGCAAATAATAAAAGTTAATTTTTAGTTTCCCCATCATCTATATTCCCGTCTGGTGGCATCTACTACTAAATATATATAGAACATACATTTGTTTCTATTGATTTGAATGCCATTCTCTATACAGAACCATGTATCTATATTTTGTCAAAATACTACTTCAGTGAGTAAAATCAGTGTTCTGGTATGTTCATGTAGGGCAGAGGGCTATAAACCAATGAGTAAACAAGTAAAAAAAGTTTATTACATCTCTGCATCATTCACACAAAGCAAAAATACCTGGTTGGTACCTAAAGTCTGTCTTAAATAAATCTCAAAGCACTTTATGAAAGAAGTAGCAGTCATTATCCCACTACAGATGGAAATACTAAGGCTCAGTGATTTGCCCAAGGTATTTCATATTCCTTGACCAGTGCAAAAAGTAGATTTTAGCGAGTTTTCCTCATAGCCATTTTTTCTGATGACCATGAAGATTCCCATGACCAAGGCCACAAGTTCATGTTTTTAAGGCATTCTACAATCTAGATGTAGAATAAATGAACGTCTTTGAATAAATGAACGTCTGGCTGAAGTGCAAACAAGGTGATACCTTGCTATATGAGTCTGAACGTGCCATCTAAAGTGCCTATTACCGACACAGCTGGAATCCCTGTTTGCCAGAGGACGACTAGCATGGATCTGTGTTTCAGCACAGCAGCACCTTTTCACAGCCTGTCACCTGGGATTCCAGGAAGTCTCATACCTACAGGACTATGACTCCTGTGCTGCAAACCCATGAGAGTGTTCTTTTTAGACTTTTAGCTTTGTGGAGATAGTAAAATGGATTATCCTTGCACCTGCTGTCTCAGCACATCTGCAGTGCTCTACCTGCCACGGTGTGTGCATGTGAGTGAGTGTGTTGGTGGGCATTTAATTTTAAGGAATGGGTTTTAATCCCACAGAATGAAACCTTGGGAAGACCCCCAGTCACCCATCCTTCAGGTAATTACACCAGGAACAGCTATCAGGTCTATCATCTTGTCACCAAGCAGAAGACACTGTGGCAGGCAAAAAAAGTGACCTTATGTTTCTTCTGCTCAAACTCCCAGCAATGTACAGCTACTTAAATTAGAACATGTGCAATATAATTAGGTTTTCTTCCCTTGCAGACTTGTTGTGCACCTCCTGTCTGAAAAGGAGAGGACACTTCAGACAGAGGCTTCAGCTCAGCAGGGCTGTCTGCTGCTCACCAGGACTTTGCTTTGAGCAAGATAGAGGAAAGGCTGTGATTAAAGCAAGAGCTTCATGCTTTCGGGGCTCCTTCCCTCCAGAAACAGAGTTTTAACTCAGGAAACACAGAAAGCGAATCCTAGAGTTGGAAGAAAAATAATAATTTCAGGTTGGCATTCAGATCTACGTTTCCTCCACATGACTGAGCTGTTTGTTACCAAGATGTAGTTTGGAGCACCCTGGTCAGATATGGAAGGGTACTTGACTCTGGTCAGGTTTGGAATGGCACTTGTTAAATGGTGCAGGAATTGGCCCTCCAGCCCCATCTGTAGAAAAGCTTGGTGCAGGTCATCTGTTGGAACAGAGAAGTCTCAGAGTGAATCCACCAACACCTGGTCTAGGAACGTGGCTTCCCTCTACAGCCCATGAGGCCTCCAGAGTGGACATCAGGCATGCCAACTCACTCTGCTGGCTGTCTAGGTCACCTGATTAGCTAATTTAGGCACCCAAACTAGACATCCAGTGGGAGGTAGGATGCAGGTAGCCTAACTCACCTCAGTGTCGTGTAATACACTTTTAATCCTTTTCCAGCTGCTCCACGTCAGACTCAAATGAGCTGAAAGATGCCCTTAAAAAAGTCTTTAGGAAGCATTTCCTGAACAATAAAATGTACTGAGGTTCAACTTATTGATGACAAAGGTTTGAGGTTTTCCAACCTTTTTTTTTTTTGGCATAGAGATCCTTGAAGTTCTTTGAAAACACACTTTGATTAAAATTGTCATTTATTATAGGTTTGCCTAATGTCATTCCTCCTACCTGAAGCAGAGAATTTTTCATTCCTCACCATCAACTCATAATATCACAGAATCTTAATATGAATTGGTCTTGAATGAAAAACTTTTTCTTTTCTTGAGAAAAACCATGGAAGAGCACAGATAATATTGGATACGCCTCAGCCTCTGTGCCTTTCTTCACTGCTATTAGACAAGGAAGTATTTTGAAAACTAATCCAAAGAACAAAGTTATGCACACAATTAAAAATAAACACAGTTTTTGTTTGCAAGATGTCACATTTCCTTGCAGTCCCTCTGAAAATGCCCCATTGTACAAAGAGGCATTTGGAAACAGAACAAATCTGTTACCAGGATTCGAGCTGGTCATGCTGTTCAGATGACCACACTTCTATCTTCTTGTTCAAATCTTTACTCAGTGTTTTGAGGTTTACTCATCAGTAAAATCCCAAGTTATGGATATTCTGTTAACCACAGGGTAGGACTGCTGACCACGGGAAGAATGCAACTGAAACAGCTTCCTGCTGCCCACAGAGCAGCACGTGCCTCTGGGCACCATTTCCTTCTGCTTCTTCAGCAGGTTATTTCCCACAAGAGCATCTCTGAGCTATTGTGGTGCTTCCAGAGAGGCTTCATCCCATCACCACACCTTTAATGAGCAGTTCATTACGCAGTCCTCTAAGCCAAGTGCAGATGAGGGCTGTGAGATTAGAAAGGCTCTCCTCTGCTGAGATTAAATGTGGTTTGAGGTATTCTTTGCTGTAGACATATTTTCGACTCTCAGTCTCTCTTCCCCAGGCTTATGGGCTCAGCAGAGGGGGAAAAAACAACCTATCACTATAAAAAGTTCTAGGAAGAGCACAGTGCCTGATGTCAGACATCTGGGCATGGGGAGCAGGAGTCTCCCCACAGGAGTGGTCACTGGATTTTGACCACACTCATGCTGGACCAAGTCTTGGCACTTGATTTGGCATCCTTTAGAGGACCAACGTGCCCTTTTCTTTTTTTCCATCACCAATTTATCATTCTTCTCACTTCTAGCTATTTTATCAGGAAAAATTCTCGGGACTGTGGTACTCGACAGGGTCTAACTGATCTAGGATTTTGGAGATCATTGTTGTGTTCTTGTATCTGCCCCTGACTTCAGCATTCTTCAGTCTTTGATGAGTCCAGGGATCATTTTCCTCAGAGTGATTATTGGGCAACACTGAACCACAAATTTGGCACAGGCTCCTACTAGCATTTTATAAGTCATGATTTTAGTAAGATGTTTCAGAGAGTATGTTTTCCCATTCTAGAGGAGGCCCTGCTGAAGTGAGGATGTCCACACAATTCCCCCAAAGAAAAACAGGCTGGAAAACATTAAAAGAACAAAACTTTGGATGAAAATCGTTAAATTTTGAGCATCTTAGCTCACCATCTCTGCTGAAGACCCTGTCTAACCACTAAAAAAACAAAGAACATCTTTCCAATGAAATAATGGGAGTAGATAACCTAGTTTAAGCTCCAGTGATCTGATTTCCAGTCCTCTTAGTGCAGCAGCCTCAGGACACAGATGAGAAATCTCTCCCCCACTGGCAGATTAGGTAAGCAGTAGGCAAGATGCAAAGTTTACCTGAAGTGTGTGCTACCCCAGCTTGTTTGTTGGGCAAGAAGCAAGAGCTAATGTAACAGTGCCCTTTTTTTTTGTTAGTGAACTGAAGAAAAGAGCTAAAATTTTTCCCTTCCAACTGATTTACCCTGATAGCGAAAATTTAAAGCGTGGCCCATTCAGGAGAGCAAGGCTTAACGCAGGTGTTAGTGCGGGAGCCTCAGAGGCATCAGAGCAGCACAAAATCCTTTCTGCAGCACACAGGAAAGGTCATAGGTGCCTGTTTAAATTTTCTGCCCACGCCACAGTAACACGAGCGGCAAACAAAGCCAGGCTGCTTTCTAACAATCCTGTCTCGGGACCAGCAGCAGTTTGGGGAATATCGCTGCAGAGCTTTGGTGTAACTCAAATGAAAACATGAAGGTTACTAGGGATACGAGGAGACTCATGGAGCAATTAAATAACCAACAGACACACACACCCACACACACAGCCCTCATTTACTCAAAACCCTGACAGTTGTTTATTGAGAAGTAGGTGTTGACGGTTCACTTGTCTTGGATGGATTTCTCCCGGAATAAACACCAGCGCTTTCAAAGTGCCTGATCCCATTTTCTTGTAGAAAAAGTTTAAAAAAAAAAAAAAAAAAGAAAGAAAAAAAAACCCCTTAAAAATCTCCCCCACAAACACTACATACAGCATGGGTATCATTACTGCTGTGTGCTGTGGAGAGGAGACTCCATGTATGGGAAAAGATTGAGCTACAAGAGTGTTTTGGAAAATGAAGAGTTATTTCGCAATAGGCCGTGACATCTCCCTTGGAGAAAACTTGCCCAGATTCTGCAGATTGCTTTGCAGATGGAAAAGGGACAATGTCTGATTGCAATACACTCTCAGATAAAGTCAATTGTGGCTTGATCTAGAAATTTTCCCTTCCCAGGAGGCCAACACTGGACTCCGAAGGCATCTATCCTTCTTTAAGCTGATCTTTATATTCAAGTGCAGGTGCAATCAATAACATCAGTGCAATCTCCATAGTGTGACAGAGCCCACTGAATGCCAAAAGGCTGGGCAAAATTCTCCTTCTCCGTCCCAGGTCTGGGCTATCAACAGCTGAAGAGATGGCTGACTCTTCACAACACAAATAGGAGAAAAAGGATGAAATGAAAGGAAGTTCACACTTAATGTTAGAATCTGCTGACAGCAAGATGTATTAAGTTATAGGGCAGCCCACAAATGCAACAGGAAACCTGCTTTTTGAACAGTTAAGACTAGAAAAATTAATAGAGAATGGAAAAAGTGGTACAGAGAGCATTTGTACAATGATAGGAAGAGAGACATATCTATCTACATCTTTCTCATTGTTCCCTCCAATGTTTCAAAAGTATTCCTGGAGAATTTTATTTAAAGACTATTACAGAATTGTACTGTATATAGTAGAAACAAAGCTACTCTGATGGAAGTTTGAGAAATCTCTCATGGTCAGAAGGGCCAAAACCAAGGATGCTGAGCAAGAGTGATTTTCAGTAACTACACTGAGCTGCTGGACCTGCACTTCAGTGTGTGTGTGAGTTCTCGTTTACAAAGTCTCAAGCAGAGGTAAACACTTATAAGGGTCTCATTCCTGAACTTCTTTGCATTAGGAGTGTAGGCATACTACTCCAGGATATTATCTATGTTTGTATTATCAAGCCTGTAGCAGGAATCAAAGAATCACAGAGTGGTTTGGGTTGGAAGGGACCTTAAAGCTCATCTATTTCCAATCCTCTGCCATGGGCAGGGACACCTTCCACTATCCCAGGCTGCTCAGACACCCATCCAACCTGGCCTTGAACACTTCCAGGGATGGGGCATCCATGGGATTCTTCTCTCCTCCCTCTTCTGTTTAACTTCAAGTGCTTTTAAAACCACTCCTATCCATACATCATTTTTTGGGAGATGTGCACTAGCAAACCCACCTGAAGATACTACTTTTGAAGGTGTAATTAAAAAGTATCACAGGGTAAAATTTAATTTTTGGGTCTGGAATCACTTTGCAGGGATGCTACTGCATTTGTCTCACTCCCTGACTCACCAGTGGAAGCAATCAAGCAAATAACCCATCTCACACACACGCTTAAGCAGTCCTTACACACTTGCTGTGCACATTCTCCAGGGGACCCTTAGATGCTGTTTTGTACACAGTGCAGCATGAGCTTTCAATGGTGTGAAATAAAAAGGTTAGTGCCACAGCAAAAGTTCCAAACACAGAGAATGAAGCTCAAGATGCATAAATAATTAAAGAATGTGAATTTGAAACATGAACCATTAAAACAGCCTTTGTGAGGGTGGGGGGGGGGGGAACCAAAACAAATCCAAAACTGTAGGATGCAAATTAATCTTTCATAAGGCAAACCTTCAGATGGTTGCTTCTTCACGGGCACTTCACAGTGCTCTGTTTCCTTTTGAACCCAGCATTCATACAAAAAAGCGTTTTGACAATCCCACTAGGATGCTCATCCTCTGTGTTCAGAAGGAGATTTATAAAGATCACAAGGCAGGATTGTGAATATAATGATCCCAGGGATTAGCCTTTCTTCCAGCTATGGTAGGGCAGTCCTCTGGATCTATCTGAAATCAGAGAAGGGGCTCTTGACTGTGAGCCAGCGTGCAGCTTTCTTCTCACTGCCATTGTCCCCTCCCCACCTACTCTCATGTGCTTGCAATACTTTAAATGCTTAAAAGTTTAAAACAGTTGCATGTTAGCTATCACCCTCCCTGTCAAGGGAAAATGAAGGAATCTCCATTAAGAATAAGTGAACTGTTGCTCTCTGTCAGAGTGGATCTACTACTGGCAAGCCCTGTTTAAGTATTGATAAAGGAGCTTATTTAACCTACTGGAAAATCAAGCCCAGAGGATAAGGAAAAGCTTATTCAGAGGAAAGAAGATTTTGTGATTAAGACACTGGATAGGTATTTAGAAAACCTCTTGTTTCCTCTTATTCTTTTGTACCCTCTTTGACTTAGAGCAAGGAACTTTATCGTTACCAGCCAAAATACCAGAAATATCATCTCCTACTTAGGCATTTAGAAATGGATTTAATAGGAGCTGGGCTCACTCTCTGCTCAAGATGCCTGGTCCAGGACCACAGTCAATGGTAACCCGGAGGCATTTCAGTGGTTGGTAAGAGAGAAAAAGAGAGACTTATGATGATGATTGGGCCCATGAAAAACCTAATTTATGCTCTGGATGTCCATGAACCATCGCTGGACTATAAGGATAAAATCTGTTCTCAGAAGAAGATGAAACTTTGCAGAATGTTGTCCCAAATTCTGTGCCTTTCTGTCCAAAAAGGACAGAAACAGTAATCCTTCCCTTCTCTTGCTGCACACCTCTGTTTTGGCTTTAGCCTATAAGCTCTGAGGAGGAAGAGCTGTCTCTCACAGTGCCCACCACGACAGGGGTCAGCTTTAGTCCAGGTCTTTTCAGACTGAATATAGCAGAGATACACACATTTAACTGAATTAACTGCTTTAACCCCTTGCATCCAAGGACTAAAGGAAAAGGCAATAGCATTATAAAAGTAGTTGAAATAGTATCACCTATATAAGAAGAGAAAACCAGCATGCAGGAGGAACAGTGCATTACTGACCATTATTTCCCAAAATTTTTATGCATGTGAACTTTTAAGTAATCACACTGGTTTACAGAACATTATAATAAATATATATAATAAATTACTTAAAAGCCTGTCATAAAACATTACACATGGCAAAGACAAGAGCCTGAAAGGTCTCATGACTTGATGAGTTTGTGAGCGTGGCCTCGACTCAGTCCATTTCTGCAAACAGATTAATGGTACAGGCTTTAATTACATGCTCACATACTGCTCTTTTCTGCAAGGCCCTAGCTTCACTGAGTGCCAGTGAGAGGTTTTAATTCCTGTAACTTTATAGCACATTAATCATGGGTGATGAGGCCATGAATCAGTTATGCAAGTCATCCCAAATACATGCTGATGAAATCTGTAAGCCATCACCACCCACCACCCATATTCTGATTATCCACCTCTGCTATAGATGAACTATTTTGGGATTGTTTTAAACAGTTCTAAGGACACTTAGCATTTTTTGAGTAGCACGAGGGTATCTGACCCACTATCCCCATAATATCACGTGCCTCATTTTCCATGTGGTCATTTATTGAGGGTCTCAGTAAGGAAAAATGTGATGGTCCAACATTGAATGCCTTCAAGTGGTGACCTAGGGCAACATTCTGAATGGAAAAAAACCCTACTATAGTACCTTTAAACACACTTTATACACACTTTATAGTTAACCCTTCATGTGGTGTTACAAACCCCCTATCTTTGTGATTAATTTAAAAAGCATGAGCTCTATCACAGTGTAATATTGTTGAAAAAATCCCCTTTTTACAAGAGAGAACGTTACTCCTTGCAATATACAGATGAGATGGTCAAGATCTGAGGTTTGGTTTGTTTGTTCATTTGTTTGATTTTTTTGATGTTTGGTACTGGGGACATAGATATCTCCCTAGGAACAGTAGATGAAGTAGACGAGAAGGCAGAGACAAGTAGATTTACTGTATTTAATTTCTATTTGTCATACAGAGACATGTACAGGTTGTTCCAGCTATTGGTGTTGTCCTTTTTTGGTAGTGGCTTGAAATCTACCACTCACCAGGTCATAAATATTACATTTGGAGAGACCTTTCAGGCCATTCAACTCACCCTCTTGCAATAGGTACAATAGTCCCTACTAAATATTCACAAGCATAATTCAATTTTGTCATCAGAAGGGTCATTTGCCTCGTAATAACCATGAAAATAATGCAACGGACCACTAGGTCTTCACCACAACACATACATTATTTCCCAGTATGCTCCAATATATGGACACATAAATTGTACTTGCCTGTTTAGTTCACTGCTAAAATAAGCCCAGACACGAGCATGTTGTCCAATAAACCCCGCAGCTGACACAAAGTCTCAAACTAAAAATCTCTTCCTGTGTTTTAAAGTCAAATTTCAAAGTGCACCAGAGAGCCAACAGCAGCTTTTCTTTCAAGAGTAGTGATAGTTAAAATAATTTTCCCTTAAAAATCATGTTGCACTAGGATTTTAGAGAAGGAGGAAATAAGAAACAATGGCTTTGAAGTAATTCATCTCAGAGAAAGAAATTAGATCAGGGTTCATATTTTACAGTGATTTACATCTTGTGCAACCCCATTACATTTAATGGGACTACTGAAGGTTTGTGTCAACATGGAATGTGACTCTTCAGGCTTAAGTGCTGTGATTCATGGACTGGGTTACAGTGGGAGCTGGTTTTAGAATGTCTTTATCCCCCAGGACTACCGATAGAGATTTTAGCTTTATTTAGGGGGAGCAGGGTGTTTTGTTTTCCCTTTGTTTGCTTCTTTAGGAATATTCAAGGGATTGAGCCAGTTCATCAGATGCCCATATTTCATGTCTTTTGCTGTCACACTTATTCCAATGGGATTACCTGGACTCTTGGCATATATAGTGTCATGTTTTTTGATGGCACAACCCTTTACTATAGATCATATAGAATATAAAACACTCAGAAGGGAGCAGCACTGCCTGAAAGTGGAAACTATAGACCAAGGCCAAGAGAAGCAGTATTTTATAAATACCTGTGGTGTTATTCCCCCTCTTAACTTCTATTTGCTTTCTTCCTTTTATTATTTTTTTTTTAATCCTACATGGACCTGAAATGAGCATATACGGACTTATATTTCTTTCTTTCCTGTAAAGATTTATAATATTGAGTTACCACTGCAGATGAACCAGTGTTGCTACACAGCTTTCGACATTGTTGAAACAAGAGACTGCATACATAAATCCAAAACACTACTGAATGAAATAATTTTGGTGCCTTTTGCCATCTCCCAGGAGGGTTGTAATAGTATAATGAATATTTAACATTTCTTTTCTATTTTTATTAGAGTTCGTAGCACCTTATAAACTACGAGAAGCACTTACTGCTTTGTTCCATATATAAATTTCCTGTCTTGGAGTGTAAACTGCTAGACACCATTTACAAACCATTCTTAAAATGGAAGAACACTCTAGCAATACTTCAGATTAAATATATAAATAATTCTATGGGATATTTTGTAACTGCAGTTTCAAAGGAGGACTACAAGCACATTTCTCACATGACTTGCAGGGCACAGGGCCCGCTCCAGCTCAGGAGTTTCCATTGAAAAGGAAGAAAAAGTAAATCCATACAGTCACTTGTGTTTCATGCAGAAACTAATGGGTGTAGGAAACAGATATTTAACTTTCCACCAGTGTATTCTGTAGGGGCTGGTGGATTTACAATGGAATATTCCGAGGGAAACTACGCTTAAGTCACACCGGCGCAGAAGCATTTCTATTTGATACTATCCTGGCAGCTGCTGTGCCGTGTCCTTTCTCTAGGTGCACACACTATGCAGCAGTGGGAAGAAATCTAATCTGGGAAACTCTAAATTAAGGCTTGCCTACACTTTGTGCTTTGCCTAGGCTCTTAAACTTGTTTTTGACCAGCTATGACTATTGTCATGCAAAATCTTATTTCATCGAGGTTTATCTGTATTTTGAACTTGCAGCTCCTTGCCCAGAATAGGATTTGAAGGTTGGACTCAATGATCTTGGGGTTTTTTATCAACCACAGACAAATATTACCTTTCTGGTGTACCACTACAGAAGACTGTGGGTATCCCCTCACACGTGGTACCTGAGCGCTCATTCATAGCAGAGGTATGATACTACAGGCTTTATGGGAAGACTGGTTTTTTTTTCCCTCAAACTGGATACCTGCTTATTAAAGTCAGACAAAAAAACTCCCAAACCAAAGAGTGGCTTGAAGGCTTGCTCAGTGCCTGCCAATTTTGAATGAGTACTTTTGATCATGTCACACCATTTATCCACCACCTCTCCAAATACACACCAAAGTACCTTCAAGGCTCAATTTGAATCTCCTGCCCTCTAGCTGGGTGTAGGACCAGAGCCTGCTGCCACTCTGCAGTTTGCTCCACTCACCCTTTATTAATGGTTTCCCTTTCTCCCTACTGGTATGTCCCAGCGGGAGCACAGAACCCCTGGCAGCTCTGTGACCTTTGCAGAGCACGGAGGGGGAAGAGAGGAGATGAGAGTTTAGAAGTGGGTTTGACCTGCTCCACGAACACTGACCACACTGTGAAACAAACAGCTGCAAGGGAAGACAGAGAAGGTCTGAGAACGGAAACCAATATATTCTGAAAGCTGGGAGCGGTTAAAAGCGATGAAGAGCCGCAGCAGCTGACGGGGAGGGAGCTGGAAGCGGGAGGAGGGAGCATTCCGTCACATGCGCTCGGCGTATTATCATTTTTCAATACTCGCATTAAGAACAAGAAAACCACAAAGTTTCATAACTTGTCATTTAGCTTAAGTGGGGAGGGAGGAGGGAGAAGAAAGAAAAAAATAAAAATAAAAACCCCTCTAAGGTTAAAAGAGGAATAATAAAAACATCTCTGAACCACAGAGAATTGCAAGGTGACCTTCAGACAAAATCTGGGGTGAGTAACCCAGCTCCTGTCTTCAGATGTCAGTCATTTCCTAACTCTCTCTTTGCAAAGGAAGGACAAAAGGAGCTTCTTGAGTCGTCTGCAGGAACACGAACAGAACAAGGACTTTCTGTTTGTACTTCTGCGTTCCTCTTTTTAAAATAATAACAGAGAATAGTATGATCTGAAGCGGCTGCCTGGGGGATTTTTGTCTTTCTGTTTTTAGTGCACATCTCTCTGCGCTGAGTGAAGGATCCATGCAAATAAGCAGAGGGTTTGCACCAAAGGGACTGCACGGGGAAAACAGCCAAATTGATTGCACACCCATCAGTTCACACACAAGCACTGCCAAGTGCCTGGAGTACACAATCCAAAAAAGACAACAGCACATTGTGTTCCCTTGCACTGGTTTAACTTCTCTCTATCATAATCACTTCTTTTAATAATTGCTCCTATTGAAGATACAAATCTGATTTTTCACATAACCTTCCCTTGCCCTTTTGTAAGAGTTTTAGTTCCTAGATCTCAGGAACCACTTAAGTGTTAAGATCTTTGGTGGTATTTAGGTGTGGAAATGGAGATGTTCTTGGAAATTATGAAAATGATGATGTTTTTTGGTCTGTGTCAACCTTTCTGTGAGGGGATAATGCTGAAATCTCATTCAGACCTCCCAAATTCCAGTCTCTTCTTCTGAAAACTGCTGTGACTTTAAAATATGTATGTGTAATAAGATATAAACTGTCATGTTTCAGGGTATAAGCCAAACGCTGAGCACAGACAGTGGATAAAAGCTATTTTTCTTATGATCAAATTATGTTTACTGTTTTTGTCTACTACGTGGTTTCTTGCATGCTCCTTTGAAGCATCTGGTGTTGGCTACAGTCAGTAACTGGAAACTTGTAATAAGACAATTATAAGACTTTGACTGGTGTAAGAGTTCCTGTGTTGTAATGTTCAATAAATCTCAAGAGTTAAAAAACAACAGTTCATTTACTCAGTATTAGTATCTAGGAAACTTTCCTGAGTGAATGAAGGCCAGTTTTTATTGCACTCAAGCTCTTATCATCTATAACACAAAAAGGTTTATATCCTCACATGCTTACAATAAACATTAACTTTCTGAGTAGGAACACATTCATTTAGTGGTGAAATAAAATTCTCTGACACTGCCCCAGCTCTGTCTCCCAGGTGCAGCAGCAGCTCTGGACATAAGGCAGTTAACTGAGAATTCTGAGACAGTGTTAAGCATCTCCAAGACTATGGAAAATGTTCTGTATCTCCCAAGATGTCTCTGCAGTTCACGGAGAGATGCACCATCATGGGATAAAGGCTATCATTACCTCTTAGAAGAGGTTCCCCAAAGGAGAGATGATGCTCCTTGGTCAGAAAAGTAGTTAGCAATGAGAGAGCACCTGAAATGGTGAGGAAGTATCAGTGGTGCTGCACATCTCCACATCTTGGTACCTTCAACATGTGCAGATGTGGGTCTCAGGGACCTGGAAGTTTTAGGTTTGCAGTTGAACTCGATGATCTTAAGGGTCAACCTAAACAATACAGTGACTGTATGATTCAAAGATAACAACTTCTTGAATTGCTCCTTGATGTATTGATTTTTTCATATCCTCAAGCCAGCTAATGGATCTCATCAAGTTTTCCAATTTTCCCTTTTGTTGGAAGAAGGGTACAATGTCAATGACGAGAAATGTGAATGATTCCAGTTTAAAAACAAACAAAAACCCAAAGAATCAAGACTTTTCAGAAAAAAAAGAAAAGCCTTTACATTATAGCATTTTTAGCTAGAAAGAGACTTCTGCACTGCCCACAATTTATCAGACCATAGTAAGTTCTGGCAAAGTGGGGAAAACAAATGCCACTTCAGAGCCAAGGTTTCACAGGTCCTCCTAAAAGCTTTAGCTGTTTATTTCCTGCTGGAGACACCCTCTAGGCATTCTCTGTACCTGTGGTGCAAGTGAAGCTCCTGTTGGCATCAGCAGGAGTGTGTCACGCAGGAGAGAATACTGCACTGAAGGACCTTTTCTTAATGGGATGGTGAACTTTTACAAGCTGAAAGCACGCATGAGCTCCAAAAGTGCAAAGTTTCCTCTGCATCCACGGCTGAGGTCAGTGTACAGCGAATTTCCACCAGGCAACCTTTGCACAGAAAACCCCGTCACCACAAGGTCTGTGCCTCCAAGGGAAGCAGCAAGTTAACACTCACCTCAACCACCCTGTTAACTTGGGCATCCTGGGACTGCTGCTGCAGCAGGCAGAAAACTCACCACTGGCTGGGGCAATGCACATGCCACCATGTCAGAAATAGCTGGATGTGGCAAGAGTATCACGTCCCCCATAATTGGGATGGATCAGATTTCTCTGCAGCGCAGGAATGGCTAAACAGCCTGTGGTATGGTATCATAGGAGCCTGCAAATTGCACGGGCTAGGAATCAAAAAAGAGCTGCCTGATGATGACAGTCCCGACCCTTCTGGTGCCATCTGGTTGCACCATCCCTGCTCTGCACATCAGGCTGTGCATGCACAGGGATAGAGGCAGCATGTTGCTGTCTCTGGGATTAGTGGTGCAGAGACCCAATCTGGGCCTGGCGTCTGCAGCCACACATGTCCACACAGCCCCTCTACATCACAGAGCTTCTGAAACACAGATTAATCCAAACCACTGTGATATGCCAGGCTCGCTCTGCCATTGCTTAGGTGGAGAGCAACAGCTGGTGGACACTTAAGAATAACTATCCAGGAAGAAAAGAGATCAGGAGAAGATAGACTCATAACAGGGATAACTGGCAGGGACTGAGACTAGCTGTATGGTCATACCTGACTTTTCTGCAATTATATAAAGAGTGATAAAATCACTCTGCCTTGGGAATCCTCTGTCTACTCACTGACGCACTACAAAACTTCCTAGCTAATATATGATCCAAGATCAGCCAACACCAATGGCTGAAGCCCTCTTGCATCGTAGACATGGCTGCAGTATCTAGGACACATGTCCTCCCTGTGGTCTGCAGAAAGACTTCCCTGAGCTGTGGAGCCTGCCAGAGACACTCATTCCTTCCCTTGATAAGGGAGGGTATTTAGGATAATTAAGCCCCTATGCTGAGCACCGCGGTTGCTCTCCTCAGATGTGGGCTGAGCATAGCTCCAAGCAGCTCGGAGCACACCTCCAGCGTGATGACAGGTTCATCATCTTGAGTGACAGGGCTAGACTTGAGGAATTTGGATACAGTACACAGGAATCCACTATTAGCGGGATACGCAAGAGGCACAGGTCTAAACCAAGTAACACCAAGTGATGAAGTGAATTTGGAGCGGCGCCAGGAAGGCTACAGGACAGGAAGAAATGAAAGATGAAAGTGTTTTTAACACTGTCTCCACATGCACAACAAGGATTTTCTCAAGAGTCTTTGCTTTTAAAATGTTCTGTGATATATAGCATTCTTTCCAGAGCTGCCCTTTATCATCTGATGAACAGAAAGGATCAAATTGCTGTGACAGTTGGATTAATCCTTTCTAAATGGCTCATTTCTGCTTTTTTTCTTAAGATGTAAAGCTTGGTAATTCCACTAAAATCTATGAGACTGCTGGGACTTTATATGAGAGTAACTACAGTCCACCCTTACCTACATCTGTGCCCCCAAAGAAACGAGAGGGATGTTCTCAGGTCCTCCTTTCAAAACACAGAATGCTTCAGCAACACAGGAATACAACTCACCCAGCAGCTGACTCACAAAGGATGCAAGGCAAGTACTACCACAAAACGGGCCTTTGCCCTATAAATTAAGGGCTGCTGTTCCACAACTCCTAGGTGTCCCACAGAGAGACACGTCTTTCCTCGGGCATCTAAAAATGAGATGCTGGAATGTGAACAAATCACCATAGGCTTCCTTGATAGTCAATGAGGAGGAACAGGTACCCCAGAGAGTAATTTGCATCACACTCAAACTGGCATCCAAGGCAGGTCAAATGGATTGTTCCCTGGAGATACCTATTTCTTACTTTTGACTGAAAAGGGAGCCCAGGGTGACCAGTTCAAACTTAGGCATCTAACTTCAGACATCTAAAGCTGTGTGAAATGAATCACACATGGAGAGGGACTAGAAGATCATCTATCTTTCATATGTCATGGAGTTTTAATTTTTACCCAGCTCCTCTTTTGTTGAGCCCAATAATTTTGTCTAAAACATTTCCTCCAGAGAGGCCTTCAATCTCGAAGACATAAAAAGATGAAGAATTCTTCAGTTCCCTTGTTTTAGTGATTAACCACTATTACTGGAAAAAACACTACTGGTTCCAATTTGCCTTTGGTTAATATTTTGTTTCCCTTTGCTATCTTGAAGAGATTGCTGTATTTTCTCTCTGGAAGAGCTGATGCAGTTTCAGATTGCCAGGTCTGAAGGCTGAGTGGTCCAGACTTTTTCCCTTTCAAAATTTAAGACCTTTGTACAAGCTTCCACCCACCTGACAGAAGCACTGCTACATCTTTATGTTCTGCTAGGACACGCTTTAATAAGACCAATGTCTTTGCATGCCCCAACTTCCCAGGGACCCAAAAGAAGACTGCAAATATTAATAAATTATTGTCTCAGCATCTTTCAAAATAAATATTGCCACAAACCCTTCAGAAGCAGAGAAACTAAAGGGCAGAGAAGGCAAGTAACTGACTCAGGTCTGGAGACTAAGTGAGAGCAGAAGTCCTCTTACCTGAATTATAACAATGACTTTTAAGCACTGGATTTCAATTAGCACCTTGACACTTTTAGTCACACCTTATTTCTCTTCTACTGAAAGAGGACATGAACGTATTGGAGAAGAGAAATTTTATCATCAGTGCTTGCTTTCTAATATCCAAGAAGCACCTTTTTGTTCTCTTTATACTACCTCCAAAAGAAAAAGTATCCAGTCTCTGACGTGGGCTCCATGGCATTACAATATATATTTCAACATAAATTACAGTATATATTGCCAACAAGCTTCAGTCATCACCTGAAATAAATTTGGATGAAGCTCACTTAAATTTACCTCTGCATCAGTAACCACACCAAATCTCAAACAAATCCCTGCACTTGCAGATAAAAACAGGACAGTGAGGAGGGCTGTTACTCAAATCACTAAAAAAAAAAAAAACCACAAATAAAAAGGAAGGGGTTGTGTGAACACTAAACATGGTAGAAATAGCCATTTGGCATAAGTGTTTATTCTCTTTATTCAATTGCCTTAATTTATACTATCATGGATGAGGAGCCTATTGCACATTGCACTGCACAATAAGAAAGGGTAGTCCAGGGTTTTATTTTCATGAGCTCCATCTAATACAGCCAAAGTGAAAGAATATCATTGAAAACATCTCCATATAAAAAGCCCCCACAGCTATATATAGATGCTAGATAAAGCTAATCATATCATGAAGATAATGTTTCTATGATCAGCTTCCAAATACACCTAGTAACAACAAGGTTCCTGCCAATTTTAAGCTATTTCATAATGGACATGAACAGGAGATATCCCAAAATATAAACACCTCTCCTGGTTTTCAGTTCTGTTGTCTCTGCCTTACAGAACTCTCCTCAAGTCATATTTATTGCAATATGTGTGCATTGTTTTTCCTTCTTCAAACAGAATATTCCTCCTGAAGAACTTGGCCTTTAACAGATTTTGTTATCACTGTGCCTGTCTAGAGCAGACTATGCTGTTATAAATGGTCCCCACTCATCATTTGGATGATACATGGATCTAAGAACTCTGATCAAAGTCAGATTCTACCAAATACTACTATTACTGCTACTACTACTACTTGTAATCATTATTACAGTATTGTAATAATTACTTGCATTATTATTATTATTATAATTATTATCATCATTATCATCATCATCATCATCATCTATAGTATTAGTATTAGTATTAGTATTAGTATTAGTATTAGTATTAGACTTTTTCTTATATGTACTTTAGCACATTTAGCTTTTAAGGAAATGGCTTAAATGGATGATGACATTGTTAAGCACCTGCAAGACAGAGTTGGAATCTCACTGGGTTTTCTTTTATAACAACCAGGCAAGAGCCTGACCCTCAAATCCAGAGCAAAATACTTCTATCCAAACTGTCCAACCAAAACACAGATTTAGAAATGTCCACATACTTTCCCAGAGTATTTAGTGCTTTAGATGAAGGTCATAATAAAAGTACTAGTTTTATTATTCCACAGTTTCAGCAGATGGTCTGAACTATTAAGAGTCAATTTGAGCCTATTAAAAATGTCATCTATTCTATTTCCAGACAATATCGCAGCAGTCCAACCTCATTACTTATCTGTCACTATAAAGAGCAGATAAACCTTCATCCATCACATCCAGTGACTTTTTGCCCAGAATTCTGGATCTCTTTTTTTTTTTTCCTTTGCTAAATTATTCCTCTCCTCTCAGTTCCGCAGCAATGTGGGCGTCCATTCCCTATTCCCACACACAAATATATATACATGCTAGAAGTATATTTAGTCTTCATGTAGCACATTTTCCAAAGAATCTCAAAGGACATCACAAAGTAAAAATGTATCTTTTACATCCAATACTCAAACGAGACATCTGAGGTATGGGGCAATTTTTGCCCACAATTTTTTTAAAAAATTG
The DNA here is from genome assembly GCA_013398955.1 of Callaeas wilsoni. Lineage (NCBI taxonomy): Eukaryota > Metazoa > Chordata > Aves > Passeriformes > Callaeidae > Callaeas > Callaeas wilsoni. The sequence continues at coordinate 502,759 of VWPU01012712.1, forward strand.
TGATCTCTGAAGGTAAATAAAGCAATCAGTGCTGACACAGCACAAGCTTCCCTTTTGAGTCCATATAGGCTCCCAAAATTTCCAGAACTGTCTGCTCCTTTTTCTTCCAGTTGTTGCTTCGGTTCCTTAAGTCAATCATTCTTTAAAATATTTCCCAAATACTGATTTCCCATTTTTGCCTTGGCTTAAAGCTACTTTTCCTTGCAAAATATGAATAATATTTCTTCAATTTCTGACTCAAAATCTACACAAGTAAAACTTTAGAACATATATTTTTTTTTATTCAAGGAAAGAGTGGTCCTTCACACTGCATATTGATTACCAAAGTCATTCGTAACTTATTCCCAAATTTTTAAAAAAGCAGCATGATCTTTGGAAACCCTGTTTTGAAGGACTAAGATTAAGATCCATATAAAATACTCATATCTCTCTTTTACATCTTTTACAAAATTAGCCACAAACTAAGTAATTGCAATTTGGAGGATTTAAAACTTCCAGGGATATTCAGAGACATTAATTTTCTGAATTGTGTTTATGCAATGGTTAATTATGGCTAACTTGTTGAAACAAAGGATCATTGACAGCCATGACTGCCATATTTATTCATGTTTATGGATACATGAGAAACAATCACTTAAGGTACAGTCATCCAGTGTGTTCCCATGTGTCTACAGATGTGATGTACTTTATTGTGTGGATTGAGAGGGGGGAAAGGAAAATTTTACTGCCATAACTCAATCACATTAGGAGAAAAAAAATATATGAGGCATATAATCTATTTATTTTTATATGACAATGTAGAAAGAGACACTTAAAAAAAAAACCCAACCCAAGCAGTGATACTTTAAGTTCATTAAAGACATATATTTTCTGATATGTAATACAACTGACACTTTAGGGGAATATGACTTTTTCCTATCACAGAGAATATCTGAAACATGAGAAGCATCAATCAATACCTGCAGTTCCTTGAGAGGCAGCATTAAACAAGAGAAAAGATCTCTCCCTCTTTCTGGTGTGTTCTGCTGTGAGTGTCTACACTGAAAGTCTGTGTTCCAGCCAAAGCAATAAATGATTAATGAAAATAGATATAGCTGTTTTAGGGAATGGGGGAGCCCATGAAACAGAGCAGTGCATGATGGTTTAATTAAAAAGAAAAAGTCTGAGCACCAACTTTGGGTAAGCCCTTTTCTGCAGTCTTTGTTCTTCCACCAAGGAAGTTGCTGAACGTTTTTCCTATGGTTTTTCATGGACTACATGGGAGAAAAGGCCTTCACCAAGTAGAAGCCTGCAGCAAAATTGTCCCTCTATGGTGTTCTGTGGCTCTTTTCATCTCTGAGTCACCTGGGTGGGAAATGATTTCGGACTGGATCACTCGAGCCACTCCCTGAGGCTGCGGTTTCAGCCAGCCCCATCACCAACATCCTTGACACGCTGTGGCTGGGCTATGCCATGCGCTGGAGGAGGTGTCTCCCAACTTGACAGCTGCTCCTACTGCTTGTAAGATCTTAAGAGCTGTAACTGTTTAACTAATATTTACTCTAGTTCAGCTCATGGGCTGGATTTTGTCTTTTGTAGCCAGCTAGAGGGGCACTTTTCCAGTGGAAAGCACAGGAGAAATTTGGTCTGGCTTGGCCAGAATTCCGCCTGTGATCCCCTGAGGAGAAGACGTTGCCATGGCAGCTTTGCTGTTCCTTCAACTGGTGCAATAGCTGCTGTTGCCACATTAAGCCAGCTCTGCTGGTCTGTGAAGGTGAGCTGCCTCTCCGAGTAATTATAAATGTACCTGCTTCCCCGTGAGCTTCTGCTGCTTATCCCTCCATCTGCCTAAGATACACAAATATTTTGTTATCCTTTCTGCAGGAGGTGACCTACCACGGCTGTCATGCTGTTCATCTCTCCAGATTTTAACAGCCAGCTCTGTCATGTAATGGGCTGCAGCTTTTGCTGAGGGACTCAAGCTGGCCCGGTAAGGTCCTTACCAGCAAGGAGAGACTCATGTCAATTAATTTCAGTTCTGAGCTCTGCAGAGTCATTCACCCTCTCCTAGGTTGTTTTGTGCTTTTTCTTGTGCCTGACATACTACAAAAAAATAGCTGATGCACGGCTGCAGTGCCCGGGACAGATGCAGTAGAGCTCTACGGCCTGGGATCTTTACCTGGGAGGATCTCAGCCCTTCATTTGGAGAATTGAGCAAGGTTGTCCCGTTTGCAAACAGAGCTGTCCCCTTGCAAACCTCACCCCTTACACAAGGCTGGATAGCACAGATGAGCCAGAGTTGAAGCTCTTTGTCTCTCAAATCCACATCTCACACCTCACTGGAGAAAGCCCTAAGGCCACTGATGACTCTGAGCAGCAGACATTCACCCGTCTAGCCTGCTGAAACTGTGCCAGATTAAATCAATGGGATCATAAGCATTTAAACAGGAATTACTCCTGCTCAACCAGCTAAAAACGTCCTTTATTAGGCAACAGCCTCACTCGAACCCCTCTGCTTGAGCTATAAACAAAGCACATCAAACTGGAGGCTGCACAGTGGAGGTAGCAGCCTGCTCAAGGTAACAGCCCTTGCAGAAGAAGAAAGGAAGAGGTGTGCTTTATTGCACACAGATTCTGCAATTCTGGAAATGATACAGCTACTGTACCCATATCACAGGGCAGGTCTGGGAAATGAACACATGATTAAGAGCTTTGAGAGCTCTGTGCTAAAAAGAGACGTAGAAATGTTGCTGTGATTTAATTCATGCATGCATGCACTTCAACCCAGACTAATTCCCCAGGGTTAAAATGAAATAGAGTTTAAATCTAACAAGGGTAGAAACTCGTAACCAATTCCTGTGCTTCTCAAAGAGAATATCAAATGACATGAAATCCTTAATTGCCCTGAATGAGACACAGACATCTGAAATGGAGTTACGTGTCTCCTATCTAAAAACCCCACTTAAATTAATTCTTTACCTTCCTTCCACCACCCCTAGAAAATGAAACTTCTTCAGGCATAAAAATAGACTAAGCTTTACTAAAACCAAGTGCAGATTTAAGCACCTACTTTAAAAGGACAAGCTGTTTGCACAACTGATATGATATTACGAAACTTTAGACATTTCTTTCACAACTGACAAGGAACTGAATGCATTAGACAGGCCTGTTTCACATCTGAAGCCACAAAGGCTCCCAAGTCCGTATGCCTCTGGATTTTTCTCTGAACTCCATTGTTTGTGGTTAAAACACCAAAAGGGTCTGACCCATTTTAAAAGAAGGAAATAATATTTCTTAGCCTGCAAATGATACTCACTGCTAGCAGAAAAACAACTGAAGCCTAATCCTCCTGAAGAAAGGAAATGTCGCAGGTCAAAGTCACAACGCATAGTCCCCCCCAGAAAGTAGGGGGAAAAAAAAATACACCAGGTCCAGACTGGTCATGCAGAACCACACAGCACTGGCAAAGTTTACAAATCACTCTGTCAAACACAGCTGATTTTCATCTAACAAAGCAGCGATGTTTTTGGTGGAAGGTTAACATTACTTTCTTGGCAGAGCAGAATTGTACCTTTATCCTGAAATATCACTTCATGGTGAGAAGTGTTGCACACAGTAATGAAAAACAATAATCTGTCTTCAAAGTCCTTTTGAAAGGTCTAGCTCATTCCAGTTCCTCGGGGCAAAGCAGGACAAAGTGAAGTGGAATTGTTTCCATTTCACAGATGGGAGAGATGAGGCAACAAAGAAAAGGATTAAATTGGAGGAGGGTTGGTGTGATGCCGTTTTGGGATGTTCAGATTGCAGTCTCAGGCAACCATCTTTTTACATTTAGATTCGACTACAGGGTAAACATTTCTGTGCTTTTCACCAATGAAGTACATGAGATCACTACATCTGCAACTCATTGTGCAGCCTGAGTGCACCAATTGGCCTGAACATCAGTGAAGTAAGCCCACAAGTTTGGATGAATCTCTGGCCTCTCGCCAAGCATGCAGAGATCTTGTTTCTTAGAATAATTACTGAATTAAACTCTTTGCAGGGAGAAGAGGAAATGGCAGGAGCCAATTTTTTGCCAAGCCTTAGCACGAGAACTCAGGACATCCTGGGTTTCTTGACTGCGCAGATCACTGAGTTTCCTCTATGTTCCAGCAAATCCCACTCTAAATGGATTTAGCAACAGAGAAGACACATATCCAAGCAGAGAGTTTGATCCTGCTGCTGAAGGAAAGAGACAAAGACTCTTAACATGACTACAGACAATCTAGCACTGAACTTGTGGACTGCTCATTTTCCCTTGGAAACTCAAGTTAATCACTTTCCCTTTTCTTGACGCTCTGCAATGAGCTGCTCTCTAAGGTGCTGACCCTGTTATTACTGACTACCAAGTCTAACACTTATTATCATGATAAGTCTTATTGTTTAAAGCAGCCTTTGCCTAATGGTTTTCACATACACTTTACACCTGGCTTAATTCAACACTGCCTCATTCCAGTGCAAAAAACAGTGAAAAGGAGACACCTTACCCGCACAGTGTGTGCATTTTCTATAGTGCCCATGTTTGCAAGATGCAGGGCAATGCCCACCAGGACCCCAGTTTGTGTGGGCCAAGCTGAGGCTGAGAGGACTCTGAAACTCTGTGTGAATCACACTGTCTCTCTGTGAATCACAGATCTGAAGAGTACGGGAAGGAGACTTCATCTATCCTTACCACCTATAGATTACACACAACAATAGCCCTGCATCATTGGGAGGAACGTTAAAGCTCATCTCATTCCACCCCCTGCCATGGGCAGGGACACCTTCCACTCTCCCATGCTGGCCCAAACCCTGTCCAACCTGGCCTTGGACACTTCCAGGGATGGGGAAGCCACAGCTTCTCTGGGCAAACCATGTGAGTTCCTCACCACTCTCACAGCCAAGAATTTTTTCATCATATCTCATCTAAACCTACTTTCTGTCAGTTTGAAGCCACTCCCCCTTGTCCTGTCACTCTATACTCCTGTAAATTGTCCCTCTCCTTCTTTCTCATTGCCTCCCCCCAGGTACTGGAAGGCTGAAATTGGATCACTCCAAAGCTTTCTCATTTCCAGGCTGAACTATCCCAATTCTTTCAGCCTTTGCCCACAGCAGAGCTGCTCGATCCCCCTGATCTTCTTGGTGCCTCATCTGGACTGGCTCCAGCAGCTCCAGGTCCTTCCTGTGCTGTTGGAGCCCAGGGCTGGAGGCAGCTCTGCAGGTGTGGTCTCACCTGAATGGGGCACAGGAGCAGAATAACCTCATTCAAGTCTAGTAAAGTCAAAATAAATCATATATTCTGCAAAAATCTCCTATCATGTCCCAAGACAACCAATTTCCTGGAACCATCTCTGTTTGATCTCTTAAACCTTTGCCTCTTAATTTTACCTTGTATAGTTTTAACTTCTGGTCAGCGGGTTTGTTCAGTTTTTCTCATTCTAATGGGTATTTTCCATGGGTAATTTTTCTCATATAGAACTCCAGAACTTGCATTTTATTGTGTGTCACTATGAGCTGGTTGGCAGGTTAATCTGTTTCGGTGTCTGTCGTCATGAACAACCAATTTGTCCAGAGAAGGAATTACAAAAAGGATGTGAAATCATGACAGTCCGGGTAATTTCCTTTCCAACTATAACTCTGTTGACATTAACTACAACATTAGCAGCTATGAATAAGGTTTGTCATGTACACTCCATGCAAAGAAGAAAACAAATGGAAAAGTTAAATATTTACTCTCTGACAGCTTATTTTTTTGCAAGTGTGTTTTTTAACTAAAGTTATCCAAAGCCTTCCCAAACCATTTTGCCAAGGGAACTGCTGTTTGCAGGATCAGGAGATTATGTTTGCTTAAGCACATCTGTGGAGCCAAAAGAAAATAAATAAAAAAAAATTAAAGAAACTTCTTTCACCCATTCCTCATCCATTATTTTATTAACCACAATTGCAAGGTTAGAAAAATATCCACTCCATTAGCCCCTAGGGCATGAAACACAGGATTCCAAAGCCCATTTTGTACTCAGTTCTGCTGAATTTCAGCGCCTACTGATACTGTGTGGCATCACACAAAATTGACTGGACTGTGAGTTTCTTAAATGGCAACTTGGTCAAATTATGCTTTCAGTTATTAACAAATACCATACCCCAGGGTCAGCTCAAACTTTCCACTACATGCTCGAGGTGACTGAATGATAAACAAACCATCAGTGGGAAATTTTGATGCTGGCATATGCCGTCTGGTTAGCTTTTAGAAGGAGGAAGTGAGAAGATGTATGGTTGATTTGCCCAAGTAGTTTAAAATAAAAGAAAAATATTTGAAACAAGAGAAAAACTTCAGTCCTTCTGTCTTCACTTTCTTATGCAGATACCTATAATCAGACATTTATTTGTACAGAGAGATGCCAAAATAAACAGGACTTTCTCTCAGGAGCATCCATTAACTTCAATTTGGGTACTCGGTGTGCTAAGTGTCTCTCTAAGAAAGTTTACTTTTAAGTGCCTGAAAAGGATTGAAGTGACTATCTAAGAAACAGTCGTCCTGATTTGGACATTTCTGGCAAGGCAAAAGCATGAGGATAATGGGATGTCTGAATTTGATTCATTTCCTGACTGGATCAAATTCCAGACTGATTTAATATAAGTGGCCAAAGCATAGAGAAAGGAACTAATGTGGGACTGTTTGCTGTGGACAGCATAAGAAATTATGTAATTAAACTGAGGTGGAGGAAATACAGATGAGACATTCGAGGAAACAAGTAAAAGGTAAGTATAGTTGCATGTCTATGCAGGATGCTGAAGGATTCAGCATTGCTGGATGTGCATAGGAGCAAATCAGACAAATGAGTTTGAGGTAGAGCTGGCCCCAGCTTAAGGAGGATGCATTCAGTGACCTCCTGAGCCAGGTCTGGCAAGAATTCTGTCATGAACAGCTCTAGAGGGAAAACATCTTGAGGGGACAAGCATCAGTACCAGACTGATGCTTCACTCCCCAGATGACCATACCTTTGGTACTACCGCGACCTGATATTCTTCGTAGGTGAGGATGGGATGTGTTGGACCTATTTTAGAAAATTCTGAGGAGAGGAGAGGAGAGGCGAGGACTGGAGAGGAGAGGAGAGGAGCGGCGAGGAGAGGAGAGGCGAGGACTGGAGAGGAGAGGAGAGGAGCGGCGAGGAGAGGAGAGGCGAGGACTGGAGAGGAGAGGAGAGGAGCGGCGAGGAGAGGAGAGGCGAGGACTGGAGAGGAGAGGAGAGGAGCGGCGAGGAGAGGAGAGGCGAGGACTGGAGAGGAGAGGAGAGGAGCGGCGAGGAGAGGAGAGGCGAGGACTGGAGAGGAGAGGAGAGGAGCGGCGAGGAGAGGAGAGGCGAGGACTGGAGAGGAGAGGAGAGGAGCGGCGAGGAGAGGAGAGGCGAGGACTGGAGAGGAGAGGAGAGGAGACGAGAGGAGAGGAGAGGAGAGGAGAGATCGCTTCCCTCCACTGTGTGAGAACCTCTTTCTAAAGAGCCAATGAAAGAGGAATAAATATCGTCTTTCTCTGTACAGTTATATGGCATCTTTCATATCAAGATCTCAAAGCAATTTTAATTAAATCCAGAAATTGAAGGGGATTTCAATAATCTGCTCATTTATAAAATCTAAAGGAAGCTAAAGAGGTGAGGTGTTTTGTCCACAGGCTGTAATGGCAGAGCAGGAGCAAAGGTGGAAGTACACCTTTGGGGCCAAATTCTAGCTATGGTCAGGTTCTTCTACCTCCAAAAGAATTGGAAACAGGACACTGGTAATTCAGGGAAATTTGATTCCCAGCATTCTAACACGACAAAGGATCCTACAGCCTAACGGTCTTCAAACATCCTTTGAATCTCTTTCTTCTCTAGCCCACTGTTGTTTGTGCCCATTTCGGCACTGAACCACCCAAAGGAAAAGTCAGAATAAAGCAAAGATCTCTGGATAGAACAGCATTTCTGTCACACACACGGGCAAACACGCACAGAGCACCACAGCGGTCATGGTGCTGTGTACAAACTGCAGGACACATTGGCTATTCTAGACACCAGGTGTCTGGGATATAATGACCTCTTAATTAATGGCTAAATAATGACCACTAACAATTAAGTTGTCAGAAGATAGAAGAAAGAATAATGGTAAGTACCATTCCCTGTTTACCACAGGAGTCCCTCCCATTTCTTATGCCCTGGGCTCAGTCCTTACACACCTTTATTGTCCAAATAGTCTGCGGACATATGCCTTGTTTTTTTGAATAAAAGAGAAATATAGTTTCAGTCCAAAAGAAGCCTTCCTCAAGCTGCGAAATTAAGAAATAAGGAATATGTCTTTCCATGTTCAGCTTGGGGAGTACAACGGGAAGAAAAGCCTGCCTGAAATTTTAACAACTACTGTGGAAATACCCACATGTGAGTTCTAGACCCTCGCTTTTATCAGCTGTAGCAAGGTTTCCCTGCTGGGAAACCCTTGGGCCTGTCCATCTGCCGTACAGTATGGTGAATACTACTACAATGGCAGTTTAACAATAACTGTGCTCTTTTGAACCTCCCCATTCAAGTCACTCCATTGATTACTCAGAAGAATGCAGACTCTTGTGTTATTTGATCGGCACATATACTCTGAGCATTTAATCCCCTCAAATATTTTTCAATAACTTCCTTTAATTACAAGGAAAACACGTCGAGTGATGCATGCATTGAAGAGCTTCCCCTCATGTCTCTCTCTCTCTCTTTTTTTTTTTTCCTGTTTAATGAAGAATTTGAATCACTTTTCAACTTCTTAATCCTATAATCCTGGAAGGAATTTGCTCTCTTCCAAACCCTGGGGGTGGTAGGCTTATGCTTAGTACAGTACACCCCGGAGATCTTTCAGCAGGGTCTTTCCAGAGGAGTCCCAAATACCTGCATTCCTCAGCTATGTGGTCACCATGCAACTCAGCCTCACCAAAAACACCTTGCCTCAGTGGTTCAGGGACTGACTTTTTCATGGAAAGTGCAAGGATAACATGGCACAGTAGACACAAAGTGTGCAGAGAACCAAGATTTTCCAGAAGGAATGGGCACTTGGTGCCAAGCAGGATGGTTTTAACAACACATTTATTCCCTTCAATGAATCCATCCTTCTGGATAGAAAAGAAAAAGTCAGAGGAAGGGTGACCTTGCTAATGTTACATCCTTGCACTTTACTGCCTCCCATTCCCTGGGGGAAGACTGGGGAATGACGGACAAGTCTGTACAACTGGTCTTGTTGGGAGGGTTGGACTGAGCCTGTTGGCTGCACAGTCTTTGCCTTGAAGGGCACAGGGTGCATTTGCAGCATGCGACACTCTCCCCTGTGAGCACGCTGAACTCAGCGCACAACAGCTTCAGACTTGTCTACTTTTGTTTGAAGAAAAGCCTTTGTTGTCACAGCAAGACAGCTCTTTTCGCAATGAAACCAAAGTCCGTGATTTTCCTCCTCCTGGTTTTCCCGTAGAACCAAGGAACTCTAATGAATGTACTCCAAAGCAGAAATTTTCCACCTTGTCTTTCCAGGCTATTGGTTCTCAAGGGGTGGCCTGTGGGTCTTTAGGGACCCGTAAAACGGGGAAAAAATGGTGCATGGAACAACTGTAAAAGAGTAAAACCACAGTAACAACCCAAACCATTCCCTCGTAATTCCATAGGTGCCAGCAAGCAGACAGGGTGAAAAAAAGGCTGTAAATACACTTTCAAAGTTTTGCAGCATTTTTTGCTGTTTGTAAATCAAACACCTTGGGGCTCCGTTGACCAGAGCGAGCCTTGGCTTACTCTCCAAACATCTGAGTGTTCTTTCATTACAAGCAGCAGCAAAATACTGTGCAAAGGCATACTTTATTCATTCCTCTCCCGTTCTAGGTCACGGTCTTCAGCTCTCTTTCTTTTTCTCATGCTTGTTAGTTCAAGTAACCATTGTTTTGTCAGTGGTTAGTTATCTAATCCCATTACACATAACCGTTGTCATTGTGTTTTGTGCTAAAGTAACAACACTGAGAAACAGGCTGGGAAACCTGAACAGCCCAAAGTGCATCTATCTCTCTCTTGTTGAGATAAGATGCCATCAGAGGCCTCAGCTGAAAGGTGTCTGGGTGAAGAGGAACACACAGGACACAGTAAGGACATGTGGGAAACAAGGGTGTTGCTTGCACGTCATCTCCCTCCATTTGAGGGAACTAAAGCTTGAAGGTAAATTCAGTGCTGGATCAGCCTGAAAGCCTGGCCTGTTTTCAGAGACTTGCACGTTTTAATGCAGCTCCGATGATCAGTTTTATGATCTGATAATTGACAAACCTGCTAACATGTTAATCACAGCTCAGCTGGCAAAGGATGATGAAAAATTACGTCACACTGTGATGTATGACTGCTGCTTTCCATCTCTGTGATAGACTGCAGCACCTATTTCATACCCACACAGCCCATCTCATGTTGTTCCTTCTGCAGGGGCAATGACTTCCCCGCTTGCCTGGCTGAAGCATCATGTAATAGGCAGGAGCATGAATTAGACACCTGTCATTGATGCAAAGAAAACATCTTGTATTGTCCAAAATTCTTGAGCTATTTCACCATCAACTTTCATTAAGGGAACACAATTCTGCTGTCTTCAGAAGACTGCTGGTAAAAAAACTGAGTGAAGAAACATACCTCTAGGAATATTTTGCAGCATATATGGCAAGCTGTGAGTACATGACAGTAGCAGATGGGTTACACACTGATGTCCTCTTTAGGAGGGAAGTCTCATTAGAGCAGACAGGACTGACAGTTTCTATCCAGACTCGGCATGCACGTAGTGCCACCCTCACCTCCAGCTTGGAGAGGAGCTGGGCAGGTTTAATGAACCCAACCCGTTAAACCCCCAGGTTTGCAGAAGGGTGAGTCAAGTCACACAAAAGTTGTCACTTGCTTCAGGTCACGTGTCAATTCCAGACTGGATCTAATGACAGAATCCAGGAAAAGAACTGAAGGAACAGTGTATTTTTGTATTTTTGGGGGGGTGAAATCTACATGAAATACCTCAGGAAGTGCATTTCCTCATGTTCTGGGAGAAAAAAAGAAGTCCAATTCTTTTTATCGCCTCACTTATGTTTCCTCTCTTTCATCCTTCTTTTCCTCTCCATCTGTCTCGATGTACGCCTTTCAATAAGAAAACTTTTTTTAAAAAAAATTTTTTTCAGAACTCCACTCTCTAATTTTGGAGCCAAAATTATTGGGTGAATTTAGTCCTAGTGTGGGACCATTTATTTTGGAAGCAATCTTCTTTTTTTTGTGTAGATTTTGTGGCAAAAACACAAAAACCTGGATAAAAATCACCAGTTCTCACTAGGAAAGCATACACCAATGCCTTTCTAGCACTCTCACTGCCTTTGTCCTTGTAACAGTTGTATTATCATCTGTGACCCCAACACTTACATGCACTTCAAAGCCCTGTAAGGACTATTATCTCCTCTCAAAAAGAAGAAGAAAGTGAAATTCACTGCAACAAGGAACTGGCGAGCTTGTGGTGGGACAAAATAAACACTCTGGAGAGGAAGCCCTGGGGAGATGGCTCACCTCCAGCAGCATGGACCAAGGGCTTTTCTGCAGCAAGGAGAATTTTTTTTTGCTCAAAGAGATGCACCCAGCAAAGACAACCCAAGAAGGTGGTGCTACTTCACCTGTAATCCTGCTAGGATGAACCAGAGTCTTCAGTTTGTGGGTTTGTTTCCTCTGGAGGGGGTTTGAAGAATAGATGTGGAAGGTGACACAGATGTGCACCCCTGGCCAGGATGTATTCTGAGCCAGCACTGTGCACGGAGAGCAGGGGTGAAGAGGAAGGGGTCTGCCTCTGCCATGTCTCTGCTCTCTGCAGTGCACAGACTGCTGATTTAACAAGAAGAAAGAAGTCCAGCTACTGACATTCCCCTTCTCTGCCATGGTTTTCATTATTGACTGACTCCCTATTTTTAATATCCGAGGTATGCTAAGAAATAATAATACTCATAATAAGAAATCTAACAATTCTCATAAACAACTTTTGTTGTTGTTTTTTATTATCTATCTAACACAAAATCCAGGGATACTTCTGGCCCACAGCAAAATCTCCTCTCAGCCCCAGCCTCCTCTCTTCATGGACAGCAGTGTCACCATGAGCAGAGAAGCAGGAGCAAAGCCCAAGGTTGCTGGCAGGGCACAGCAGTCAGTGTGTCACTGTGATAATCTGCTTAAAGGAGGAGGCCAGGGCATCATTAAATAGCGTGGCCTGAAGCCCTAATGGAGCACCTGGAATATCTGATGCTCTCTCCATAATAAACTGCAGCTCATGTATGACTGCTGTGCAAATGTATCCAAAAACGAATTCAGCACCAAGCCCTGACTCACACCATTCTCTATCACCAGAGACATCAACCTCCTCTTCTCAGGTTATTGTTGCAAAGGTGACACCTACTTTTTTATCTATGTTTGAGAAGCCACAAAACTAAACAAGCAGATGTTGTCGCACGTTTTTCCTCTGGCAGCCACAAAACCAGCACAGCAAAATCTCAAAAAAAATCATTGCAAAAAAATAATTCACGCTAAAAAGCCCAAAACAACAACAACAAAAACCAAACCAAAACCAGGAGAGTAGGCCTTTTTAGAACAGACTTTTCTATGATTTTGTTTTGACATTATCGTTTTCCAAATATTTTTTAGCAGTTCAGCAGGATGAAGAGCAACCAGCTGGAAGTCATGCAGCAGATGGCCACTGGGATCCTTAAAACATAGGAAGACCTCACTTGTCTTGTATGAGACCAACAAGACAGAGATAATTTCTGTTTACTGATATATCAGAGACTTCATGGTGGGGAGGTGGGAAAGCTCCTTAGGCTCATTTGCACTCTGAGAGCACGAGAGAAGAGAGCATTAATAAATTAGGGTGTAGGTTGGAAGAAACATTGGGAAGAGCAAACCAAACAAAGGTTAAGATAGAACCTACACAGGGGACAGACTCACTGTGAGCTGGATATGACAAATGAAGAGGCCCCATCCAGCTTTACATTGTCCTGATTCAACCTTTGAGCAGCCATCATTCAGACAGCACAGAGGTGATAGCCTCAACAGTGATTGGCATGCCTAGAGGTCATGGCTCTCTCCCACTCCCAATGCTCTTTTTAGGTTGCAAAAGGAACCTGGAAATCCATCTGGGACTAGCTGTCCACGTTGTTCAGGGAGGTGATGGTAGGGTAATAATCACTTCCTTTGCCTTCCTTGTTTTCCCCACATGCTCTTCCTCACTGTTCTGAACTTGAATGGCTTTCTTCATTCATTGGCACCAGATGCTTTTGGTTCTTTCAGAAAGTGAAATGGAATTTCTTGCTGAAGTTCATTCAGATACTCTAGCTTCCCCCTGGATTTTCTCACCCTTTTGTCAAGTTTATCAAAAGGTGCCTGGATGCCTTATCCCTCAAAGACCAGGCCATGTATTCACAAATTTTGCAGCATGCAAGAGGTCTGTATTTCAAATGCCAAATATTCATCAGTTAGAATGGGTAAACTTAAAGGTTTCCTGCAAGAATGCTGTTTTAATTGAGATAAAGAGGAAAATCATCCAATGAAAGAACTGTCCTTGAAAGCAGACAACATTTTCTTCTAACAAAGAAGCATTTTTGCTAGTAAGACAAATTAAAATGGCCTCAAAGACCTTGTGTTCGTTTTGGATTATTTGTAAAGGGCTTTTGTGGTTTTTTGGGTGTGTTTGTTTTGTTTTGTTGAGGGGTTTTTTTTGTTGATACCTTCTACCCCCCACCTCCAGATACGCTGTAGGAAAATTGGCGTGGTCTAAGTGCACCTATTTTGTAAATCGGGTTGATCAAATGCATATATACATAGTGGAGAAAGCAGACACTTTAANTACTGAACAAAAGTAGCTGCAAGATAAATAAAGTGCTAATTTTCAGGTGGCTGGAGTTTGGGAAGGAGCAGACATTCTCCTTAAGCAGTGGTAGTGGCATCCACCTTTAACGTTTGGATGCCAAGCTGTCAGCCAGCAACTTCAACACCACCCTTATCTCTCCTCTTTTCTATTTATATATTACACAAAGCTATTTTTTCCTGGGTTTAATTGCACATCAATGGACCAACTGAATGGATCCGTTTTGGAGGTTGCTGATAGCAACGCTGAGGAATCCTGCAGATGGAGGTCTAAAATTTCAGTTCTTTCCAGTGCTATATTAGATAATATGGGGAAAGCCAGTGAAACACTCAGCAAAAACACCCTGGCTGTGCTTCTCTTATTTGCAAGTTCAAGCAGGATATTGAGAAGATTAAACAACTAATTATTTATGTTAAACTGCTCCCTCTAACCACAGGTTTTCTACCAAAGGAGACACCCATGGCAATGATTATTTCGGTTTTTCAGAGGTAGTGGCAGACCTCCGAAATCATTCAGGTGTTTCAGAGTCCATGAACACATCCTTAAAAATGGAGTATAGCCTCTTATTCATTCAGGGATGTTAAAAAAAGGAATCTCCCAGTTCCCTTTAGGCCAAATATATTTGCCTTGGCAAACATGGATTTTGAAGGACTGCCCCAGGATTTACAGGAACACAAAAATCACAACACTAAGATTGATTATATTGGACACAGTATCAGACTGAGGGTTTCACTAACTTGTTAAGTAAATAGAATTGCCTGCACCTCTATGTTCCCATTGTAAAAGAGATGTGAACACCACAAAGTACTTCAGCTGGCTTAAAACCATTTTCCCAGCACCGAGCCTGTCTCCTCTAAGCTTCATGCACAAGGTAAACAAGCAGAGCTCCAGTCTAAGTTGAACAGCCTTTTTTGACATGTTGACTTGATTATTTCAGTCTACTTCCCCGAGCTTTCCAGCTCATACTGACTTAGCTTCCTTCAGATGGAACCTCTGGCAAAACTGCCTCTTGTGTTTCAAGATCCTTAAAACTCACTCCTTTGTCTGTCTCAATGTCAATTATTGCTTATTTGTGAAAGGAAAGGAAAAGCAAAACACACCAACTCAGACACACGAAATAATGAATAGACAAATTTCCACATTCATAAATAACGCAACATGCTTCCTATAGCTCTTACATAATCTTAAGGAGTTGTTTGGTTTAAATCTGGCACTGTTTTAGTAGGTCTTTTTGTTCTACTACTCTTGTGTTACTTTTAAGTAGGAGAGGTGTTTGACAAGTGAATCTTCAGTGATGGCAACGGCAGCTTTTATTGACTTTTTTTGAAAATATTGAGCTAACTCGGAATTACTGAAGTGAACAGCACTTGTGAATATAAACTAAAACAATAGGTGACTGGTACATATTGCATGAGAATTTATTTAGTTTTCAACCCAATAGAAACTGATGGCCAAGCTTAGACACACTTGAATGCTGTTGGAAAACCTCTTCCCTCCCTGGAATGGACATAATCCACCTCTGAGCTTGATTCCACCACACATACACAAGTATAATTTACCATAGTAATGTATAATGGTGCATAAATTTGTAATCAAGCTGGTTTCCTTAAGCTGTTTCTGTTCACTTGAGGAAATGTGACTTTCTGAAGAGCACAGCCATACAAGCAGATGGAGATGGGTTTGGGGTCAGGTAGAAGGGCTGGAAGACAGCTCAGCCTTCATTGCCAGTGCTTCCTCATGCCACACAGCTTGGGCCAGTCCCATGAGGAATGCCTCCAAAGAGCTCAAGAGAACATACCTGTTTGCAGATACAGCAAACTAATTACATGGAGGCAAACCTCAATGGAAATAATAATAATAAGAATTAGAATGTTCCAAACAGTACTCATCTGGGAATCTCAATTAGCTCCACAAACAGTAATTAATTTAGCTTCTTAGCTCTCTGCAAGATAGAGAATTACTAATCTTCCCATTTTATGGATGGGGATATACACATGCAGACATGTCAATGAGACTTTAGCTGGATTTAGACAGCACATCTTCCTGCAACCTGTTCTCTACCTTGTGCTCTCTCCTGTCATGTCAGCTGTTGTTCTCCCTTTCTTTTTGTACAAAACTATATTCTGCTGGTTTGGGCCAAAGAAGAAATCACTCCAAAGTCTCCAAGGGCTGAACATAACTAAAGTCTGCTGTACTCACCATAAGGGTTGCATTAAATACCCTGTGCTGTGATAGAAAACGTATCCAGTGGGACTCCACAGGCTTTTATTTAGTAACCCAACAGTGACGTTTCCCTAATGAGGCTGATGACAAATTTGGCTTTATTTCTTTCACCAAATATTGCTAAAACCCAGGAGATGATCCTATAAAACAGTCAGATTAAACACCAGGAGAGAGACCTGCCTGCCTTTGACCTCAAACAAAGGGCAGATATTGTTGGTGCTCTGAGGGCAGCTCTCCAACACAGTGAGATAATGGATCCTTCCCTAAAATAAACACCAAGCTGGCCATACCAACAGAGCAGCCTCTAGTTTTATAATCCCTTTGCTAGTTTAAATGTCCAGATGAGTTATTATATTGCAACACATACACAATAAGTATGTCATGACCCTACAGTAGTACTCTGTAAGAATACAGAGGACTAGGAAGAATAAAGAAAAGGGTTAGTGACTTTTCAATCTTAAGTGAACTTGATTTGTCTTCATTCCGAAAAAGAAAATATTTGCATGCTTTCAAAATCTTAAAGAGTATTTGATATTTTTAGACCTTCTTGCTCTCTAAAATCACCTGGAAGGAGGTTGTAGCCAAGTAAGGGCTGATCTCTTCTCCCAGACTGCAAGCAACAGGACAAGGGGAAATGGCCTCAAGCTGCACCAGGGGAGGTTCAGATTGGGCATCAGGAAAAATTTCTCCACAGAAAGGTTTGCTAACATCGGAAGGGGCTGCCCAGGGAGATGGTGGAGTCACCATTCCTGGAGGTCAAGAAATGACTGAGAGTGGAACTACGGTTTAGTTGTCATAGTGGTGTTCAGTCAAAGGTTGGACTTGATGATCTTGGAGGTCTTTTCCAGCCTTAACAATTCTATGATTCTATTGTATGATTGTTTTAGTTGAGGGTTAACTGGATAAGATATGGACTTTGTGATTGCTGAGTTACTGTGCTGCTCCACAAACATTCACACATAAACTATCTTTGAATACAAGGCTGTCCTGCAGGTGAGACAGGAGGTAGGAGATGTTCTCATGTATTTTTAGCTTATTTGCAAAGTAGGATTGTGACTTGGAAAAGTTATTTTACGTTGTGTCTTGGTTTCTCCCAAAGAAAACAAGACTTGCAGCTGATGTCCATGGCAGCTGTGCTGCTGTGAATACAGAGTCGACAAGAAATTTTAATTCTGGACTGTGTAAGGGGAGATTTCAGCCCCACTCATATTTTGCAGTGTTTTTGTTGTCTGTGTAAAATGCCAGGCATTTGGGCATGAGGTCCATAGCAGTGACACTGCTGGAAAAAGGAACCACATCCCTGTGTGTTCATCTACAGCCAAAGTCTGCCTTAATTTTCTCAATTTAGGGTTACTAAACATTTCCCCTGCAAACTCCCTTTGCCACATTTCTCTGATGCGAGCCAGCAGCTTGTCTGTTTTGCGTCTATTTGTGGCTGATATGAACTGTGACACGTCCAGGGGATCTTTTACAATTCCTGGTGACAAGGAGGGCTGTGAGCAGCAAAGTGTGTCACATATATTAGTCAGCTGCAAAGCTGAAACTGATAGCAGGGTATGAATAGAGCTGATAGCCTCATCTCTAGCTGATACTTCATGTGGCAGATCATGTTTCTGGGGGCTCCTTTGCTTGCCCCAGGGACGGAAAGAAAAAAGTCCTGTCCATCCAGGCTCAGATTGGATATTAGGAAAGATGGCAGCAAGGCTGGTATGCACAAAATGCACCACCAGTAGGCTTCTGGAGATGGCAATAGATACTTTGGGAGGATGAAAAGCAGATAAAGACCTTACTCAACTTGGAGGTCAAGCCACCTCTTGGTATGTCTTGAAGGAGGACAGAGGAAATGTCATCCCACCCTCCCCAGTTTGGACCTGACTGAAAAGGGAATTAAACCAGCTTTTAAAATCCCTTGAAGATATTGCAGCACTCTACATTCAAGTTGCCAGTCAGGAAGAGGCATTCCTTAAATGCCCATGATTAGCACTCTTCGCCAATTAGCAGGAAAAGAATCACAGCTCTTGTGCAAAGTGGTTATGGGGACACTCGTTAATTTCCATGGACTTGAAAGTAAACACTAATGAAAAACTCCAGCTAAATTTCCAGGGAGACTGTCTGTGTGTATGCATGTGTCCTTGTGTGCCTTTGTCACAAAGAGAGGCACAAGGTCCCTCTTTCTATCCCTGAGATAAAAACAATCAGCTTCAGAGCCACTATCATCATCTGATCCCAACAGCCCACTCCTTGAGAAGCTCCTTGACTTCTTGGGAGGGTGTTTTGCTTTCTAAACTCAGTGCCAGAAGGTAAAGGAGAGGATGATCTCTGCATCTACAAAGTAGTTGGGAACAACAGCAGCATCTCTTGCTTCCAAGAATCTTGTCACCATTTCAGAATACTCTGTCCCATCTGGGAGGGGCAGAGGGAAGAGGACTTTTCTGGGCTCTGAGAGGGGCCTAAGGAAAAGAGAAAACACCAGGGAAAAAAGAGAGAAAAGCTCTGCAAATGAGCAGTCAGCATAAACAAAGTGTATCCACCCAGGCAAGAGGCTGAAGCATGACTGCACTAAACAAATCACAGTGGAATCAGCAACTGGCAAAGTAATTGGCGTTATTACAGCTGATGGAAAATTTCTGATGCCGCCCATGTTCGCTTTCGAAACACTGCTTAGACATTTAATTGGCTTAGTTCACATCTAGATGATTGCTCTTTTTGTCCTTCTGGAGTGTATCAGGCCTGTATCTGCAGACAGAAGCTTTTGGATGTGCCTCCCTGGCTCTGTCCACCAGCTATGAGATAGGGAATGAAACTTTGCACAGATGAAGCAAGGCAAGGGAAATATGGAGAAGAATGGGTCTGACCTAAATCATTTCAATCTCTCTGTTACTCCAGTACTTTTAAAGTTCAGCCCTGGCACTACCAAACAGTCCTATGCTTGCAGCACCTAAAATACTGTGAGTTAAATGCAGGGGTAAAAACTGAATATGTTGATGTCAGCAAAGGGCGGGTTTGGTGCTTTGGTCACAATATAGGTAAAATTGCTTTCTCTGTCACACAGAAATGCTCCTGTGAACACCCTCTGGCTTATTAATCACACTATTTAATGGAATCACAGGATGGTTTTGGTTGGAAGGGCCCTACAAGACACTCTCATTTATACCCTTCTTCTGTGGGCAGGGGCACCTTCCACTAGATCTGGTTCCTCAGAGCACCATCCACCCTGGCCCTGAACAGTGCCAGGGACGACAGTAAAATGTTAATAATGGCTGAGTGCTTGTGCTCAGAAAGCTCTTCTCCATCAACTTGCTAGACTCTCTTGCCAAACTATCCTCATCCTATGAACCACTGTTCAGAAAATCAACTCCTCTCTGCAGGCCATGCCTACATGGACAGGGAAATTTCAGCTGGAGGCATCCTAGTTTTCTCCAGTGTTTTATAAAATCCTCACAAAATCATTCATCTGTAGGCAGCAGCCAGGATCTCAAGGTATATGAAATTGGGGAATGGTGCTTTTTTAAACTTTCATGAGAAAAAGCAGCTTGGCTTGGTGCTGAGCCACACATTCCTCCACTCCCTAGGCCTAATCTCAGTCAATTGATCTGCCTTTTAGAGGATAACTTAGTCTAGGAATAACAAGCTCTTTCCTTGGCCAGGAGATGTGCCTGTAGGGAGGACAAGGCTGTGGAGGAAGGATGTTGTTGCCAGCTTCCCCACTTCTCTCTGTGTTGAGAGCTGCATGAGCACAGACTGCCTTTGTGGAAAACGCCATGGTGGCAGTGGCTCTGCAGCCTTGTGGAGGGATGGTTCCTCAATTATCAGGGAGTAATTTTTGAGTTTTCCCTGGAAGCAGAGAGAATATTTCCCAACTCACTTGATTGATTCGTCCACCAGCTGATTTCACCGGGTTACAATCCATTTAGGTCTACAGCTCTTTTCCAAGGAGGAGGGAGCCCAGAGAGGCTCGTTTGTCACATCTCCTCACGTTGTAAATCAAAACCAGTGCCATGCTGGGAGACTCCCAATGCCAAAGGGAGAGGACATTTGGCAGCACAGCTCCCAGAGATATCTGGGGCTGCTTGACAACAATCTTCCTGTTTTTCTTAAAAAGAGCCCTCAGTGCAAAATGACCTGGCATGTGATAGCAAAGGACAAGTCAGAGGATTTGAAGGGACTCAATGGCCCTTCAACAGTAAATGTGGTTGTACCAAAGTGTGGCTCCTCAAAGCCTGCAGTAAGGCCACCTGTCATACAGCAAACCAATTTGGGAATGCCATGGGTTCCAACTCAGAGCCCAGAAGGATGGCTTCAGGATTGAATCCCTGTCTCATGACTTTCAAGACCCCTCCAGAAGCACACAGTTGAAGAACTAGACCATTTTAAACAAGCAAGTGCTGTCCCCTCAAAAAAAATTGGCTAATTTTGAGTGACCTAATGACACAGTTAGCTTTTGCAGGGACTTCTAGTTCTGCCCTCAGGANGTGCCACGGGGACTTCCAGTTCTGCCCTCATGACTCTGGGCCTCCCAAGTCGCTGCTGCTGCTGCCAGACACCAACACAGGACCTGGTGAGTCCTGCAGAGCCTCAGAAGAAGACTGAACTCAAACTGCCCTCAAAGCCAGGAAAAAAACAAACAGGAAGCACAGAGGAGGCCAGCTCTTTGGTTCTCAATGCCAAACAGGACTTATAGAAAATCCCACTAGAAAGGGCTGACTGACAACGGTCAGTGACAAAAATGGCAGGGAAACACAGGCAGCCTCATGTTATTTGCTTTATCTACCAAGCTGAATATTTTCCCTTCTGGTTACTGCTTCAGGATGCTTGACTCTGCAAAAGAGTCTGCAGGTGAGCAATCCAGCACCACAAGAAGCCAAAGGAGAGATGTCTATTCTCTTAACCACAGTTTGGTGCAAGCCTTTGGTTCACATCCCTTCTAACACTGTCTACTCATGGGTAAATCTTCCTTTTGGAGATGCAATGTACCCCTGGGATAGGATTTAGAAAATCACGGTCTATTCTGCTCTGTGGCCACAACTGAATCACCTCACTCAGGTTTTTTCCTGTTTTCTGAAACAGGAATATTTTTATGCCCTGCTTACTCAGACACTGAAATTTATGTGTGAAAAGTATGGCATCAAAACTAAGTATTGTCACTTAAAACAAAATGAAAGTGTACAAAAAAAACAAGGTAGTGTGTGTGCCATTACAATCCTGACACCAGATGCCAGAAGTGGGTTGAATTTGCTGAGGTGCTCCTGCTGTTCCTTTTCATCAGGCATGGGGAAATACTGCTTTGCAGATAAACATTGTGATGTGGTGAATGTCCAGAATTTAATGAAGTCCATTATAACAGATGAAAATGAAGCTTTCATTAGTTTATGAATGCCTTATTCATTTTAGTTTTGTTTTCATTTAAAAAAAAATCGAGAAAGAATGTTTTCCCTAAGCAAGTGCCAAGTAAGAGAGTAAACATCTTCTGCTCTTACACCTTCATGTCCTCCCCAAGGCTGTCACTCCTGCAAGGAAGGGGCTCTCATTACACCAGCCTTGCCCACAGGCAAACCTCTCCCAGTGAGATGCACCCAATCCTAGTAACAGCTGGCCACAGCTGGCTGTACCAACGGGCTCTGAAGAGCCTTTTCCCACTCCTGCCTGCCTCTGCAGGGTTCTTCAACTCCCATCTTCACCTTTTATTGTCACTCACACTTTGGGCCAAGAACAATAATATATTTGCTTTATGATGCTCTGGCCATAACAAGGATTTTATGGACTGCCACAATATCATCTTCATAACTGTGGCCATACTGCTGACTAAAAGGGTCACACTGGCATAAGGGAATCTGTAATGTCTTTATTTGTTCATAGGAAGGATACACCAGGAGTTCAAGTTTCTCTCTTCAGCTTTGGGCTCTTGGTGCTTTGATCCTGATCACCTTTGAGAATAAAAGGGGAATTTAGCTCTTAAATGTGGTTTTGTCACTGGTGTCTCAGTTAACACCATCCATAAAAGGATCATTTTCTTTGTTACACAGGACAAGGCTGAGACCACAAAGCTGAAATAGGAGTAGAATGATAAAAACTGTATCTTTTTAGCTAAAAAGGGGCAATCATTAACCATGTAAATAAACGAGTGACTATCGAGTTTTAGTAACACAGTCTATTCTGTTACTCATTCATGAAGAGGAGTGAAGAGAAAATGTTTGAAGGCTTCGGAAAGATTTTTACTTTTTTTAGTTGGAGAATTACACATCCTGGTATTTCAGCACTACAGACACCTGCTGACAGTATGATTGCAAAACAAGACATTCTTGAGGTTGCGAGAAAATGGTCGCAAAAAAGAGAATCCTCTTATCAAGTAAAATATCTGAAGACTGTGGGTCTGACTGTGGTTTTTTTTTTCCTCTGACTTCCAAAAGCGTCACATCCTCAAATTCAAAGGAGCAGATGGCTGCCAGAAACACTCTGAAACCAGCAAGCTGCTTGCCTTGGACACATTATTTTGGTGTCTTGACCCCTTGACTCTCTCATGGATTATGATTCCATTTGGGTTTGATCCAAGGCGATTGGAGAGGATTTTAAAGTCACCAATGACCTCTGAACTTCAATGATGGCATTTTGGGACATTTTATCTTAAAGAGGAGATAAGGCCAGAAATGGCCATACACTGACAATCCAACGGGAGCAAAAAAATATAATAACACAACTTGTGGTTTCTGTCACAGCTGAAGTAAGTTTTACAGAGAAGACATGATACTGGTGGAGGGAGAAATGTTTTGAAACTTGCAACCATGACACCACCTCTATTTGCTGACACTACACAGCTACAGCTGATGACTACTTCAGGCCTACCTCCATCTTCTTCCAAAGCAGCAGCCTTAAATCATACCTGCTCCTGCCTGAGCGTCTGAACTTTAGTGTCTTGCCTCAGAAAGAGGCAATGTAGAAATGTAAACTTTGATATGAAGTCGGGTCTTAGGAATTGCCAGCAGATAAAGAGTCTTGCATTCATTTTCCCTGCAACTGTGACTACTCTTCAATCCTGACCTTGATTGCTTCCAGTAAGAGATAATACAAATCTCATTCCTCATGTAGACTTCCCAAGACGTTGTCTTGAGCTTCATCTCACATGTGCTAAATGGCTTTTCATGCAGGAGATAAGCTGAAGTTCTTTGATGAAGGATAAGGCTGATAAATTTGCTCCTCGGGAGCCAGGGGATGATGTGGGTAAAGGTCACCTAGAAGGGAGAACTAAGCTGGTAGCACAGCTGGCCACGATGACACTGAATCATGATCAGGCCGCTGTCTCAAGGAGAGGAGCAAGGCACTGCAGAGGGTACCGTTTCTCCTGATGCCCTCTTCCTAAGTCGTATGAAAGCTTTCTTTTTCCTCCCTTACCCTGACAGGGCCTCTCATGGACTCCTTCCAGCCATCTGAGGCTCCTGCTTTTCCAGTTCCACCAATGTGCTGCACCTTTACCCAGCCATGGTGTCATGGTGTGTCCATTCCCTCTCAAATTTCCTACTTCACCCACTTATCCTCATCAAGGTTGTGCGTTACTCATGCCCAGGTTTCTTACTTCCCATCATTCTTATCGAGCTGCAGGCACTTATTAAAGAAATGGGAGCAGCATCTAGCACAGTTGCTGCTCAAACATAAGGGACCAGAACAATAGTATTCCTTTATGAAGAGATCAGTGACAACTAATTTTGGTGGCACATAGATAAAACACTGATTTAATTTATCTGGATCTAGTAAAATCTGAAAAGAGCTTATAAGAAATCATGCCTATACCTTGGTTAATGAAATTCCAGGCTGCTTCTGGGAAGGCTGACAATTGTAAAACCAGTCTGCCAAACTTTCATTCACAGCTTCATTGCAAAGTCATTACAGATATGACAAAACCCACCAAACTCACAGAGGTGTGTGTGAACACACATGTGAGAATGGGGAGCACCACATTTTCTCCCTCCCAAGGCAAACTGGCAGCTCGGAGGAGACAGGAGAACAAGGAACAGATGCTCTTGATGCTGCCAGCAATACTCAGTGCTGCAGGACCTTTTTTTTCCCCACCTGAGAACTTGAAACTGAAAACACCTCTGCAAGAAAACCATTTGAGCTTTCAGTACTGATGGTGCTCCCACTGCTTGGAGAGGGCTGCCAGGGGCCTCAGGCCATCAATCCCCAGACCATCTCGCCCTTCCCACAGCACCACAGCATGGTTTATGTTGAAAGGGACCTTAAAGATCATTTAGTCCAGCCCCTCTGCCATGGACAGGGACATCTCCCACTAGAATAGGGTGTTCTAAGCCTCATCCAACTTGGGAACACTTCCAAGGGTGGGGCAGCCACAGCATCTCTGGGACCCTTTGCCACGGCCTCACCAACCTCACATCCAAGAATTCCTTCCCATCATCCCATCTAGCCATGCCCTCTGGCAATGGGAAGCCATTCCCCTTGTCCTGTCACTCCAGGTCTTTGCCCAAAGTCCCTCTCCAGCTCTCCTGGAGCCCCTTTAGGCACTAAAAAGGGCTGTAAGATCAAGGACACTGATTATTTTGGCTGGCCGGGCTGTGTGCTGTGCCCTTAGAGATGGACACAGGGGTTGGTGCAGATTGTTTTTGCTGGTGCTCTTTGCATCTGGTTTGCTGCACCCAGAAACCACAGAAGGCTGAAATAAATCTATATGCACCCTATCTGCTGGTCACCTGTGCCCCGATCCCCTTCCACTTGTATTTGTGCTCGTTATGACACAGGGAATGAGAGCGAGCATAAAACATTGTTCCCTGGGGAACAGTAATTTTCACCAGTTACTCTGCAGGCAAAACACAGGGTGCTGGCAAGCAATGCCTGCAAAGTTTGATGCCTTGATTTCTGTTGTGTGGATCAATATTAATAGCAATATTGTATTTCCAGAGCTGGCAGAACTATTGATTATTTGGTATGTAGCGGATTATTTATACTCGAGAGCAAACTGGGACACTGAAACAACAAATGTGCAGCTGTTAACAAGCAACACAGGACATCGAGTTTCAGTGACATAACTGGGATATCACTTCCTTTGTCTAAAATGGAACATCTTTAACATGCCAAAAGTATAATTTACTTATCTGACTTACTCCAGTACCTGAGGAAAATACTTTTTTCCCTGAAACCTGAAGATTAAGGTCATGTTTCCAAATACGTGCCAAATCCAATCAATAATTTCATCCCCACTGTGACCAAATACTTGAAGTATTCTTGAAGGGAAAATGTTTTGTTTGATATGTTTAAACAAGTATTAAATCAGATCACCTTGTGCATGAGAAAATTTCAATGAAAGAAGAGATAATGAAATGTTACACTGTGGTTGCAGGAGCTGAGCCAGAGTTATTTTTTTTCAATGAGGTTTTTAACTCAGTGAGAAAAAATAGATACCTGTATGTATATATGTGTGTAAATATATTTTGATAGGGTGAACTCAGAATAAAACTTTCTATATCAAACAAAGCTTTTACCTACATTTGAAAGACATAATGCTGTATCCTTCCATGAGCTGCTTTATTATGCATAAGTCAACAATTGTCTCCTAGGGACACAATAACTATCAAGGACCAAACTGTTGAAAGTTAATTATATAGAACACCTATCTTGTGGCTGAAACTTATTGAAATAGGAACCTACTTATGGTAAGGGAGAAAAAAATTAAAAATAATGGGTGACATTCCCTGTTGCAGGAAAGAACACCTCAATGACTTAATAATCTTTTTACATAAGCTTGAGGAGGCTGGGGAGGTGACTAGCAAATATGCAGGAAATGTACCTGTACTATACTTTGCCTTTTGGGGGATAATGTAACCTTTTCTCTGCTATCAGCATGTTAAATCCTGCAGGCTTATCTGCCTTAGCAACTGTTTAAAATTTGGACAGGTCAGGATCAAGGAGGGCTGAATCATCCTCTGATGGTGGCTCCCCTCTCCCACTGCTGACAAATGGAGTTTAGAGTGAAGGAGTCCAGTTTCTCAGTTGAGCCTGAGCCTCCTCAGCCAGTAGTAATTAAACGTGCCCAGAAATATTCCCAGGCATGGAGGCCAACTGGCACAGAGAGGTTTGTACCTCTGCTCACAACCGTGTCTTAACTTTCGTAACACAGCAGCTAAATGCAAAACAGCTCACAGGGATGAACCCTGATCCATGCTTAAGGATGATTTAGTAGCTTGTTAGTTGGACCAAAAGTGTGATGAGTACTGGTTTAGTACTTTGAGTATACCCAGTTACATTCCCATGAACGTTCCCAGATACTGTTTAACTTGCTTAAGTTATTGTTATGACATATTTCTTTTCCTGATCAAGATTACTTCTTTCCAGCCAGAAGAAGGGAATCGTATGGCTGTAAATTTGGTTATGACAATAATCCTTCTGCTGGTTCACGAAATCACTCTTACTCAATAGGAGGCGTGTTTACTGCTGTCTGCAATCTAAGAATATTTGCAAGGAACCAGATGTGATGTGTTTAAAGTGAAAAAAAATGTTATGCGTGGACAGATGAACTTCATAAACAAATCACTGTCCTCTTTATCCCATTGCACATCACTGACATCTGCCTGATGCTACATTTTCAAAGTCTGCTACTTTAAATTGCTTACCCCCAAAAAAGCATCCCACCTCAAGTACTTACCATACACTCTAACTATGCTACATTGGTGTGCTGGTTTTGTCTGGGGCAGGGTTCATTTTCTTCCCAGGGGTTGTTATAGGGCTGTGTTTTGGGTTTGTGCTGAACACTGGGTTGATAACATAGAGATGTTTTTTGTTATTGCTGAGCAAGGCTTGCACAGAGCCAAGGCCTTTGCTGCTTTTTGCACTGCCAGGCTGGGGGGGGGATGGGGGTGCTTGGGAGTTTAGGAGGAGACATAGCCAGGACGGTGACCCCAAGTGACCAGAGGGATATTCCAGACCGTGTGACATCATGCTCAGTGTATAGAGTGGGGGGAAGAAGGAGGAAGGGGGGACGTTTGGAGCGTTGGTGTCTGTCTTCCCAAGTCACTGTTACATGTGATGGGTTCCAGCTCTCTGGTGGTGACTGAACACCTGCCTGACCATGGCAAGCAGGAAGTTCATTCCTTGCTTTGCTTTGCTTGTGTGCCTGGCTTTTGCTGTCCCTATTAAACTGCCTTTATCTCAATCCATGAATTTTCCAGCTTTTACGCTTCTAATTCTCTCCCAGATCCTGCTGGTGGGGAGTGAGTGAGGGGCTGTGAGGGGCCTGATGGGGTTAAACCATGACAACTGAGATATCATTAGATGCCCTGTAGCAACTTTCTGTCCTGACCTGGAAAGACAGAGCAAGTCTGTTTTCATGGATTTCTCTGAGCTACAAGAAGCTGAATGCAAGTTCTTTACTTCCAGAAGAATTGATTTTATCAAGGCAAGGCCATCTGGCAGAAGGTAGAGCAGCATTAATACAATCCCAAACCAAGATGGAAGATGTTGGTACTGTGTCACCCAAATCTTGGCACCTTCCTACACTCCACAGGGACTCAAGGTGGAGCAGGGAGGCAGAGGAAGTACTTCATGCTTACACTCTCTTCACCACACACACCATGAAGCCTTCCCAATGAAAAGGTTTCAAAGCTGCCATCAGAAACTCTTACTCTGATATGGGAGCTGTTCAGAGGAGCGCATCCCTTTGAATGGTTTAGCTCATGACACTTCTAACGATCACCTATGCAACAACCTCCTCACGGTTTGCAGATGCAGCCTGGGAGGGAGCTCCTTATCCTAGTGAGCTGGATGTGTTTCTGCAATGGCACTTTCCTTGTGGACAGCACCAAGGCTGCCATCCACCTTTTGCAGTGCCTGTTTTTCCCAAGGAAAAGATGGTGCGGACCTGTGTCAGGAGTTGGTGTCACCTCCCAGCTTCCGTTTGGACACCTTTGTGGCCCTGGAAGAAGCTGCTAAAGGCACCATGTGGGCTCACAGCCTTGATGTTTCACGGTGGCTTCCTGGCTCAGGAAGCTATAATGCCAGGACGATGACAGATTCCTTCGTGCCAGCAGAATCTAATGCCTTAGGATCCTGTGATCTAGTGCAAAAGGCAGGAGGAGTGGGAAGCCCAGCAGGCACCTGATTGAAGAGGCTGGTGGAGATGAGAGGAGACGGTGCCCTGCTGTGTGCTTCTCCCACCTTCATACACTCCTTATTTTCAAAGAGTTTCCAAAGGGCTGTGGTAGCTATTGTTCTCCAGACCTGGTGCATGAGCATCGCCACTACGCTGACTGTTTGGGATTCTCACACTGCCAGCCCTTCTTCTTCCTGACAGTGAAATGAGCAGCTTGTTTGGCTTCAGGAGGAAAAAAAAGGTGTGCAACTCAGACATCCCTGTGCTAACAATATACAGGGTGGTGCTGCATAGTCCATAACCAGCATGGGCTGCCTGGGTGTATGATCATGCTCAGACAGACACAGAGACATTCCACACCCATGTGTCTGTCCCTTTTCCTTCCAAAAGTGAGCACAGCACCTGGGTCAAGCCTTGGCACAACTGCTATTGATGTGCAGAGTCAGCAGTGAACGAGCTATTTTTATGTTTGATTTTCAAGGAGGCTGCAGATTCCCCTTAGCCATTAAGATGAAAAGGAGGCTAATTCAAAGCTAGAGCAAAGTTAAAGGGGTAATTCTGCACAGGTAGGCAGGCAAGATAAAGTAAAAAGTCGTTCTTTTCTCTGTTTAGCCCTGTAAAAATCAGAAATACTATCAGGGCTGTGCATTTTTTGAAACCTGCATTATTTCTTTTTTCCCTTGGAAGGGTTGAAATAGGTTTAAGCACTACTGTTATTATCTCTAAAATGACAGAGACATTTTCGTGTGAGTTTCCCTTCACAGGCTGTCTGATATCCATATTCACCATGTGCATTCCTTTCATTCAGGGACTGCAGCTCCCCTGTGGTCCAAGGACTCAAGGTTCATTTTGTGTTGCTCTTTCTGCCAAAATGGGGTTATTAGAGACAGAAAAAAATCGCAAGGTCACCCGTAGCCTTGATAGAAACAGGAGGGTAGGAGAATATTAGGAAGAAACTACTAGCTCTAATATCCAGCTGCATTTGGCAAACCTGAGTGTATTGGGATTGCCTGTACCAGCATTTCACTCCCCTGCTTCCAAACGATTGCCCTGGCCCTGGTGATTAACCACCTGAATATACCCAAGAAGGATATTCACAGAAAGGATCTCATGATGAAAAGGCTATTCCTGGCCTTCTTTCCATCACATCATAATCTGTCCACTAATATGGCTTGAGATCTCAGCTGATCAAAAGGTCATAAGATGCTACTGCTAAGTATCACTCTGTTCAGCCAAAGGCATTTTTGCTCCATTCAACAGGCAGAGGAATGTAACAGCAAAGCCTTCAAATCTGTTTGTATAATAGATGAAGTCTTCTCTTTATGGCATTTATCATCCTTCAGGGAATGACACCTGATAAATAAATCTCTAGCTCCCAGTGAATTTAAACAAAACAAAGGCAGATCATATCCCTGTGTACTGTAAATATAAAACTGCACAGAACATAAGAATTACCAATCTTCCATCACCTCCTTTGCTTAGAAAGCTATAAAGTGCTGACCAGCCTCAGATTCTGCCAAAATCAAGGGAGCCCAAATCTCTGAGTACATTACAAAAAGCATGATGATAACATAGGAGATACTTAAAGATACATAACTCATTTAGTCTAATGAAATAGTAAAACTTGCACCTTTTTGTCTTCATGTTAGTAAAAACCAGAAACGTAAGAAAGGGGTTCACACACATCGATAGCAATGATGGAGTGGAAATGGGGGGAAATCTAATAAATGGGTCAATGTGTTTCCCAGGGAATAACACTAGGGGGGGACAATTTTCAAACATCCTGGGATGAATAAAATACTGACCCACATCCCACTCAACACCACCACTTGGGCCAGCTGGTCGCCGCTCTACTGGTGGCAACTGGTCCATGTGATGCCAGCCATTGCCTCCAGCAGCAACTGCAGCCACTTCTTAGGCCATCCTGCTTCCAAGCCTCTCAACATGGGCAGGGATCACTGCCCAAAGCAGCAGGGAGAGAGGCCACCCCTGCCAAGAGCCACCTGCCACCTGAAGTCCGTGTCTAGCGGGTCTGCAGAGGTAGTTCCTGTGAGCATTACCATTGGGCAATTCACTGTTTTGTGTCTCCAGCACACCTGAAGTGTTGTCACAATCAAATTAAATCCCTCATAATTTCCCAGACTATCCACCCACTCTTTGGCTTTCCAGGGGTCTATACCAGGACCAACAGACAGTTTCTTTAACTGCAACTGGCAGTCGTTTTGCTCCTCTCCATGCTTTCAAAGCTGAGAGCCATCAAAGATTAACAGAAAAAATCATGACTATTTTTCCCTAAGAAGCAAAACTGGTAATAGGCTTCAGGAAAAATCCTCCTAAATGCAAGTGATAAGCATAGACTGTGTGAAGGCTGACAGGTCTGATTATAATTATCACGGCAAGGGGACTAGCACTAACCTTCCTTCTGGAAGGCAATGACAATTCCTGGAAGGGAACATGCAAGTGAATTATCATAAACAAAATCATTGCAAGTAGAGTTGTCTTTCACTGGGAAACTAAATGAGATCCAGATTTGGGGGTGAAAAAAACCCCAAGTTTTAGAATTTATTAACGTTTATCCTGATAGAAAATGGTACTTAATCATACATTTAAGTTTTGCTGACTGAAGAATGATGGGAGGAAAAGAATCAAGCAGGACACATGAAGTAAAAGATGGAGCCGTGCATGCCAGAGGTGTCTGGAGATAAAGGATATTTTCTGAAAGTATACTTGAAGAACATACCCTGCATTTAAACATGAACTAGGAGTCTCAGGGAGGATGTTGGTTCAGACTGAGATAAATATTCAAAACCAAGACAAAACCCAGGCCACTTTGCACCAAGCTTTCCCCTTCCTCACATCCTAGCAGGAGGAAAGCCAAACAGAACCAATACAGATCTCTTAAAATTGCTTCTATCCATTGAAATCCTAAATTTGAATCTATACATTAACTGAAATACAGCAGCATCAGCCGTCAGCAGGGTTGTGAGGTAGGCACAATGGGATAGGTAGCGTTCCTTCAAGACCATCCTGCCTTGACCGTTCTGCTTTCTTTGATGGCATTCCTTTTTTCTTAGTCTGCATGTTATTTTGGCATTTCTCACTCCATTTCCATTGGAAAGTTGGAAATAGAGAAGCTTGGGCAATCTGGACTGAAAGCAGCAATACTCTAGCTTTTTTGTTCCGAAAACAGGGAAACAGATATTATCTTCTTAATAGGGGCTATAACTGCAGAGGGGATGAAGAGAAGAGCCTCAGAATCAAAAGCAGTTCTAAGAGTTTTGTTCTCATTATATCTCAATGGAGTGGAGCAAATAAATTGTGCAAGGAGACATATGGAAGCTCACTACGCAAATGGCCTATTTAAGGCTCTTACTTCCTAATTAGGTCCTGGTGTCAGGAGGTTGGTAACAATTATTCACACATAGATCATTTGGATACAATACAAACTGTTCTAAAACCCAAACCATCATAATGGCATTCATTAAAAGAAACCCAAATTAACATTTTAGACTCATTTGCTTAGTGCTTGGACTATCTGTTTCTGTGATACACATACCTAAATTTTGAATCCTACATTGCAAAATTGTGTTTGGAAAGGGAAAAGGAGGAAACAAAAATCATCACAGTCATAATATCTTGTTCTTACCTTATTCACAGATTTCGTCACTGGACTCTGCACGGGGAACCCACACTCTCTTCCCAAATTCTTCATCTGACTCTGTGGTGTTTCCCAGAGCAAAGGGAAAAAGAGAAAACCTTCATTGTAGGAATGACTGTGTAGAAAATGATCACAAGCATCCAGAGTTTTGCTCTGCCCTTTCAATTTCCTTACAAGTTTCAGTGTGATCACCACCACTTGGCAGCTGGGCCCTCTGAGCAGCCAGTGGTGGGGTCCACCCTCGGTCCCGCAGTGTTCCATAAGGCCCCCCAAGCCTCCCCTTACCCCACACAGATGTGTAGGCTCCCCCTCCCAACTACCCCTTGTAAGCATGTTGGCATCACAGAGCCACCACAGCTTTCCCCAGCAGCTGTGGGGGACACAACGAGCTGTGATCTCAGGGAGCAACGCCGTGGATTTCTCTGACAAGCTGTGTTAGAAAAGCTTGGGCAGAGAGCGGGAAGGTGTCACAAGAAGCCAACCCGCCTGGTTTGTGTAGAAGTTAAAGCAGGGAGCTGAAGCCAAGGATTACCACATTGCAAAACCATTTAAAACAGAGTAAGTGCTCGTGATTCAACATCGTGACTACAGCAAACCTGCTCTGCTCTGTGCTTTGGTACTTCTGGTATTAAAATGAGATCTTCCTCACCCCTTTCTTCCCTCCCACCGCCTCTCTTTGTCCACTTCTCCAGCCCTTCACATAAAGGTGAAATATTTCACATTTTCACCTGTGGTGATGCAGATCAGAGAGTGTTTGCTTTGCTTTGCTTTTCACTGATTTTGCCAAAGGCATCCTTTTAAGCATCAGCCTGTGCAAAGATAATAGGTGACACAATTCTCTATAACTGGAATCAGCAACAAATCAGCCATCTGCCACTCCGGGGGTCTGAGATTAACCCAGCTACTGGACCGTGACTGCAAAGCATTTGCACATTTAGATTACAGAAATTTGAGGTTACAGGTCCAAAAAAATAAGACTGGGAGTGGGGAAAGTGTGGGGAGAAGGAGTGGAAAACAGCCTCAGAAAAGCCCTTTAGATTAACCCTTCCAGACACACATCACCTCATAACAACTCCAAGCAGACTATGTTTCTCATTATAAAGTGCTAAAAGGATGAAGGATTTGAAGGAAGTAACTTGAGACACATTAGACATCATGTTTCTGGAGAATGCAACCAAAGACACTTCTTTTGCACAGGGAGAAATAAAGACAAAAACCCTACAACTGCCTTGTCAAAGCCTTCCCTTTGGGGAAGGGAAGCATGGCCAAGCTGTGCAGATGGTTTACTTGACCACTTGGAAAGAACAAGAGTAGCATTTTTGCCCCAAGATGGACAAGATGCATTCCACAAGCTCCCCTGTGGTCAAGATTTCAAGAAATGAAGGAGGTCTGCCTGCTGAAATAACAAGGTTTGTGAAGGTCTCTTCATTTGTTGCTCCCAGTTCACCTTCCTGAATAACAAACGCTATTTTACTGCTGTGCACATATGGATGCTCTCACTCCACATTAATACCTGTCCATATCTTTGTGATTCTGTCTATAAATCTGTTGGGAATTTTTATTTGATAACTGAAGTATTTGAAAACTGAAGAAATTTAAATCAGTAGTAAACACAAGCTGGCTCCAGATCTAAAAGCATGAGCAATGGTCTGCACAGTGCATGGTGGGTCAGGACAGACATCAGAGTCTCCTCTGGTCATGTTGATAGGCTTTAATCTCCACTCCTGCTACTTTCTCTTGCAGATTATAATCCCACGGATCCCTGAGATTCCCATCCTCAGAGATCTCAGGTTAAAGAGAGGAGGTTCTGCTCAGAGGAACAGGTGTAGCTGCAGCCAAAAGTGTCAGCAAGAACATCTGAAAAATTCTAGAACATCTCACCTATGAGGAAAGACTGAAGCATCGGAGTTGTTGAGTCTGGAGGGGAGAGGATTCCAGGGAGATCTTGAGCATCTGCCCATGCCTAAAAAGGCTCCAGGAGAGCTGGAGAGGGACTTTGGACAAAGACATGAAGTGACAAGGGGAAATCGCCTCACACTGCCAGAGGGCAGGGTTAGGTAGGATATTGGGAAGGAATTCTGGTCCGTAGGGTGGAGAGGCCCTGGCACAGGCTGCATAGAGAAGCTGTGGCTGCCCCATTCCTGGAAGAGGTCCCAGGCCGGATGGGACTTGGAGCAACCTGGTGTAGTGGGAGGTGTCCCTGCCCATGGCAAAGGGTGGAACTGCATCAGCTTTAAGGTTCATTCCAACCCAAACCATGCTAGGATTCTGTGATTCTATGAACTTCAGGCAAGGACTGCATAGTGTGTGCCCTGGGTTGGAACAGTGTTTCAAACAACTCAACCCATGACACCCAGAGACAACTGAAAGCCAACCAGCACGCACATGTGTTTATAGAAAACCTATGCATTTTGTGCATGACCTTTATTCAGAGAAAGCAAGTAGGACTGAGTGTAAGGTGCAAGAACATGCTTCAAGTTCTTTGGCCAGCCCTCTTGTTGATATTTCCATGGTGAAGAAACCAAGGTTTCCTGGGCCAAGCACTGCACACCCTGCAGTCACAACGAAGGAAAAGAGCAAGAAGAAATGGCAGCACATTCTCTGCGCAAGCCCAAGTTGAACTGCAGCAGACACTGGGTACAAAACACAGCTGAGAGGTGAGGAAGAGCAAGGGATCAGCTGCCTTATTCATCCTACTCTATACAAAATCTGCTGGCATCAACTTAGAAATGAGTCCCACTCCCAACAGCGTGAATTTGGGACAGAGCATTTCATCCTCCACAGAGGAAGGGCTATTGATCTGTGAGGACCTGTGAGAAGAAGAGGGTGAGGGGAGCGTGCTAGACAACCCCTTCAAGTCTGCCTGAACTCCCCCTTATTTATCACAGTATTTCCAAAAGGCCTTGTCTGGGCAGGGGTAGGTGCTCTCCAACCAGGTCTACATGTCTGAGACCAAAGGTGAGGTTTGAAGTGGTTTGAATGTGTACTAGGGCATGGTTTTCAGGTGAGAAAGAGGTCATGGGGATCATCCCATGCCTGAGACTACAAAATGGGCCAAGCTAACAACCCAATAATGCACAAGCTTCTGAGATGCAGCAAGTTAATGAGGCTCTGCCCGTGCTTTAGAAAGGTTTCCTTGAACTTGACCTGCTGACTATGTGAGGGCTAAAACTGCTGTTCTAACAGGATCTAGACCTGTTTTCAAAACCAGAGACTGGGGTTTGCCTTTTCTCCAGTCTCTAGTTTCTGTAATGACAACCTAAAACTTCAAATACAAATTCCAAAATTGTCCGAACAGGAACATCTGGGGTGGGGGGGTGGCAAAAATATTTACATTTAATTTCAACTACTGAACTACTACAAGGTTATAATTTTTAAAACGTTAAAAAAAAAAAAAAAAAAAATCAAAACTCTGTTGAAAAGAGGTGGTTTGGTTTGATTCAGTTTTGTCCCTGCCTGCAAATGGAAGGACAAGGGGATCAGCACAGGACAAAACCTTCCCCTTCAGACAGAAATCACCACAAAACTCCAGCCCGTTTCTTGCAAATTAACCAACATTGCGAAATCATGCAGTTTCAGCCCTACGTGTTTGTTTGTTTGTATGATTGTTTTTATCCAGACAGGTTTTTTTTGAGGAAGGGGCTTTTGCAACCCAAACAGCGCCACTGCATCAACCAGGCGCTGAGCTGAGCCGTGGAGCTGCTTGGAAGTTGCCTCATCTCCCAGCAAATGAGAAACAGAGGGAAACACCGACGCAGACGACGCTGCACCTTGCAGCAGAGACTCATGTGTCCTACAAGTAACCTTGCATCAAGATACAGAGCCACAACAGCAGCCTTACGGGTACAATGAGAGGAGGAGGAGGAGAAGGACGGCGACTAGGAGGGGAAGGGCAACAGGAGAACAGTCAGAAAACTCCATGAGATTCTCCTTTTCCTTCTTAGGAAAAAAATGTAAAAAAATAAAATTCCCTCCCTGATACGGAGGTGGAAGAAGGGGGTGAGCCCCTTTACATTCCAAGTCCCCAGCAAAGATCCTCTCTTTTTCCCAGAGCTCCTAAATATCTCTTAGGGTGGGAGGAGGCTGGAGGAGAAAAGGGTCACATTTAAAAGGCAAAGGGGAAGTAGGGAGCAGGGAAGACACTCCTGAGCCTGGCCAGTGGCCCCACGGTCTCAGACATTCTCATTCCCGACACGTTTCCCTGCTCTCCAGCACAGCCCAGCTTCGAAATATTAGTGTGGCGCAGAATGCCATTTTCGAGTCGCTGCAGCTCCTTCTTGGCACCGGTTCAGCTTTTTGTCTTGCCTTCTCCTCCAAGCGCCCAGTGGAGGGAGGAGGAAAGAAAGGAAGAAAATAAAGCCCCGCTGCTTCGCTGCTGGGGCTGTCAGACTCCCCGCAGCACCCCCAGCCCTGCCTGCGGCACCCCACACCCTCCCGGGCTGCTCCCAACCAAGCCACTCAGCAAACATAAATCTCCTTCCACCTCCACAGCAGCCAGTTCACAGCCTCCTTCCCCCTCTCTGCCGCCACCCCTTTTCATCGCGCTCTCCTTTGTACTCCTCTAAATTTTTCCAGCCAAGCGTTACAACCTTCCACCCTCCCTTTCTCCTCCATCCCCAGCCCTCCCACTTCCTTCTCTCGCATCGGCAGGAAGGATCGTGCCATGGTTGCCAATGTCCTGGCATCTTCCTGGAGTGGGGAGCCCCTGCACCCACAAGGCGCCTGGCAGGTCCGGTCCAGCTCAGAGCTGCCCGAGTGCGGTGCTCCTGGGCACACAGGCATGTGCACACACACGTGTGACAGGGCAGAACATGCCCTGCATCCCTTGGCATTGCTGCAAACACAAGCCTGCCTTTGGCAGCTGAGTCCCTCCTCCTGCTTGTGGGGCCGGGAGGAAAGCAGAGGCAGAATAACAAGGGAGGGACACTGTATTTTTTTAAGCAACCCAAACACGGCACTGAGTGCTTCCACCAACAACTTCTCAGCCTGCTGTGCTGGCAACCAGCTGCTGGTTCCAGCCTGGCACCAGCTTTGATTTGTTTTTCTCTCCTCTTAAACGCCCTCCTCCCAAACATTTATTCAATTTTTATTTTTTTTCCCCTCTTAAGTTTTTTCTTCTCTATTTGCCTCTTAGCTTTTCCATAGAGACGAGGCTTGTCCATATACTTGCCACCTTCTCTCTAGTGACAGAACCTGAGGGAACAGTGTGAAGTTGTGTCAGGGAAGGTATAGGCTGGATATTAGGAAAAGATTTTCTTCCCCAGAGGGTGGTCAGGCACCAGAACAGGCTCCCTAGGGCACTCATGGCACCAAGGCTGCCAGAGCATTTGGACAACACTCTCAGGTACCTGGTTGGATTCTTGGAGCTGAACTCGATAACCCTTGTGAGTCCCTACTGACTCTGAATGTTCTATCATTCCATGATTCTGGGAGGACTCCCTCCCATTCCCACCCTCAAATCTAAAGCAGCATATGTGGAAGGAGTACCAAAGGAAGCAATACATGATGTGCTACTCAATGGACCAAGAACAGGAAAAAAAACCCTCACATGTACACACAAGATAAATACTCTCTTCTCTGAGGAAGAGGAGGAGAGAGTAAGAGATGCCCTTAAAAGCAGGCAACACAGCCCTTGTGCATGCCAGGTTGTGCTAAACCCAGCAGTGTCCTCAAAGGAGGGAGGAGTCAATTTTTGCTGGAAGTAGAGAAAGACTGAGGGAAAGGCATGTTCTCCATGGAAAGGACCCGAGAGAGACAGCTTCCAGCCAGTGATGTGACTCCTATTAAGCCAGAGTTTCAGACACTGACATATGCATGACAGAGATAAAGTACTATCAAATACACCTTGTCTGGTGCCTGGAGGAAAGAGATTTGGAGAAAAAAAATATAATAATGCTGATTCTGGGAATGGCTTGGGAAGGACATGGAGGGAGGAGAGATGTGCTGAGGATTTTATCATGGAGGCATGAGTGTATTAATCCAAAAGCCTAGCTGGAGACCCAGGGCAAGGTACAGCCCCATAAGCAACCACTGGTGTCTCTGGAGCTTTTCATGAGACTGCCTGGATGGCTTTGTCCACTGAGAAACACCAGGACTCCTTGGAAGACACAGGGCTTAGAGGATGCTGAAACAGATGGGCACTTGCTCCCCATGGCAAATCCCTCAGGAGACCCAGCAGAAGTGCTAAAAAAAGGCCGGCTCTGGCTGGACACTTTCTGGCCACCTCAGGGAATAGCCGAGCAACCGGCTTGATATGGGGGTCTCAGAGGCAGAGCGGGAGGCAGGCAGGCAGACAGCATGGTCGGGGTGGTACAGACAAAACAGCAGTGTCCTGACCAGCTGCCTAGTATGTATCTTGGCAAAATCTCGCCTGGCTGTGGATGAAGCAGAAATCGCGGGCTGGAATTGTAAACCCATCAGTTGACTTTTTCCTCCCCGGCCTGCACGGATAGCACAGGAGGGGAGCAGAGGGCTGGGTGACACCTCTCTAGCTGCCAGGAGCCACATGGAGGAGCTGATCCTCTGGCCAGCATCAGCTGCTGCGTGGGGAGCAGCTGATGGGCAGGCACTGAAGTAGACTTAAAATAAGCAGATGCTTTGCCATGACTGCGCTCTCTAAGGGATGTGTGAGTTTGAGGAGTTAAATTCAGCCTGTCCCCTTAGGAGCACCTCTACCACTGGGATGTGTACCCTGTGTAGGGTCCCCGTTGGAGGTTCTCCAGGTCACCACAGCACAGCTGGATCTGGCTGGCTCGGGTGGAGTATTATCCAGGTAGGGCCATCAAATGCCCGTTTCTGAGTTGTTTTTTCACTGTCCCAAGCTCTTTGCATATGGGTAGCATCCAGCACTGGCCATAATTCCTCCCAATGTCTGCTTCCAAAGCCAGCCAGTGACCACCTCAATGCTCTGCCCCATACTGTTTATATGTCTGTTTTCTCTGTTTGCTATCCTGGATGCTTGGGGCAGGTTTCTGCCCTTCCCTCCAGCCCTTACTACTAAGTGCTGGCATTTGGCAAGGCAGAGGGGGTCCCTTGCATGTGTCCATGGCAAAGGAGGCCCTGACACCTCCGCTGGAGTCATCTGCAGAGAAACACCCCTGCCTGCAGGTATCATTGAAGTGACTCCCAGAGAGAGGGACTTTCAGATCCTTTGAGTCAAAAGGTGCTATAAATAAAAGATATTACAGGCTAGCAAGTTCTCAGTTGCAAACTGGAGTGGGAAGGAATATTTTAGCATCCCTTTTCTAAGCACATTAACTCTTGGCAGACGTGATCATTCAGGTCTTCACAGCTGAAAACTTCACACCGTGTGCAGCATGTTGAGTCCACACGCTCCATTTCCATTTTCAACAGCTCTAAAATCCACGCTGCTCCTATGCAATATCACCCCCTCAGTGCAGAGAGCACCCAAATACAGCATCACCTTGGGGGTCATGACACTGAATATACACTCCACGGTCATCTTTCCCAGGAAAAACAGCCTTTGCCACTATTAGCTCACAATAGAGGGTGCCTAAAGATTTTTATCAACTGGCTTCTGATGCTTCCCTTCTCAGGGTGAGCAAGCACTTTGTATCAATCTGGCTTGCTTTAGTGCAGTGACCCAGCACTGTGCTCTGCTGCTGAAAGTTCAGGTCCCAGCTGCGGGGCTAAACTCTTGCTGACACTGTGCTGATTTCTCTGTCTCTGTCACCCATGCTGCCAGGGGAGGGGGAGGAGACGCTGGGTTTTTCCAGGTAGGAAAAGAAAAGGAAACGTGCACAGCGCAGAGGAGATGTGGCAAAGGAGAAGGGGAAGGAAAACAATCCCGGTATGTGCAGTGAGGCTGAGGAGAGGAAATCCTTCGGGCAGCACAGGGCACTTTGATCATGTTCTTTTTCTTCATGGAGGAGTAAATCTTGGCCAAGAGGCAATTAAATTGTTACAGGCAAGGAAAAGCTTTTAGGATGCCTTGAAGAACTCGTGTGTGTGAGCAGCAGCATAGAGAGATGCAGAGGAGAAAATCACTATTAGTGATGGGTGAACTACAAAAGTTTGGGTGGTTTGTTTGGATAAGGGTCCCCACATGCAGAGACTTATCTGAAGCCCTCAGTCTTCAGAGCAGGGCTAGAAGTCTCTTAAGAACATACTCTTCTTGCATCACTTTCAGTATCTCTGAAAGCCATTGTCCGTGCCAAAAATACAATGAAACCAGCTTGCTTTCCTCTTCTTTTGTGCAGTGTTTTGGCTCATCTGCCTCTGGTTCCAAGAAAAACCTAATCAAAAAGTTTTTGATTTGAAGGCTGAACTGTGCTACTTTAATTTCAAGCCATCCTTGTTCTCATGACTGCACAGGTACAAGGCAAATAAAAAAAAAAAAATTCTGTGATTCTA
Organism: Callaeas wilsoni; assembly: GCA_013398955.1. Classification (NCBI taxonomy): domain Eukaryota; kingdom Metazoa; phylum Chordata; class Aves; order Passeriformes; family Callaeidae; genus Callaeas; species Callaeas wilsoni. The sequence goes on from VWPU01012712.1 coordinate 543,000, forward strand.
TGGAAAACTTTCATAGTTTCAGGATCCCTGAAAAACAACAGAAAAAAAAGCTAGTTTCCCTAAGAAAAGACTACAAGCCTTGAATTCTCCCACCTTAAGCATACTACTTATCTGTAAACTGGCTATTCTGCCATTAAATAACATGAGAGATCACAGCATTCCCGGTTCAAATGAGCCTGTTAGTCTAGGGTGGTCATTAGCCATTAAATACTATTGAATCAATAAACCAAAAAAAAAAGACTTTGAAGAGACTCTTATTTCCCCACTCAATCTGCAGTAGCTCTGATTTGACAGAGAAGAGTGAGAGAAGACAGGCTGAACATGATTCAGTGCCCTCCTGTTTTCAGACATCCAGGTGTGGCTGAGGTAAAATAGCCTGGTGCCATTGGAATGAAGGCAGTGTGTTTTGATGAAGTCCTCTGGACAAATGGCCCTGCTGCAGGGCTGGATTTGACCTCTGGCTGGATTTACACCAGGGTGTCTGAGTTAATGCTGCTCAGTGAGTAGGGCAGATCGAAATCAGGCTAGTGTGCTTCTAAGGATGTTGCCAGATATCCTGTTCTCCTGAGCCATTCACCTCAGGAAGGTTTAAAGCACAGAGATTCACTTCACAATGCAGTGAAGGTTTTGCTGTTACAGACCAGATAGATGATGCTCTTCCCAAATGATTTCTTGTTGTCTTTTTCCCTGCCTTCCCTATTACTTATTAAATACTCAAGCAATGACCTTCAGCTCACCCAAGTGGTTTGGAGACCAAAACTCGTGTTTTTATCTGGTCTAAAGAAGGACAACTTAATCCAGGTCAACAGAAGCAATGGACAAAGTCCGAGGAAAAGCTATGATCAAGATTTTAAACCACAGAGGCTTCCAGAACAAGGGCACAGCCTTCTAGACAGCACAGCACATAGAGGCTAAGTATTTTCTCACTGAAGGTGATGGCACTTGTGGGTGACCAAGACAGGTGCAGGGGGCCCTAGTTCCCACTCATGTCCCCATCTGTGAATGGGGAGCAACTCCATTACCTGTCACATGCTGTGCTCTTAGTAAAATCTGCCCACTGTGTCCTGCTGAATGCTGCAGGATGCTGATTTTTTTTTTTTTTTCAAAACTTGGCTCTTGTGCAGCTTCTTAGTTTACACAGTGGGAGAGAGACATGGCTTTTTGGCTTGAAAGTAAAAAATCTGGACTCTTTCAAGAGTGCTGAACAGTTGAGAAATCTGGCCCTGGGCTTTTTAGAAAGAGTGACCCAATCAATCCAGTTATTACACCATTCTCTGGCTTGTGACTAACACAGGGATTGATATTTACTTGCAGGAAATGTTGGCAAGAGTTGGGGGTTCCCATTCACTCGTGCTGTTTACTGCTCCCCGAGGAGCACGGGCCGCAGTGACGATGGAGCCGCTGCTTCACAGGTGCACAGTTTATGCGCCAAAGTGGGTTGTAAATCAGAGCAGAGGAAGAAAGGGCTGGAAAAATGCTTGTTTGTAGGAGCGACCATTGGAAAGGGATGTTGACCGTGCTCATTTTGCTGGTTTCCTCTCCTAAGTCTATGTGTGCTCACACTGCACCAGAGGGATTGGGTCCCAGGTCGGAAATCCAAGGAGCATGCCAATAATTTGCCAGAGATTACACATGGGGTGAACTTGTCCCTGATCTCCGTTATTGGTTCAAAACCAGGAATTCTCATAGCTTTTTGGACAGATGGTTTGTCCTATTACTTCTTGTGTTAGATTTCCCACTGAGGCTGAAAGCAAATCCACATTCAAGCTGAAAGTAAACAACCTGTGAATTCAAAAGGCATTAACTCAAACTGCCAAAGCATTTGCTGCGTATGCTGCAGATGTCAAACAGACAGTTTCCCACAGCCCTGAGCCTAGACACATAGCTAAGTTACACAGAAAAACCTTCCAGCCAGCCCGAAAATCCATCCTGTGCAAAACTCGCTCTCCTTGCTGGCATTTTAAGGGCTGGAGCCTCAGCTGGAATGAATTAATGTAGCTGCTCTGATTTGAATAGAGCTATGCCAATTTATACCAGATGAGGATTTCACCCTTTGGAGGCCAAGTGGGAAATGGCTATCCACTACTTTTTTAACAGTGTGGTTAGAAGCAGAAAAACATAAAATGTGGTGCTTTTTAAGGAGTGAAAGAGCACTAAGTAAGTTTCTTTCCATTACTGTGAATAATTTTTGAAGGAACCTTTTAGAGAGCATGGTTCTGAAAAATCAGGCTTTGCAGAAAAATGCATATAAATAACACAGCTTATAAGTACAAACAGCACAAGTTAGCCAACATTTTCCTATTCCTGAGACCTTCCAAAATGCCAACAAGAAGTTAAGTGGGAACCCAAGCATGATATTGCTGTGCCTTTGCAGGAAATTCATAAAGTGGGAAGAACTGGATAAAATGGTCTGTTTTTCCTGCCAGGGCTGTATGAAGAGGACAAAAATCCCCAATGAAGCTAAGCCATACAAACAAAAAATATTCACCCATATGCTTTGAAATGCTCTGAACTTTGGAACCATGGTGTTCTCCTTGGCCATAAAGAGGTGAAAAGTAGTTTTTCTGACATTTTTTGGTTTAAATTGAACAGCACAATTGAAGTCACATTCTGTAAAGCAAGACTCATTCCATTTAAAGCAATGCAACCTCATGTTACATATTCAGGAGTGATTACTTGGTTTAAGCTTCTGATTTATTCTTTACCATAGGAGGCCTCACTTGCAGACTTGTATTTTCCCCAAAGTAAACAGGAGGTCAAATATTACACCAATAGAAATGAATGGAGATTTCTCAGATGATAGTAATGTGAAATCAAACTTTAAACTGTTTAACCTGCAGCCACTAGACCGATTCAGCTCACCAGAAAATTCAGCACCTCTTTCCTCCAACCATCCTTATTTTCACTTTACAGTTCATCATAAGCTGGCAATTACTAATACTTTGCCTGTTTATAGAGCCTTACATCTGAGGATCTAGAAACACTTTGTAAACACTAATGAATTAAGCTTCTTAACACCCCCTGTGAGACAGATACTGCTATCTCATTTGCACAGCTCGGAGAAGTGTGGGTTTGCTGAGGGCTGGAGCCAGCCAGCACCAGAGCTGGGAAACCACTGCAGGCCCTTAACCTCACCTTCAGCTCAGCATCACAAACTTTTCCATGGATGTGAGGATGTGCCTGGCAACTTCAGGAGCTTGTAATTATCTCCTGGAGCTGCCACCATGCCTCGGTGTCTGTTAGACTGAAAACACAGAGGATCAAACTTCCACCCATAGAGGGGACTTAAGACCCACTCAGAGGAACGCCATGAAAATGCCATCTGTCCTCTCCTGAAACAGCCTTTCACATGTTTGATCATCTCATGTGGCAAACAGGGGAAAAGCTTGGGATTTCATTTGTCTTTACTCAGTTTTTAATAACAACACTGATCCTGTCTTGTTATTAAAAACCCAAAGCAATACAAAAGTCCAGGAGGATTCTTTCCCTTTCTTTTTCATTTTTCATTGCCCATATATTTTTCTCATATAAGGGAAAGGTAAAATATCCAAGCTTGCTTGCCAGTCATGTTGACAAGAGGAACTTAAAGGATTTTTAAAGAAAGCCTGCAGGTTTTACTTCCAATACTGTCAGGAATATTTAGCACCTAGGAAAGTCTTAGGACAAGATTGGCATTGGTGAGATGAGTCTCATTTATTGAACATCATCTAATGTCTGGTACCTATTTGGAGTGTTTTCCACGTGGCCCTTCTCCAAATGCATGGCAATTGGACAATTTCCATGATGATTCTTCTGTCTAAAAATACACACCTTCCCCTCTTTTCAATTTAACGTTGAGTCAGTTGGGCTGTTTGTTGTTGAAGTTTCTCCTATTTAATCGTGCACTCAGAAAAGCTTAATACAAACATTGACCAATTCATCGCTGTCACAAAAAGAAAAGCCTTAGAAGTAATTCATCTAAGCAGGAGTCAAGAGCAAGAGTGTCTTATTTAGAGGTTGGTCAATAAGAAACAATGTTATGGAAGCTATTTTAAAGGGAACAAATATTTTAAATTTTTTCTTAAACACCTCTTTTCTTCCACAGATTGAAACTGACGAGAATAGCAAATAAAATATTTGGTTTTGCTTTCAAAATTTGTTCATGACCTTAAATCCCAGGAATGGGAACAGACAGGCATTTGACATATTCAGCGTGTTGATTTGTGAACTACTGGCAGATTGCTGTTTGCCTAAGAATACGTATTTGAAATTCTTTTCTAAAAACTCTTCTTGATCTTTTCCCAGTTCACGGGCTGTTAAATGTCTGCATGACACGGTGGTGTTTGTCTCCTGAACAGAGGGACATTACGGTCTCTAGAAGCAGGTTTTCAGTGGGAATATTAAAGGCACCATTCAGGAATATTCTCCAGTATTTACAGCCTCCACAAACACTACCGCGTGCAAACATGTTTGCTGGAATATTTGTCAAGAGCAAACATGACAGGCTGGTGGGAGAAAGCGTACAAAGTCTAACCAAGCTTATAAAAACCCAACAGCTAATGAATACTTGTGGAAAATGTCTTATGGCATTTCCTCAGTGATGGATACTTATTAGGAAAGCCTATAAAGCTAAAACTATTTTCCTGCCTCCTTTCTCCTGTACTCCAGAAGTGAAAGACACTTCCATGGCTCTCTTTGTCATCTTCATCCATTACTCAGCTGGATACAGGAACAGTTTCTAAAGAATTTTTTGTGGGTATCAAATGGACAGAGGCCTGGAAACCCATTTTGCATAAGCATCTTGATGTCTCAAAACTCTTCAGTGTCTCTGACAAAAAAAACCCAAAACAAACAACGAAAAAAAGAAACCAAACACCAACCACTGATATGAATATATATGTAGATTGGCCAATATGTCTTACTGACAAATAATACACCACTGCAGTGTTACATCGCACTACAGATCCTCTTTTCAGGCCTCTACCTTCAGTGACAAAACTGCTTTTGGATAGGGTTTTTTCCTGTAAACAACCCAGCAGGTACCCAAATAAACACAGCAGACTCATGTGGACATTGGTTCAAAAGCACACGGGCAGGGAAGGAGGCAGAATTGAAAGGAAAGCCAGTGGACACCCTTACATTTGCATGCCTGGGTGCTCAAGAATGGTGGATTATGGACTCACCTGAGCCAAGACAACGCCATGCAGGCAAATAGGCATTCAGGCTGAGAAAATAATCTCTTACTAAAAAAACAAGGCATTGAGATCCAATATTTTTAGTCAACAACAACCAGAGGAAGCATGTTGGATATGCAGCAGTGGGTATAGCACAAGGGCAACATGAACCTGCAGATTGAAAAACCTATCTGGGGAGATATTTGCTCTTCTTCTCCCATTAGTCACATTTTACAAACTCTGGAACAAATTTTGCTTCTACAGGGAAGCCTTAATAGAGTGGGACACTAACTCTCTGACACGCTACTGATGATAACACAGGACAGATCAGGTTACGGTCAGGGCCAGGCTGAATTTGTACCTGTGCTCCTCAAAATACTCTAGCAGGGTCAAAGCTCAGCATAAGCTCTTGCAACTCACCACTGTTTTCCAGTCAAGCATGACACTTTCTTTTTCAGCTGACTAATGCTGAGCCCCTCAGTATGTTTTCTGAGCAAGAGTTTACTGAAAATGATCTTTGTCCTGCTGTGCATGCAGACAGCTCACAAAGTAACATGATAGAGTTCTTTCTTTTAAAAAACTGAAAATTCTATTTCACTAAAAAAAAAAGGGTCTTATTTTGCTCATTCTGCCTATTAACTGATTATATCATTCCTTATGTTCCCCTCCCCTGAAAGGTAAGGGAAAGTGATGGACCACCTAGAATTTTTCCGTTCTGTCCCCTCTGTTCATGCATTGCTAGAGATGATACTGTATAATGCATGACTTACCTGCAAAGACATTGGAGGAGTAATGAAATAAGTAGATGCTCTGTCAGCAGGCTTTTAAAACATTGGAATTGCAATCTGAGATGCAGCCAGCCATTACATGCATATGTCCTTTATTTATGGAGCTGATAAAGGCTCTGTGTCAGGAGCAGTCAAGCCACCTTTTTACTTCCTGCTTTTCTTCACATTTAAGAATGTTGCTGTCTGGATATTTTATTTTAGTGAAAGCTCCAGATTTGGGAGGAAAAGAAGGATTTGCCTCCTGGCATTAAAAATAGAGGTCTGAAAACCAGACAACTTCGTCTAAACAAATCACTGGGGATTCCTCATCATGAATCCTCTCCTTCAAACACACAGGATGTCTGAAATAGGTGGACATCCCTGGAGTTACCTATTTCTCTTCATCAGTTAGAAAAGAAGTGCAGAACCATTAGCCCAGCTACACCACAGATCACGGCACCAGAAAGAGTCATAACAGCACAGATGCTCACACCACCAGAAAGAGAGTAGGTTAAAATTAGATATTGAAAAAAAAACCTTTACTGGGAGGGGTGGTGAGGCCCTGGCACAGGTTACCCAGAGCAGCTGTGGCTGCCTCATCCCTGGAAGTGTCCAAGGCCAGTTTGGATGGGGCTTGGAGCAACTTGAAATAGTAGAAGATGTCCGTGCCCATGGCAGGGGGCTTGAAACAAGGCGAGCTTTAATGTCCCTTCCAACCCAAGCCATTTTAGGACCCTATGATTTGTATGTATTCATTCATCTATAAATTCAGTTTTGCATACTTTTCTATAGTCAGTGTTGTTCTAGGTCATTTCATGAAACATAAATCACATTTTCCCCCAAACTGTGTTCCAAGCACCAATGATAATTTAGAAATCAGGGGAAAAGCAGGCGCAAATGAAAAAGAAGGATGGCATTAACATTAACAGCCACCACACAAGGAGTATTTTGCATTATAAATAAAATAGTGCTGCTCAGCTGCACGAGGAGTGAGTTCTGAAGTCACTGAGCTGCATGGCTGTGGCTCAGGGGAAGGTTTCAGTTCATGCTCAGCGCTGTGCTTGATTACTGGTACATCACCCAAAGGCTCACAGCAAAACAGATGATGGGACACAGAAAAGCTCTTCTTCCTAGCACAGCAAAGAGAGCTGCTGCTTGCTGACTGACAGCTCCCCAGCCAGCTTATGTGCATCTAATTACCCAGCCACAACCCAAATCAAAATGCCCCATTGCAGCTGGTGTCTCACTTAATCCATTCATAACACAAGCTAATTAGCATTGATTTTTTGGGCAAGTTTATTCCAAATGTGGTCAAGTCCCAGGCTTTCAGCTTAGTTGCTAGGACCCATTGAGGATCCTGGGAGAGGCCGTGTTTCTGCCCAGAAGGCATTTTTCTGTCTTGCTGATGGAGAGATTTAGGAGTGTTTCAGGGGAAGATGTTGGGCTGGGCTGAGATGAATACTGGCATACAAGCAGTGCTGTTAAGCTGCTCTCTGTCCTACACCCTGTCTCAGTGCAGGAGAGTTTGTAGCAGAATCACAGTATTTCATAGTTTGCATTGTGTCTGAATTCAAACATCCTAATTGTGGGAAAAAAAAGGAAAAAAAAGAAAAGGGAAAAAAGAGAAAAAAAAAAGGAAAAGGACAATTGAAAAGAATAGGAAAAGAAACAGAGGAATAGCAAGAAGAAGAAAAAGAAAAAAAGAAGAAGAAAAAAGAAAAAGAGAAAAAGAACGAGAAAAAAGTTACTGAAGAAAAAAAAAGAAAAAGAACAAGGAAAAGAAAAAAGAAAAAAAGAGGAAAGAAAGTAAGCTTGGAAAATGGGAAAAGTCATGAGACAATTCTGTATTTTATGGTATTCTTTGTGAACAGAGCTGAGAAAAGAGGCCAGTTACCAGAGCTTTGCATTTCCTTTTCAACCTATGGGATTAGAAGATGAGAGCAGGTGCTAATGGGAATTTTGCCCATGGCAGAAAATCAGAATCCTAAATCTTCATCTCTGGAAATCACAAAAACCCTTAGCAATGATCTATAGAGGCTGCACTTGGAAATTGGTGATATAAGGAATTGTCACTTGGCAGAAAACCGACTTTCTGCTCCTTCAGCACACCACAATTTCAGTTTAATTTGTAACAGGATGCAAGTGTAAATGAACTGACAACAGAGCTATCAGCTATTCTGTTGGTAACACTTGGAGCAATAGTTTCGATTTGACTAGACACAGCTGTCCACTGCATGGAACGACCTTTAGCCCCATCCTTGGCGAAATTCAATTCTCTCCATGTCTGACTTCGTCCATGGGGACTTGAGTAGCGGAGCTGCCAGAATAATCAGTGCATTGCTTAATGACAGGCACTCCAACAAGCAACGCGGCCGCGCATTGTCAGAAACGGAGTACACAGCTCTGGGGAAGGGGCGGGGAGGGGAGGGGGAAGCCCCTTGTTATTCAAAAGGAAATAAAATGGTTGTATGGGAGCAAATGCAGATGCGTGCAGCCGCCTTTACTTGACAAGCGTCACCAATGCTCTGGCACCTCATATGTGTGTGCGTGTGTGTATGCAAATGTGGAGTTTTCTTGTGTGTTTGTCAGCAAATATGCATTTTTATCAGGTTTCCCTCTGGAAAAAAATAAAAAAGCTAGGATTCTGCTGCTGCTCTGCATTGTACTGCTGCAAAGCAAATTAACAAATTTTCTATTTTCGTAAGTCTAAACATGAATACATCCCATATGGTGATGCTCGCATGGCCATCCAGATGTCTGTCATCCGACATGTGTACACATATGTATATAGATGTAGACCATTTCTCTGTGTTTACTACACTGGCCACCGCAATAAGAAATGTGTTTATGCTGCAAGTGTCAAAAACCAAGAATTTCACAACTTTCACAGCTATTTGTGTGAACTTATTTTCTGCTTGAGTGTCTCTCCAGCAGTGTGAACGAAGCACTCCTTCACACATGATAGGAAAGACAGGTCACCGTGGCATTAACATGTGTGTGCCCCAGCCAACATCATGCTTGGACCCACAGGGATGAAGCCAACACTTCCCGAGTATTTTGCTGTTTGATTCAGCAGGCAGAACACAGTATGCTCCGTCCAAAAGTGGACCCATCCTTCCCTTCATCGAGGATCACCGGAGGTGCACACTGCTTGGGTTGGCAAGGCTTGCTACAGCTGCTGCTACTGGGAAATTGCAGGGGGTGATGCACCAACTCCACCTGCCCCACGAGCCCCGAGGGATTTCTCTTGTTGCTATTTTTGCTTTGGCAGCGCTCTGGGCCCAGGTCTGCGGAAGATTTGTGTTCAGTTATTATTCTGACCCGCTGCCAAAATTTTCCTGAGAAATACAAGGCAGAAATGGGGAATGTTGATCTTACACAACTCATAACTCAGCCAGAACAGAGGGGAGGTTCATGGGAGCAGGGAAAGGCATGTCTTCGGCTGCAGGGCTTTTGTCCCTGCCAAAATACAAAGGTTCTTTTTCAAACAATAGAGATATTACTGCTTGTTTTTTAAAAAATCCACAGAAATAAAGAACCTATGAGAAAATTTGATAATCAAAAACATTAGGAATTTAAAACTGCTGACCTTCATCAATAAGAAAACAAGGTGGTCTCCAAAATTCTGTGAAATCACATTACAATAGAGCATATTAAATTACTCAAATACAGAGTCACTGCCACTGCCCTGTCACTCTCCTCCTACAAACAGCTTCTGCCATTTATTCTGGAAAGGGAAAACCAAAGAATGCCCTGGGTAGAAGGAAACATGAAAAATCACCCAGTTCTACCCCCTGCTGAGAGCAGGTGCATCCTTCAAGACACCAGGTTGCTCTGAGCACCATGGAACCTGAACTTGAACACCTCTGGGGATGGGGCAGCCACAGCTTTTCTGGGTAACCTGTGCCAGTGGCTTACCATCTGCACAGTCAGGAATGTCTTCCTAGTATCCAGTCTAAACCTATCCTCTGTCAGTGTGAAGCCATTCACCCTTTACTTGTCACTCCAGGCCCTTGTAAATAGTCTCTCTCCACGTTTCTTGTAGGCTCCCATCAGGTACCTGAAGGCCACAATTAGGTCAGCCCAAAGCCTTCTCTTCTCCAGGCTGAGCAATCACAATTTTCTCGTGCTTTCCTCATAGCAGAGGTGCTCCATCCCCCTGATCATCTTGGTGGGCTCCTCTGGACTTCCTCCTGTAGGTCCATGCCCTTCCTGTGCTGAGGACCCCAGACGCCAGCACACAGACCCTAGGTAAATTCTCCTCAGGTAAATCCATCCAACACTTTATGCAGACATGGCTGCACACAGTTTGACCTACTTCTGGCTGTAGAGTTTCTCTTCCCCATCCCTGTTTGCTCCACCCTGGCCCTTTCCTTGATCCCCTGTATCCTCACCACACTAACACTTTTTCACCAGTCCCCTTAGTGGTCCTCAATGGTCAAGTCCTCTCTGGCACTTGTCTTGGGCTAAAACTGTCTTCCTTTCTGACATTTACACCCTTCTTTTTTGTTTTTCCTTCACTCCTCTCATGCTGGTTTTCTTTTTTCACCCTTTAAAACTTACTTAACTTTTGATCTCTCCAGAATCCTGTGTGCTTGGCAGAGATGTTATTCCAGTTCTTGAGCACATACTGCTTTTCATTAACTTAAAGCCACATATTTTTTGCTCAAAGTCCTCAATTACTAATAGAAAATGACACAAACTCAGATATCCATAAGATACCTATCCTGGTTTCCAGCAGTGTTACATGCACACAACTGAAAATAACTATTTTCTCATGAATATATCCAAAATTTCCATTTCCTCATTCAATACCCACTCTTTGCTCACTCTTCAACTAAACTCAAATAGGCAAAGCAGAACATAGACAAAAGTAGTGAATTAACTGGTATATAAATCAAACTCCTCATGAACAATCTTTCTCTTTTTTCCTCTACTATCATATTTATTTAAGCACTTGGAATAGTGTATTTCCGTAGGTCCTACTAAAACAATGCATCGTAGAACAAATAGTCTCTCAGCAATTTAGAAAAACATATTTTTTATGGCCCTGAGAACTAGAATATTAAATTGACCCTTAGATAAATAAGCTCTTCCAGAACAGGTCATTGGAACAAGTAATGTAATAGTAAAAATGGAAAGTAATCACTATCACATCGAAATGAAAGGGCATTTCCCAAGTCTGCTGCCAATCTCAGTGGCCTAGAACCCCTCTTGGAAACTCCACAATGTGCAACCGTACAAAGCTCCACATGAGCATACCACAAAAGTATTAATAACGATGTAATACATGTGGGACTCCAGAAACTGGGTTAAGTAGGCAGGATTTTCTGCTTCTAGCACTACTGAAGAGGAAGCAGGAAGGGAAAAATTATTCTAATTCTGAGAGAGAAGGAGAGAGAGAGAGAGAGAAATATGACATGGACATCTCTGTTCCTCTCCAACCACTTTCTTCAACACAAGTGTTCTCCACCACCCTCCGGTTCCTTCAAATTTGATTCACACTCAACAGTTATGGAAAAGATCCAAGGCCACAGTGGCAGCCATGATCCCTTGGGAAAAGCAGGGAACAGGACAAAGCCACTCTACTTTCCAGTCCTTTGTGTTCACTAAAAGTCCACACCTCCAGCAACTCTCTTTCAGAAATGCCTCATCCATCCCTGAGAGTTGGAAATGTGCATTCATTTACTCACAAACAGGGAACTCCGCCAGCAGTCTCACAACCTGCAGATTGTGATTGCATTAAATTGTTCCAAAGCAGGTTTTCCTCTTGAGCCTGGAGTAGAAGGCAATTCATTAAGACCCATTCCCCCCCGCCCCCAAATTAAAGCAAATTAAATGGCAGCAGTAGGACAACCTTGCTTGGGATAAAGATTCTTGGAGAAGCAGGGCTTTCTCTCCATCTGCACGGGAAGTTGATCCTATTTCTTTGCTCAGCTGAGCTTGGATCATCTCTAAAAGGTGCCCTAAGTGTTATTGTACAAGACTGGGAAGTGCTACTGCCATTTCCCAGACACGGAAGTCCAAATACAAAATAGCATGAGGAATTTCTGCTCAGCTACTTCCATTGGAGATAAAGAACACAATTCTGGGAATTGAGTGAAAACAGCATCATGTATGGAAAATCTCCTCCTTAATCTGTGTGTGACTGCCATGTTGAACAGCCAACAGCCACCAGTCCTTCCCTAAGATCATTCTTCACCTCACTGGTGAGGAAGGGGAGGCAGGGGATTATGGGACAACCCTCTGAGATGCCACGTCCTCCAGGAAAACACCCCTGGCACATGGTCCTTGCTGGTGTGAAATAGTCGTAGCGAAGCAGATGAGCGTTGAGTAATTTCTGAGAAATTAGAGATAGGTAAATCGACCAACCAAGTGAGAGCACCACATGTACGCTGGATTAACCTACCCTTTGGAGAGGATTAGAAGAAATTTTATACCACCCAGAGCCTTTGCCAACATTTTCTATTTCATTCTCTAATTTCCCATGAGGAAATCAAACCCAAAGCGCTTATATTCACCCAGGTTCCTAATTCTGCAGATTGAAGACTACAGTGATACTTCGACCCAGAGACATCTTACAGCTTCCAAACACTTCCTGCATTACCTGGAAGCTTGGATCATTTCCTACAGTGGGAATTTAACCTGCTCGAAGTGGAAATCAGAGGAAATCCTCTGCCAGTGGCTTCTATTTGCAGTTGTAATGTGCTAAGATAGGGAACCACATTCAGGGTCAACCCATCAGCTCAAGCAGAGCCTTTACCCTGGCAGCATCACAGCTGTCTTCACCACCACTGCTACAGGACTGTAGGCTGGGGAAAATGGCCAAGGTGATGAAACATTGCTTTCTTGTTTTCAAGTGATGCATCGAAAAGTGGAAACAAGAGCAAAAATATTCTTCTCCTAATTGAAAACACAGAACCACTTAATGATCTTTGAAGTGAGTGTGTGTGTGTGTGTTTTGTGGAGGAAGGGGGAGAAACGGATCCCTGTAACCAACACCCCAAAGGACTATAAATCAAACAGCATACAGCTGTTGGTATCAAATATAACTCCTTTCACACTACATCAAAAAGCTTTAATTAACAACTAATTTATTCAAGTGAAAAAAAAATTCCCTTGCACTAAATAATTGTATTATAACTGGGGGACTAGTCTGTATTTTCCCCCTCTCAAAAGCATGACAGGAGAGGAAATTGAGTCTTTAGAGAACAGCAAAGTAGAAAAATGGATCAAAGATTCAGGGGCTTGTTGATTGGCTTTTTGAGTCAGCAGAGACCAAATCAGCTCATTTAATGAAAAAAGCCACACTGCGAGGTCTGTTTGCTCTAGACCTACTTTTAATAAAAATGTTTATAAAGATAAATGGCAGTGGCTCACACCAGGCATGGTGGGGACAGGTGTTTCACAACCCTGCCCACATGGCTGTGTCGCTTCTGCTCCTTGCCTTGGTTTTGTCATCCGTGGAGAAGTCCCGTGGCACAGATTGGCAAGGGAGGTTTCAGGCGTGTGGGGCTCCAGACAGAGAAGCCAAATGTCTGCAGGGTGGCCGTCAGTGATCTCTGAGCCGACTCACTTGGGAGCTTCACTCCACTTGAACCCCAAACGGCCAAATCAATTCTGTCCTTTCCCTCCTGTTGCGGATCATAGAATCATAGCATATTCTGCATTGGAGGCACCCAAAAGGATCATAAAATACAACTGAAGGCATGTGCTGGTGCAACCCAGGGCTTGCACACACCCAAGAATGCTGCTCTTGCAAGTCAAGAGTCCATGCATGAGCATCTCTGTCCTCCAGAACCAGACTAGCCACCAGAACCATGTGGCACAACCTGAGTCCCACCCTCATCTGCTGCCAGTATCACTAAGGGAAGAATTCGAGGCGTGTTCCTTTTTTTTTCCTTTTTCCTTTTTTTCCCCTCCATAACTTTGTGCTAGTGACAACTAATTCTGTCTGAGTACCTCTCTAAGGTAAGTGCCATTATCCTGCTTTAATGGCTAATGAAGCTGAAGCAGAGTAAGTAGTTTACTGGTTGTCTCATCTTCAGGGTCCCATCATGCACGTTTTACTGTTCCTTGGAGTGCACCTAAGTTTCCCATTAACGCTGCCATTGATTACAGTGTACAATCTTTAGGGCAGCGACTGTGATTTTCTTTTCATTTGCTTAATGAAAAGTACACTGCCTTTTAATTCCTCTGGATTCTGTTGCCTAGGTTTTAGGTGGGAGCCCCAGCGATGGGAGCGGCGGGGGGACAGACGTGTGGCCGTGCCACGTGGTGTCCATGGGCCAGCAGAGGCTAAAGCAGAACGAGGATGCAGCCTCAGCACATTTCTTTATATTCAGCCCCACCTCTGAATCAGTGCCTGGGTAGTGCTGGTCCACCACCACCACTCATGAGCAATTCTGAAGACTCCTTAAGTCTATATAACGTATAATCAGGTTGTGACACAAATAATTTTTGGTAACAAAATGGTTAAAGGGAAGCATTGTGTTTGCTGCCGTAAACATCAAACTGAACTGACAGGTGCAACCTGTAAACATTATCCAACCCAGAGGACAACAATAATTTCAACACGGTTAATTGATTAGTTTAGGGATAAAATTAAATAATTGGGTACATCATTCTAATGATATATTGCACCATAAGAATTATTTGAAAGGCAGGCAAGATTTATTTTGCTTTCATGACAGCTTTATCCTGTTAGACATCAAAAATAAAAATAATGTTCAAAAAAAAATCCCTATAATTCATGAAGAACCCTCCAAAAAATTTAAAAAGATCTTAAAAATGAAGCAGCTTAAGGCCTTCTGCTATATTTCAAATGTACAGGTATATGCTAAAAAATTTCAGAGATGATTTTCGGAAAGTGACATTGTTGAGTCTTTTAAACCAAATTCTAAAGTGTTTACACATGTAAATCTCTGAAAAGATGTATATATACGTTATCCTTAAAGAGGCTTGGGTCAGTTTAATTTGGTAACCCTCAGCCCTAAGCACCAAGGCCACAAACAGGATAGCTTTACACACAAAACTGAGTATCGTGGTCCTCATCTACCTCCAGTAAGTAATCACACCATTAAAGATGAACCAAGAATGTGTTACATAAGTCTCCAGCCACCAAGAACAGGTTCCAGTATTCCTACTGACCTGCACTGCAGAAAGGAAAACCAGAGAACAGGACAATTCATGGCTTCAGGGAGCAAATTGCTTGGTGACCTGATGGTCAAGATACCCACCAAGGCTCAGGTCCTGCCTCTGCCAGTGTCTACAGAGATGAAAACTACCTCATCTTTTGAGTCCTCTTATAAAATAAGATCTTAATCTCTGTATGAAATTCAATGAGTTGTGATGTTTAGGTTCCTTTGGGCATCACAAATTATGTTAAAAAAAAAAAAAAAGAATAAATTTTCAAGAACAATCTTCCTACTTGCTTCTATCAATGATCAATTTAAGCAGAGTGCATAAAATCTGACAATTCTATGTTTGGCTTAAGTATCTTTTATTGTTGGCCATAAATTGTCGACTTCCTTATAAATCTGGCCACAGAATATAAATATAGTTGGTAAATGGCTCCTTGAAATTAAGTAAAAATTGCAGGACTCAACAGCGAGAACCAAGCTAAAAGAAAACCCGCTGGCACACAGAAGACTTTTTTATTTATTATGAAAACTCAATGCTATATCCATGTTGCCCCCAAACTGAAGAATCCCCTTCTCCCACCGACTGGCCCATTTGAGATGAGCAGAACTTCACCTTGCTCCATGTCCAGGAGGAGATGTGGAGAGGAAAGGTCACCATGAATGTTCAAGCTAGGGGTACTCTAAGCACAGCAGCATCCTTCGTTCCTCAAGGGCCCTTTTGCTTTTTGCACACTCATTCTGTTTCCTGTTTCACCTCATCTGTTCCCATCCTTACCCCCTAAACAATAAAAGCTCAATGGGAATGCAAATGCAGCTCTCCATTTAAAATCCCGGCCGAGAAGGCAGTGTGTCACCCATATTTATGAGCTCTAAATGGCTTTTATCAAAGTGAGGTCGTACTAAATCACCCCCAAGCTGTCATAAATACAAATGACTCGACATAGTCTGCAACAAGCCTTCGGGGGAAAATTATATGATCTGCTGTTGCAGTTATGCTATATCACACAGCGAGCTCATATATTTCCACTGGCAAGGTAACCTGATCCTTCAGAGGACACTAATAGGTGAAGGGGGGACGAGAGGAGCAGTGAATCAAGCAGTGCGTGCCTGCACGTCTGCACACACGTCTGTGCATGCACCTCCCAGCTAAAACTCAGGCTCCTCTCCCTGAGTGGAAGAGGAGGTTCTTGTGGTTCGGAGAATGAGATTTCTTTGGCTGCCTGAATGGAGACGGGAAGCTGCCAGCCAAGAGAGTAAGATCCAGGGGCTCACCAGGGTATTTCCTATTTTAAAAATTCATGCGAAGGCATGAAAATTATTAAGATATGAACCAGAGCTATCCAGACTCCAAAGACTGGACCACTTCCAAGCAAATTAAAGAAGCCATTCCTCAATCTCAGCTGGTGAAGCCCAGGATTATAGCAAAGTTTACCACAGGATAAAGAGGAAATACTTATAAAGGAGGCATGAACTGAGCAGTGGAAAAAACCAATGTGGGCTCCCTGAGATAAGGGGTATTAATTATTTTCTGTTCATTCACCTGCATTTTATTCATGTGCAAACATAGAAAGACACATACACAAAGAAGGAGAAATTCTGATCAGATGCCACAGACAGTGACAGCAATTTGGGGGAGCCTCTAGAGGGAGAGTTTGGGACAGTCCACTGAGCACCATCACCACTCAGCCCTTTGCAGGCAGCTTGGCCATTATTTGATGTGACAGTGTGTGGGCTCAGAATTCAAGGCTCTTCCTATGGTCACACTGGGATGTTGGTCACCTCAAAGGTAAAATAAGACAACTCCAATGACTGTTTGTTCATATTTTTGTATCTAGGATGAAGATAGTGCCTCTGTCTGCTTGGCAAATGGTTACAGCGATAAGTCAGATTGGGTTTTCGTCTCTAACGTAATAGAGGCACTATGCCAATTTTCAGCAATCCAGGTCAGATGTGGGCATTTATAATGGTACCCTTCTTGGAAAATGAGGTCTCCAACATTAAATTATGTATTTTAATTAAAAGCTGAACTTACTGAACTTAAGATACTAAACTTGATTTTCAGCTGCCGTGAGCCTGGTGGGAAGCCAGTTGGACAGCACTGCCATTTTCCAGTGTTGAGCATTTCATAAATGCTGTGCTCAGGAAACCTCCTCACTCAGGAACTGAAGAGGTAGCCTGGCGAAATGCATGTTTGAGTCATTTATCATTGAAGAGGATGATAAGAGCAAAGCCATCAGAAATCCTGTTTTGAACTCCTTCTGTTGTGATTGACTGTACTCCTTCCCCCAGGTGCATCATCTCCTGCCAGTGGCAGGGAACGGGCAGCCTTTCCTGGAGCTGCGGGCTGAGGGCTATAAGCTCTGCCCTGCCTGCTGGAAGGCCCACACTGTCGGATAGGAGGAAACCAAGGAGCAAGTGAGCTCAACACACAGCCTGAACAACCTCCTTGCACTTCAAGAACTCCACCAGCTTCCACAGCTGGTCTGTTGGCATAAGCTCCCACTGCTCAGGAAGGGAAGCAGGGAAGACACGAGGCATCCTTGCAAAACAGCAAGGTGGTAGCAGGCTGACCTGTGCCAACGGTCAAGCAGCGAGGCTCGCCATCTGAGAAAGGCCACCTGGAAACCAGCCAGCTGGCTGTCCAGTGTGATTAAAGACAAAATATGAAATGCTTCAGAAGAGGGAGAAATAGGATCGCAGGTCTGGGTTGCATAATCTCATGCATTTGTGTAACCAGCCTAAATAGAGCATGTGAGCTGACCAGATGTTTTTCATTTCAGTGTACGGCGCTGTGGAGCAAATCAGAAACCAACAAGTGCCAAACACAACGGTGGCTTTGCCAGCACTGTTGTAATCAGAGCTCAACAAAGGGCACTGTCAACCCCGGTCTCTGGGCTGACAGGTCAATCTCCTGGCTGGGTAAAGAAGACAGACCATTCTTTAAACCAAGTACCTATATCTGAGCTAATATTGGTAGTAGCTGGTAAGCACAGAGTTGGGCCTCAGTCATTGAGCCAAACATCAACAGAAAAAGAGCCAGCAGGATTGTGTGTATGATTTGATCCATTCTGAGAGTGATCTATAATGTAATACCTATTTGTTTAGACAGAGCTGGATACTGACTTTGTGAGACAAAACCAGCCCATGTGAAAACATAGGGGAAAAATGAATATATGCCCTCATTTAAGATTATAGCATCATTTTGGTTTGGAAACACTGCGCTCCATTCAAGAACCAGTGCTCAAAGACTGTACAGAGAAGATGCATTGGGACAATGCTCTGAAGAGGTGACCAATTTTGCTTTGTTAGGGGCCACTTTTATCCCCAGATTAGTACACATAGATCTGTGATGAAATAGTAAACCTTGAGCAGAGGCAGTCTGGATCCACAGTTACATGTGCGCCTTACACACACACCCGTCCCAAAATATCCTTGGTGGACACATTCACTAATTACCAAAACTCTTTGGCACCAGTAAAATAACACGTTGTGCAACCTAACATAGCCTTGGGACAACAGTTGGTCATCTCTGCCTTAAACTTGCACAGATGAGGGTTAGTTACCATTAAGATGTTTCACTGCTTTTACTACATGGATAGCATATACTGAAGTAATAATGTTTCCAGACTGCAGTTATGTAAGAATGAGGGAAAAAAAAATCTCTAGAGGCATCTAGAGATTGTCATTGTCAGAACTGTGTGTAATCTAGGTGTCATATGACTTACTATTGTTATATTACACTGATAAAACATGGGGTATTGTCCTGGCATAAAATCTCTACTGGGTCATACAGACCAGCCCTTTAAGTGTTGCGTGTGAAAAACATTATAGTGCATGTTCTAAGTAAAATTTTGAAGGCTGGTAGCTAATGTAAGTGATTTATTTAAAGCTAAGTTGACTTTTCTGAATGCTCTTCTCTATTTTCTCTTTTATTTTTAACTATCCCATTGAAGTGTATATGAAGCCAAGTTTGCAAGTCCAGAGGCTGAAATCCTCTCCCAGGTTGCAGCAGGTGGTACAGCACAGCTGTGCAAGCCACAGGGTGCTTCCCTACTTTCAACTTGAACATCTCCAACAGCAAGGGAGCAAGCTTTCTCTCACTCCACTCAAAACAGAAATAAAGCCAGATTTTGAAATCCTGCCCACTGGGAGTGTGACAGCAGGAGGAACCAGGCTCTGAATCCCACCTCTAAGCAGAGCAACAAGCACAACACCAAGGAGCAATGCTCCGCCATTAACATTGACATGCAAGGCATAGAATCCTAGAATGGCTTAGGCTGCAAGGGAACCTCAAAGCTCATCTTGTTCCAACACACGTGGGCAGGGACACCTTCCACTAGACCAGGTTGCTCAGCTGGTGGCATCCCTGACTGTTCTAATACAAATTGTCCCTCATCAGCATGATTTTACTCACAAAAGTAATAAAACCTGAGAGATCTGGCTGAACAGTTTTCATAGACTTTTTAGAAGTGAAGCCAAAGTTCCTAAAAGCACCCTAATTACATCTGTGAGAAACGTGTCTGATTTGCCTTGAACAATACAAGTTGGAAACTTCTTAAGT
Organism: Callaeas wilsoni; assembly: GCA_013398955.1. NCBI lineage: Eukaryota > Metazoa > Chordata > Aves > Passeriformes > Callaeidae > Callaeas > Callaeas wilsoni. Next base: position 562,624 of record VWPU01012712.1, read on the forward strand.
CCCAACTTTTGTGCAAAATCTTCACTTAAGCGTTTTATTTCTTTGACTCTCAAAGTTAAGTCTCCCAAGTCCTGCAGTCCAGCCATTGGACCAGATTAGCCTTAAGTATCCTTGATTCTTGGGAGCAGAAAAGGCTTTTCTTACAAATTTCCCAGTTCACACCATTTAAAAGCTTAGCCCATGTTTTTTAACCTCCCTAAACATTGTCCACCCACATCTAGACTAAGTCTGGCTTGTCTGGATCCTCAGAATTCCCAATGGCACCACAACTGGAGACTTTACATAGGCTCTGATTTTGTATTTGCATCCAACAGCATTTCAATTGTGTAAAAGAAGGACTAGTTGGATATTTTGCAAGCAAGCATGGGTTGCCATGCTAAAGATAAACGAAACAGATGAATTAATACACTTTTGCAAGCTTCAACACAGGCTAAGTGCAGTGTAATGTAAGTATTGCCATCCACTGCTTCTTTTAAAGCCACTGCATCCCAATACAAAGTTTTTATAATGATTATTCTAAACACAAGCCCTGTTTGTTCATGTTTCCTTTTCATGCTTATCTCCTTCAAGCTTATCTTAGGGGCTAGAACAGCTAACCCAGGAAGGAATTATACCAATGTTGCTTCTGTGTGAATGATCAAAATATTATACTTGAAACTGCTCCGGGGATACCTCTCTGTTTATTTGCTTCTTGAGGTGGTAAGGATAATTTCCACTGGGCCAATTTAACTACAGCTTGTACCAACAGAAATATTTTCAGTTACAGCAAAAAGGTGACAATGACAACGATTATAACAAATGAATCAAGCTTACTTTTGAGTCTTCTGCTTGCTAAAATACCAGGAGAGAATTTTTATCTTAAACAGCCTTGTAGTGGTTGCTGCCTCCAGAAAAGACAGCATAAAACTTGCAGACAAACCTTGGTAGCAGATGATCAGAGCATTTTTTTGGACAAGAAGAGAGCAGACAATGTGATGAACATATGGGTGACAAATTGCTGACCAGAGCCATCACAGCAGATCAACCCTCAGTTTGGGATCTGGTCAAGAGCAGCTTCCAGGCGGTGTGGACTTTGAGTGAATTAATTAGTCCATCCATTTACCAAAGACTTATAGTTTTAGTAACCTGTGTATTGCACTGGCACGAGTGAATGTCACTGCTATTGTGTCACAGTTGTGTGATGATAGAGAGAATATGCTTAGACCTCTGGGGCCCTGAGCAACCTGACCTAGTGGGTGGCATCCCCAGACTACAGGGCAGAGGTTGAAACTGGATGATCTTTAAGGTCCCTTCCAACCCAAACTATTCTGTGATTCTATGATTCTGTTCTGGAAAATCAGTGTACCCCAGGTGAGTTGCCCAGGCCTATTCAGTCAGTCTGCACCTTCCTCACAAGAGGAAGAGGAGGAGCAGACATTCTTCTCCCTGGTTACCAGTGACGGGACCCAAGAAAACAGCATGAACTTGTGTCAAGGGAGATTTAGGCTGAGCATCAGGAAAAGATTCCTCTCCCAGAGGGTGGTCTGGCCCTGGAACAGCGTCTCTAGGGCAGTGGTCACAGCCCCAAGCCCTAAAGAGTTCAAGAAGCATTTGGACAATGCTCTCAGACATGTGGTTGTGACTCTCTGAGTTGTCCTATGAAGGGCCAGGAGTTGGACTTTGATGACCGTTGTGGGTCTGTTTCAACTCAAGATATTCTATGATTTTACGATTCTATGAATTCTTCACATTGGGAGGTCTCATTTACTGTTGCATAATTATGTGTTATGATGGCTAAGTGACCTGGCTCAAATATGAAATCCTTTCTCATATGAGTAGCAAGTTTTTAATCACCAGCTGAAACAAAACAGCTTTATGGGTGCAGGCTCTGAGCTGGCACAGGCTTTATCCCCGAGTTCTTTAGCTGGCCCTAATAGTGCAAGCTCTGGATAAGATTTGGTCACCCTAGATGAGTACAATAAAGAACTCTTAAAGTTTGAAAAAAAATCAGAAACTTATCAAAATAACACGAGAAAAGAGTGGCACAATCAGAGCAAGATTCAACCACAGCAAGAAGCTGCTTCAAGAGCACAAGACTGTGATTCTCTTTTGGGTGGGATTCATGAAAACTGGCTTGTAACCAGAGCCATTGACTGGAAGAACATTCACAGAAATACCTGATGACTGTCTACCTGGGGTACATGAGATGTCACTCAGACTCTTCAGCAAATTCAGAGGCATTCTCATATTCATAGTTCTTAAGGCCAGCAGAGACCTGAGAGGACAGACAGACAAATTTTTTCGGCTGAATGAGACATGAGGAAGGAGTTACTGCTACCAGTCCATGTCCAGCTGGGTCTTCTGGAGAGGGATTGCTGCCAGCCCAGTTCTGCTGGCTGTCTCTCTATCTGAGTGACCTGAGCTGGTCCTAGCCCACATCCTCTCTCCAACAAGTCCAGAGTTCTTTTGGATAAACAGCTAAACTGAGACAGCCAAGCGAGTGACCTCCTGAAACCGCGGGGATGGACACATGGGAACAAACTGCCCAGAGCACGACCTACACATCCCAGGTCTGCTACAGAGAATGATTTATCTGTTCTTTCATCTGAGTTGTCCAAGCTCACCACTCAATTTGCCCACCTATGCCCTGAATCACACTCAGTAACTGCCTGGCTCAATGCATCCTTCAGGTTACACTGTCTTGCCTGGAGATATCAGGAGATGGCGAGAGTTTTGTTCAAACAATCGTATTGCCCTGGCTCTTCAAAACGTGTTTACCAACCCTGATGCAGCCTGACTGGTTATAGATTCTATTTGTTCCTGCACCTGGTCTGTTCCAGGCGACACAGAGGAAGATCCGAGAGACAACAAGCTGCCTCCTGCCATAAAACCAAGAGGTTTCACTGCTATATGCACTGCCCTAGAAGAAATGAGGGTTTGAAACATCCAGCAGGCACAAGAACAAAAAAAAGATACACACACACACACACACACACACACACACACACACACACACACACACACACACATGCATGCTGTTGTTGCAGTCTTCCCCCACAGACCTCCTTTGTCCCTGTAGCTGCCATCGCCCCCCGTAGCCCACGCTCCCCTCTGTCCTCCTGACCCCTCCTCTCTCTCCATTCATTCTTCCAGAATTTATCCCGCTTCTTTGACTCGGCATGTGTCTGGGCAGATGTCCAAAAAACCTCCCTTCAGCAACCGGGGGGAGGAAATTCCTCCAATTCAACCCAGGCTCTTTCCCCACACCCCACTTCCCGCCTTCTCTCTCCCTCTTTTTCTTGCTCCCTCTTCTCTTTTAACATGCTGAATGATTGATAACACTCTCCTTGCCTCGCTGCTGCCTGTTTCAGCCCTTTTTGCCCGGCATCTGCAGCCCTGTAGGGAAACAAGCTCTCCAAGGCCATGGGATGTTGGGGACCCCCTTTGGTTCTTTTCAAAAATTCAATAAATAAAAGGAAAGAGGTGAGAAGCACAGGGAGCCTGGAAGGTGTGGGGAGGCGGGGGAGGAAGGGAACAGCTAGGAAAAGCTCTTGATTAGGACGAGTCCAAAACAAACAAACAAATTAAAAACAAATGCTTTGCGCGTCCCTTATTCTCCGTTTGCCACGGAAAAGTGAGTGGAAAGCTTTGTTCCTTGTGTTATTTTGCATTTTCAGGCCCAAACTTTAGGTTTGTGCAGAACTTCTAGCTTCTTGTTATGCTGTCATTACGAATGAGTTTGTTGTCTTAAATTCACACTTTCTGGAGCCTTTCATTTGCTCGAAGATCGTGGACTTCATGTAAAAACAAAACTGTATTTGTCTTTTCAACAGCAGAAGGAGGTTTGTATAACCTCTGATATAACACCTTATACGTCAGAATCAAAAAACACACTTAATTTTTATGTGTCATGCCACTGTGCCTTATGTTTGTATATCCATGCAAACATCCTGTCTTCATAGTTCTCAAATACCCACAGAATGACATGCTAATGCCTAGACTTTGATTAGATGTTCACATTCACTTTATAATTCACATTTCAGGCACGAAACTCGCCAAAACCGATGTTCAGGCTGTGTTATTTTAGCACTGTGCATAGCACATGTTTAATAGAGATGTAAAATACAGAATCACAGAAAGGCTTGGGTTGAAAGCCACATTAAAGATCATCGCATTCCACTCACCTCTCCCTGCCATGGACAGGGTTCATGTACACCTATTACATGTAACAAACTCCTATTAATGACTTAAAACTTTATTATTATCATTATTATTACTATTATTTTTGTTGTCTTTGTTATTATTATTATCCAAAATGAAAGCGAGAACTCACGGCCTGTACCAGGATTATCACATCATTGCGCTGGGCAGCATTTGGTGAGACAACAAAGCCCTGAGGCAGCTCCAGAAGCATGGATAAAAAGGAAAGATTGTTATGCCCATTTAACTGAGGGAATCTGGAGATGGACCAAATTATGAAGAGAAAGATGAAGACAAGGATTTCTTTTATCTAACTTAGACATCCAAGTGTCAACTGATTCTGGACTCCATCTATAAAGAACAAACCAGAATCTCCAGAATTCTCTAAGAAAGCCCTTGAGTGACTCTCTCGAATATGATATGACTCCAGAATGTGGAAAGTTATGCCTTTTTAATCCAGCCAACATCACCCAGAAAGTCTCTGGCAGAGCTGAGATTTCTGCCCACATATCTCACTCCCTAGTCCAATGCCTGAGCAAAGAGAGAGAGAGAAAAATATCTTTTCTTCTTAGCAATGCTACCTGTCTTCTGAGTAACAGAAAAATTGTTCTTTCAAACCAGGAGAAACAGATAGCATAAACTCTTCATATTTTATTAATCAAGGTTCTGAGTTTTGAGGCTCTGTCTTAAAATGAAAGGTAAATTTCTGTGACATGATAATTCAAAGTTAAATAAACAACTCACTCGTGTTTAGAAGAAGCTACATTTAAACCTTAATAAGACGGAAAACAAAACATAATAATCAGCAAAATGATATTTTTTTTCCCCTTATTTTTAAATTGAGGCAAAAACCCATCACGTCAGTTACATCTGGGAGAACTCCGTGTTGAATATTTATTCCTTGGTAGCTCATAAACTCTCATCGTCCTTGCTGTAAGTGATCTCCCTCTCCCGGGCCTGGAGGATACTTGTCATTTCTGTGTAGGTAGCAATCTATCTACCTGCTGCAAGCTGCTGACTACCTCAACAGGATGCAGGGAAGAGAAGCCCTCATTTATTTATTTGAAACAACTATAAAGTGCTGTTGGGAAATATCAGATGCATTTCCTTGTCAGATGTGTCCGCACTGAAGGTCTCCTAATGCAAAGCTGGTAATTACCAAAGGTGAAATATCCAGCACAAATGTCCAACCTACCAACCCAGCACTCACCCAGCATCACCGAATGACACATCCCACAAAAATAATAGCGGTAATAATCCATTTCTCAAAGAAATTTCCTGACAGAAGGCTTGCTTCCCTTGAAGGCAAGTGCTAATGGTGTCCTACAAATTCTACATGACCTTCACAAATAATTCATTGGTATCTGCAGCCTGAACATGTAAAGACTGGGAAACTGAATTGTTTTCAGAGAAAATAGTTAGCTCTTGATTTCTGAACTCTTCAAAGATGCCTCAGAAGCCTGGGGAGAAGAAATTACATTCAAGCTCCCCATAATATCATAGACGTAGAATTGTTCATGTCCTGGCTCAAAACATTGGGTAGTCTCATCTGTCAATTACCTTAACTTTTTTTCCTTCACCTACCTCTTCATTTATAGTATGGCTTTTCCAGTATAAATAATGCAAAGTTCTGTGTATGAAAAGTGAGATGCAGCCGTTTGCTGCCCCACTGCCTGATGAAACCTTCCCAGTGAGAGTTACCACTAGGAAATCCTGGAAGCCCAGCCCAGAGCTGGCAGCCTCTCATCCCCTTCAAGCAATCACACGGTGGGCTCAGCTTCAGGGATAGGAACTCCCAGGGGTGCCAGTGTGAGGAATTTGTCCCTGCTGGGTCCTGAACGGAGAACTGATAAATGACAGGCACACACTTTGCATTGAGAGACGAAGCCTCCCCAGACTGTCTAGGGTAGCAATGCTTATCTGGTGTCCTCTTTCCAGACCTCTTGCTGGTCTTGAATGTGAGGCCACTGCAAATGATGTCAGGACACATATTTGAAAGCAATATGGGTTTATAGTTTCCACAGATGTGGGTTTTTTTCCACTTGAATACTACCTGTTAAGTGTCTGTCTCAGTACTATCCCTGCAATAAAGCTCAAGCAATTCAGTGTTTTCTTGGATGAGAGACATGACCTAAGCTCTTTGCACTGAGGTGAGAGTTGTCCCCTTTTTGTGTGGCCAAGCATGCAACTAAGTCCGCATCTTTGACTTAGATTTAGATGTAAATTCACCTAAAATACCACTGGAGATCAGCCAAACTCTCTCTAACACCCATCTCCCCTGTGCACTTCATCCTAGTCCTATAAAAACAACTGCAAGGATCAACCCAAAATCCCACTGGCATTGTTCTGCTCTGTGCAGCCATGGCAGGAACCGTGTTTCACTGCCCTGAGCCAGCAGTCCAGTGTTCCTCTGAGCTACTGGAGGATGAAGAGGAGAAGTGAATGTAAACACATTGCAATCAATTCTCTTTCCTCTTCTCTTACACTACGGACAATTCCCATTTACATCTGTGAGCCAAAATTTCAGGTGGTTTTTGTTTTCTTTTAAGTCTGTGGAATTGCTAGAATCTCACCCAAAGAAAAGAATTTTATTATCAAAACCTATGACCATAGAAGCAACTGCAGGCTTTGTTCTGAATGGACCCCATAGGTTTTAAACCATTTTGCAACCATTAGTGGCTAAGGACCCAAAATGTCAATCTCATTTTTCATGGGTGCAGAGGGGAATAAATGTCCATTACCAATGATTTTTTTATGATTCCACAGTGAATGCAAAACAGACCAAAAAAAAATATGGGATGGGCGAGTAATTTCTTCCTACTTATTCAGTAGCTTCAGGTACTTGATTTTGAGCAAAATGTAATTGGTCATTGGTATGTGGCAGCAGGGCTATGAGGCAAAGGGAAGAGAAGATAGCAATGGATTGGAAAGATTTACATAGGAGAACGTGATGGGGCAGAAAGGAGTCTATAATAAACAGGGAAGGCAGAAAATCTAATTAATAATTAGTATAATGACATCAGCTGTAGGCCTTGCTCTGGTGTGCCAATAAATCGGACTCTAAGCCCCGTGAACCTCCTGCCTTTGGCTTCTGGTTGTACCCATGGTATGGGACACAATAAAATGGATATAAGTATCCTTAGATATATATACAATTACACACTTATCTGTATGTCTATTATTTATAATCATATCTGTATCTATACCTGTACTGGTCTGTCTCCATCTCTATCTCTCACTCCATCTGGATCTCTCACTCCATCTCCATACCTATCTTTATCTACCCTAGGACAAATATTTTTACTTAAAAGTTTATTGAACATAGAGAAAGGCTGCCTGCAGAGTAGCAGAGAAATTTAGAGGAGAAAAACACACAACAAAAAGAAACAAACGAAAAATTATACATCCCTGCATTGTCCTCTTCAAAACCAGTTTTGAATGATTGTTTACGACCAAACTTTGTCCGCATCCTTCTGGCCCTGTGTTTAAGCTCTTGGTTTTCTCTATGTAACATATGAATTTAACCTGAAGGGCAACATTATCATTTGACCCGTGAGAGTGTAAGCCCCAAAGATCATCAATTCCCTTAAACTGGTGGCCCAGTCACTCATTTAATGCCTCCACGTCAGCTTGAAATAAGACTTACAGTTAGATAGGTCAAAGTGAAAAGGGGAAGATGAGAGGGGGGAAAAGGAAAAAAAAAAAAAAAGACTGACTGATTGCCATAACAATAAAATAAATATAAAATTAAAAAAAAAAAAAGAAGAGAGGAAACACTCCTCAGTGAAAGCATTGTCAAAAATATATATATGGGGAGGAGCAGTTTTACAACCTCCCGTAACCCAGTGGTCCTGAGGTATTGCCTTTCACCGTCTACCCAGGAACAGGCCTCTGAGAGGTTGTAAAAACACCATCTATTATTCCAGAGCCCGAGTCATCGTCTGAGGGGGCTGTCTTGTACAGAGAGGCTTTGCTCTCCTCCCGCACGCGGCGCCCAAGCCGAGAGCAAAGCCTCAGAGAGGGTGGGTGGGGTGCTTGGCCCCCTCCAGCTTCTGCCCTGGGGTCCCCAGAGAGCCCTCCAGCCCTTGCAGGGTGCTGCCAGGGTGCTTCGTGGATTCAGCTGCAGTCCTCACTTCTGCCTGCATCCTTTTATTTGGATGTAAAATCCACCCAGGCTCCCACTCATCACCTCTCTGAACCCACTGTCTTTCCCAGATTTGTTTGTCCTTACCCCATGTCCCTTGGTTGCTTTTTGGCCGTTGCTTTTTCTCCCTAATTCTTAATGATCTATGCTGAATTTCCCGTGTTTATTTCTGGGATTTTTCCCTCCTTTCTTCCCCCCATAATAGAGATTTGTTTTCTGATTTTTTTTTTTCCTTTTCTTCTTTCCTAAACAATCTGACAGCAATAAGCAGAGCAAGGGAAATTTGCTTAAAAAGTGTGCTGAAGAAAATCTTGGAGGCTGCAATACCAATCAGGCTGGTTTATATAGACAAAATAACCAAAAAGCAGCAAGGACACCAACTCTGGAAACCAAATCAAACCATTCACATCCCCACAGAGACGAGATAATAAAAACATATGCACTGAGATAGTTTAACAAGGACCTCAAGGAGGTGGTGAACTAGTGGTTCATCCAGAAATCTGACCTGAGCAAGTTTGCACTGACTTGTCCTTCTCTCCCTTCCTTCACTATAAGATGCTATCTCAGTTTCCACCATCACAAAGCTCATATTTCAGGCTTTTTTTTTGTTTTTTATTTGTTTGTGTGCTTGTTTGTTTTATCCAACACTACACTCGTGATGGAATGAAGGCTTTAGTTGCGGTGTTGGTCTCTGGGACAGTGCCAAAGCAGGACAAGTGGTCTCACCCACATTCCCTGTGTCCTGTGTTTGAACCACAGTCAAGGTTCATCTTTACAGGTGAATTTTCCCCCCTAGTTTTCAAGCCCACAGGCCAACGTGTGTACAAGCCCATCACACTACCCCCACTGCTTGATGTCTCCATTTTAAAGGGTTTGCTTCCAGAATGAGACATAGTCAATCCTAAACAGTCTCCTGGAAGAAGCAAAGCTTAACTACCATGGGTGACACCTTCTAGGTCCCATTTTTCCTTTTGCTTTCGAAAAATGTGCATCCAAGGATGGACAAATGTCATGCCAAGCGTGAGAGACCTCCTGCAGATGTATCTTCTCAATTGGGTCTGTTGCTTCTGATGAAACCCATCTATGAGTTTGGCACCTACCAAAGATGCCCACTAAGAAGGCGAACTTTTGGGAAAGCAAGTGTTGGTGTTCATTATGAGGGGAGGCATCAAAGCCTGAATCATCAAAGCTCTTGACTCTGAAAATCTCTCTTTTCTTAAGGTGCGTGCAACCCTAGGCAGGCAAACTCACACATCCAAGACCACATCGAGCATGGTTCCATATTGAGGAGAGAGGCTGCAGGGCTGATTTCATATTTACACCTCACAGAGGATTTTTCAGTGACAACTTTGCTTCAGAGAAACTGTTTCACTCCCAAGTGCATGACAAGAAAAACGTGGTCCAAGTCATCTGGCCGCTATATCTGATCACCCACCTCCCTTTTTAGCTAATGGGCTAACACACAGCCTCTGCTGCTGACCAAAGGGCATTCAGCTTAGAAAACACTAATGCGTGAAAACGTCTGCAGGCTGACTACGTGAACAGCAATATACATTTTTAATTTGAATAATATGCAGTGTTTACCATAATTAGACAGCACATTAACATGATTAAACCAGCGCTGCAGATCAGGGTGGCAAGGCACCCGTCTCGAATCCGAAGCCTTTATTGCTGGGAGAATTGTGTTGTGCTTGTCCATTGAGTGACTGCTTGCCCTGCCCTTTTGCAGTGTGAGTTTGAAGCTGTCATTGCAGGGGGGCAAAATTTTCCTTGACAAGCAAACAAATCCATTAACATGTTAACAGGTTTTGCATACACGTGTGGAAAATATTAAGGATGCCAACACAGTAGCATGGTTAGGAGAGTAGTGTTTATTAAAAGACAACAAAATTCTCAAGTTTTACTATGGGAGGCGATGTGCTTTTACCTATCCTGAAAGGCTGGAAAGGAATTGATTTTCAACAGTAGTTAAAACAACAGGACTAGGAATCAGCAGAAATTACTGCTATTTTTATCTGCTGGTTGTTGATCTCTAACTTTAGCATCCATCAAATGGCCGCAATTATATTGCTATGTGTGATTGCTTTGTGTACACCCTCCAAGTACTCCAAATCACAGTCTGCTCTCCTACTCGTTGCTGGGAGCTTTGCCATTGATTTTAATCAGGCCAGAACTTCACCCTTGTTTCAGCCAGCAGAAATCCTGGCAGCAGACTTTTTCTCTGAAGCAAGCCAAATGTGATGGAAAGTGGAAATGATGGCAAACGGGCACAAAGGCTGCCCACACATTTAAAAGTGGGATCATCCAGTTGTGGAGCTTTTAAGGGTGTCTGCTGCTTTTATTTAACTCTCTGTGTTGGAGGAATGTGAGCATGGATTTCTTTAGAGAGATATCACAGAGAGATGTGTCTGTGGACACAGAAAATAAAAAGATAATGATCAAACTTTAAGTAAAAGTAGATGGTGATTCACAAATCCTTTCTGTTCGTACTTTCAGTTGCAATATTTGTTTTTTCTCATTACACCAGATAAGCACCCTTGCTTTTACACATGAAGGAATTTGGCAACAAGAGTTATTCCAAAATACAGCAGCTGCAGCGCATTAAGAGTGCTCTAACCATTAAAGGGCATCTGGAACATCTCAAAATTAGTATTGCATCAGGCCACAGGCCACAGAGATTTCAACGAAATGGGCACACTTCAATTCATTCCAGCTTTAGCTGTGTTCCAGCACAACATCCAGTGCTTAAGACTGGGGAAGCCCTTGCAATCTGCACCAGTGCTGTGACTGTCAGGGAATGATTTTCAGCATGTAATCTTCAAAGCAAAGTGGAGTAACCCACAACATAGCAGCCAGATCGTATCTTAATTTTTACAAATGCTTTGCTTATGACATGAGTGCCTAAAGTCAATAAAATGTCCTTCTGAGCAAGGTGTGATAAAAACTTGCAGGACATCTTACAGAGTGCTGAGCTCCAAATGCCTAAAGCCAGCACGAGGTGGGATTGACACCGAGTATAGAGGTACAAAGAACATGATGATAGCTGTAGATATTGTTTCCCCCTGACATCTTGGTCCCATTCAGCCTAGTTTAACAGTGGGGTCATCTGAGAAGGTGGAGGGAGGGAAGACAAAGAGAGGGTGAGGCAATGGAGAGCAGACAACACCACCTCTACTATCTTCTGCCCTTACAAAAGGGTGCATGGCTCGGGGCTAGGGGAGCCTGTGTGAATGGATATGGAAGAGAAAAGGAAAAAAGGATATGTATGTGTGTTGTCAGGCATACCAGAGTGTGTAACTATGAGGGTTACACAGTCACTGTTGTGGTGAAGTGTGCTGATCCAAGTTAAGAAATCTCTATTAGATAATGTCACCTAAGGGCTGGGTTTTGAAGCTGGAAGATGAGAATGGGATATTCGGGAGTGTCCTGCATGAATCCATACCCACTAGCAGGGAAGATGGGTATTTCACCACATTCTTCAGCAGTGAAATACAGTACCGAGCCCTTCAAATAGTGTCACTCCCTGCATACAGGAAAAAAAATAAACTTAGAAGACCAGAAAAAAAAATCCGTAGAGGTTTATTTCTGTCTTAAATATTTTCTGTCATTCCTAGAAAACCAAATGTAACCCTTCAACTGGAATTTAAGGGAATATGAGAACTGAGCTCTGCTGGTCTCTTTTGAAGCTCTTTGATAAAAGGATGATAAGAGCATTATAAGAGAGATAGGGAAAGAAATACAGATCACATGATAAGCACAACTTCGGCAAGGAAAGGACTCTTGGTAATATTTTCTCATGTCTCAGGGCACTTGACAAGAGGAATAAACAATTGCTAGTAAAAAAAATCCAAAATTTAACCTCTTTTTCTCTCCATTTCCAGCTTTAACTGGTGTTTCCCTCACTTCCAAGATGAAGAAACTAAACTAACCCAGAGGTTATCTGTGTGCTCCCACAATATCCTGGGCTGGGACATGCAAGGATCAGTCTTGATGGGGCTTGATGATTGCAAGGGCCAAATATTTCAGCAGGAGCAGAAGATGCTGGACACTCCACTTTCAACATGGTGGATGCTGTCAACCCCCAGGGGATTGAATGTGCATTGGAGGACCCAAAGGGACCTCCCCATCATAGCACGACACTTAGTCACTCCTGGCAGTCACAGTACAGAGAAGCAGGTCTTCCCCAAGCCTGACTTCAGCGCTTGGAGGCAGAGCAGGAAGAGGAAGGGTGGATTTAGCCTTCCAAAGTGAATGGCTCCAACTCCACTTTTGACATTCCAAAGTGTGTCTCACTGCAGCTGACTGTGCAGATACCAAAAAAATTAAGTTAAGGAGTGAAGTGGCTTCATTTGCGAGGATGGTGGTGCAGCTGGCAGCCATGCTCCTCTGTGGCCACAGCCAAGGATGGCACAGCATCTCGCATGGCTGGAGCTCCTAGTCCCTCTCCATGGCCCTGAAATCACATTAGCTGGTAGCAACACTGCTGGAGGGGACACACAGAACTCGATGTGCCTCCTTACCCTTGTAAACATCTCTCTGTTGGGGAGAGATGTTGCTGAAGGGATCAGCAGTGCCCCTGTGACTTGGAATTATCAATCCCCGCTGTTGGAGCAGTATCAGCCTCCCAGAGATGACATCCCTGCTGTTCATGCTCTCCCCACCCTACAGTGAGATGCCATTGCTTAATGACCGGCTCAAATCAGCAGCACCTTTACGGCCCAGAGCGGCTTGAGGCATAATACAATATATATTCCATGTTTGTCCCCTAGGCCTTGGAAGTATAGATCATTTTTAAAGTGGCTAAGGGTTGTGACCTATCTCCTGGACTATAAATCTAAGAGGACAATGTACTCACTCTGCTTCCCTCCTCATACTCTAAACAAAAAAAACGAAACAAACAAACAAACAAAAAAATTATTGTCCAAAGACAGAATGGCAAGGGAGTGTGCAGTTTTACTCTATAAACTGTCAAAAGCAAGTATCAAAAATGTACAATCTGTAATGATCAGAGCATTGAAAATGGGCTCTAACAAGAGTTTATCAAATAGAATATTATGTGCAGTCCTTTCCCACATAGCCTTTCCCACGTGTTTGCTGGATTGTGTGTATTCTCAGTGAATTTGGAAGGACTAGAGATAAGACAGAAAACCAAGTTACAATATTCTAGGTCTCTTACACGTTATAAAGGAGAAGGCAAATAGAGTCTTATAAATTGGATCAATCCCTGCCTTGTGTTGCTGTAGGGTTTCTTACAACCCCAAAGCCTTTAAATGGTTTTTCATAAAAAATACTGGTTCATGCAGATCACACATGAGCAGATGATTCTCTTTTGTTCTGGCCTTAATGTTTGTGCAGCCATAAACCACTTGGGACACCACACAGGTCCTGTCTACACACACTAGCTGGATTTAAATCTGCAGGATCAAGTGAGGGAAAAGTGCACACTCCTTTCTCCCAAAGAATCACAAATCTGGTGCTTTCGGACTACCAAGTCCATTTCACTTCAAAACTGTCACTTCCTATGATACAAGAGCCTTGGGGATTCCCCCCCAAGGAAGGAAAATACAGAAGACCATCCGAACTCCTGTCCACTTTGGGCATTGCCTTCAGCATCCCCATGGCTTGCCAGGTCTTCAGAGCTCTTTAACACCTCTGCACTCAGCTGCACTGCAGCCCTGTGATGCTCCTCTATAAAGCCTGTCAGGATAAGCACATCCCTTTCAATACCAGTGCTCTCTCAGCTTAAAAATAGCAGTAAAGAGTTGGAGGCGGGGAGGAAAAAATGACTAAAATCCAATTTCCTCGAAAGGCTTCATCCTCATTCAAGCAAGAGAAAGAACAGGCTCCTTTCGAGCTTTTCCAGCCCCAAAGAATTGAGATGAAATGACACAGATGATCTCACCATGCTCCTTCTCCATGAAGGTTAGCAGTGGGACAGACCCTCCTGTTGAGTGCACAGATGTGGCACACACGGATCATCTTCTTTTGGACCAAGCTGGGAAAGGGCTTTTGAGGAATGTTTGCTGGATATGCAGGTTTTGCCTTCAAAAGCAAAACTCTGGGGAGGTGTGAGCTCGGAAAGGAAGATCACATCTCAAATTTTAAAAAGCACAAAAGTGCAACTGGATGGGAGAGAGGGTGGAGCAGAGGGATGAAGGATGGAAACAGAGGAAAACCAGGGCAAAATATTTAAGGTATAACTATTCGTTGCAGTTTTTTAAACTACTGGTATCAGTCCCTTAGCAGAACTCCACTGACTCCAGGGAGGAGTGGCACCTACAGGAGATGTGTCCAAATGCAGACCAAGCCCACATCTCCCCTTGGAGCCAGATCCACAGCCCTGGCTGGCCAGTGGCAGGATGCCCATGGGAGTCACGGTGCCAGGTGAAAGAGCCCAGGAGAGCTCTCTGACCTAAAAGGAGCATCTGCACAGGAGCAGTGTCCATCTGTCTGTCCGTTGAGCAGCACATTCTGTCCTGGCTGTCAGACACAGCCCTGTGTACGTTGCTGCCCGATCTATATTTAGCCCCTGATGTAACTAAAGTCAATAATATTCCATTAGGGCAGCTGCTCCCAACTCCCGAATAGGCTTTCCTACGGCAGCTCCACCTACGCATGTCAAAAATCTGGACATATACAGCAACAAAACCTTCCCGTGTTTATATACGCAGCGGTACAGTTTTGAATAGAAAATATACGACTGTTAGCATAGTTTAACAGCCTGCTCTATAACAGTAGCAGCACTTTTTTTACAAGAGACATTGATTCTCCTTGTCCAGGGGGTGAGTTTAAAGGGCTTAAGCTTCGCAGCAAGTCAATATTGGCCTTTCCCTTTTTAGGGTATGTTTCTGCATTGGAGCATTCCTTATCTCTGCTGCCGATGACGGGTTTGGTGAAGGGTTTTGTGGTGTTTTCTGGGAAGGAAGACGTGCTCACGAAAAAGAAGAATTGCTTTCCAAATCCCGCACTTAAGCCTGTAAGAAGTTTACATCTGGTGTTTTGTGTTACTTAAATAAGGGCCTGAGCCAGGCGGTGCATGAATATTCCTGCAAGATTGCTTTTCAAAAGGAAAATTCCAATTTAAACATTTTGGGTTTCCTTTTACTTTTGCTATGAAATGTTACAGAAGGAATTGCAAGACAAAGCACTAGAGAATTGCAGTTCTCTTCCATAGCCCAGGGAAGTGCAGGAATTATGGGGATTACCAAGATAAAGGAAAGTTAAAGGTACAGACCTGACATGACAAACGGGGAAGAGAGAAAACTCATATAGCTTCTGCAAAAGACCCATATACCCTTCTACATGATGTACATAGTGAAAATACATTAAAAAGTTTAAAAAAAAAAAAAGTTGAGTAAAAAAAATTCAAGAAGTACAAGTTAGACCCAAAGTTAATACTGCCAGTGTTCAAGCCAGTGGTCTTCATCATGTGTGCTAGAAGGGAACAAACAACCTCTGTTGGCATTTCTGAGTAAATATAAATATTTCTTCCACTAGCAAGGCACATTGGGGAATACAAACTGATGACTTGAGAGTCTGCAGACATGTTGCCATTTAGATCAGTGGTTAAAGCCAAGCCAACTGTTTATAAAACAAAATTTATTCCCAACATATAGCTAATAGTTTTTAGGAAATGAACAAATGCTTCTTCATTTTGAAAGCTAAAAGTTTAAATTAAACATTATAAAGGATGCATATTAAACAGTATTTTGTGCCTCCAGAGAGATTTGTGTGTAATGGAAAAGTTTCCTTAACCATGCGGCACAGAATATAAAAAAACCATCTCTGGTCACATGAGGACCTGCAGTGAAGTGACACCTAAAGGGGCAGCTGGACACTCACATGTGCTCCCTGCAGCCATGCAGGACACCTCAGTGCTGCGATGACACAGGCCCTACTTGTTTTTGGATGCCTCTGATGAACCACAGAAATGGTCCCATCTCTGCAGACCCAGCCATCAGCAGGGGCAGAGGCTTGGAGAGCAACCCTTGTACTGAAATCAACCACAACCTGTCTGAAGAGCCACTTCTCAGAACCACAGAATGGCTTGGGTTGGAAAGGACCTCAAAGACCACCTTGTACCAATATCCTGCCATGGGCAGGGACAGCTTCCCCTATCCCAGGTTCCTCCAGGCCCTGTCCAACCTGTCACTGGGCACTTCCAGGGATAGGACAGCCACAGCTTTTCTGGGCAACATCTGCTGGGCTTTACCACCTTCACAGGGAAAAAATTGTGCCTAATACGTTGTCTAAGACAACAATAATTTCAAGAACGTTACCTAAGCAGCATAGTGACTTCCCAGAGAAGTCTGGGTACAAGCTGAGGTCCCTGATTTCTTTTCAAACCTCTGGGCATAGAGACTTAATTTTAAAGAATTTGCTTTCTCTGTCTTCCCATGGAAAGCAGAGGCAGTGATGACAATGACAGAGAGAAGCTGCCTGCCAAGACAGACACCTGGCTGTGGATCTCCATATCTGGGATCAGCTGTGTACCACCCTCCCAGGAAACAGCACTGGACTTGTAACATCCTTCTATTCTCAAGAGCAGTGCTACTAACCAGTGGATGTGGTCTCCACTGGTGATGTGGAGCGACCCCCCGACTACCCACCCAAGAGCTCATACAGTGACACTAGAAATCCTTGGCATGAAACAGCAAGACATGAATTATCTCAGCCAGATCAGCTAAAGAAAAAAAATAAAATCACTTTGTACTTCTCAAAATTATTTCTCTAGAAATTCATTAGCATGGACTAAACCCCTTGTGATGAGGGTGCTCTCTGAAGAAGGAGGTCAGCATTAAAATACAGGAAGCCTGTAATTTTTCTGGCAATCTATTCACTTGGTTTTCAGAAAAGGATACTTTGAGAAGTGTAAATTCTGGGAAATATATTCCACTGCACAATGGCATTGCTCACATTTAGCAGGGAGAAAGAAAAATGTTTTCTAATCCTTTTAGAAATGTAAAATTTCCAGGTTTAAAAATTCGGGATCAAAGCAAGTGCTTCTGGTGATGCTTGCAGCAGAACAATAGACCAGAACAGAAGAGAAACTCTATTTTCTTTATTCAGGTAAGAACCTCATTAAAAATCAATAGGCCTAATTTATCCCTGATAACATTCTGTTGAAGTCTGTACATTTACCCTAGGGATTAATTTAGCCTAATGGGTCTTCATGCACAAACAACACAGGCAAGGCTTGATTCTTGGAAGTTACTGCATAGCAAATGCTAGGACAGGACTTGATGCTATCACTGGAGAAGACAGAGAAGGCTGAAGAGTCTAATAGTCTCAAAGCCCTTGAATAATGTCCAAACACAGCTTGTGGTGAATAAATGTTTTAGGGCCACTCATATATCAGTGTGAATCAACTTTTTAATGGATGTTGCTAATCATAAAATGACAGAACTGGGATCAATTTATACATTTCAAAGGAAAAAAAGAAATAAAGAAAGAGATGTGTGATCTTCCATCCCTTGTGGACACGGGCAAAAGTGAGTCATCCTGACCTGCCATGATCCTTGGAAGGAGATATTTCTCTCCAGCCCTAGAAAATGAGCATTTGCCTTGCAAGGCTCTCCTCTATTAAAAAAAAAAAAAAGTGAACACTAAAGAGCCTGGTTTCACTGAGAATACGTGACAGTGAATTAGTGGCCCTCAGGTGTCGGTATACAGGCCAGCGAATTAAATTAAGCTCTTTGCTGCTGTTCTAATGTAGCAGAACTAATGCAGTCACGGCTCAGCACTACAGCTTCTTAAATGTGGGCACTGCTGCTGCCACGGGGAAGGGAACCTGCTTTCCATCCCCTGGGGAGGCCGGCTGGAGTCAGCGAGCAACCCCAGGAGCTGTGACATAACGTCTGAAGACATGGGCAGGAGGAGCACCAGGCAGCAGAGGCAGCTCCAGTTCCAGTCTTAACACCATTAGAGAGAAAATCAAGTACAGTGGTTTTTAAGCACAGTCTGAGGGAGCATCAAGCTAGGAGACTGAAAAAAATCCCCAACAACAAAATCCCTACAGGGCTGCTGTAACCCTTTCACTTCCTCAGGGAGAAAAAGGCATTGCTTCACGAAATGAGGGAGAGTCACACAAAAACCCTTTTCCATATGGCTGCAGCTGCCATGATGATGATCTAAGGAGCTTTTGTCTTGAGAAAATGGAGATGATTCCTTTAGAGCTGCTGGTGCCAGAACCATGGAAACAGGGAAGGGAAGGGAAGGGAAGGGAAGGGAAGGGAAGGGAAGGGAAGGGAAGGGAAGGGAAGGGAAGGGAAGGGATGGGAAGGGAGGGGGTTTGTCG